>CM035434.1:103799547-104399547 GCA_020310875.1 Ceratopteris richardii
GGGGCTAATCATATTAGATCAACGAACAGTCAACTCACGAGGCAGCATTCGTCATATCATCTATAGAACAGAATATCACACGTCTTTTGCAGTGCAGTATGCATGCAATAAGGCACGCTAAATTTGCTACTGCAGTACTTTTTTTGGTTCATAAGACTTCATAAGCTTGAGATAGTCCTGTTGGTTCTATCATGGCCAACTGGAAAGGAGTTTTTCACCTTTTGCGTTGAAAACTTTGAAAAATGTGTTTTCGTAAGTGAAGCTGGAATCTGAGCAAAGAGCGTTAAGTACAATGCCTCTACCCTGCACAATATGTAATGCTTTCTTCAAATAATTTGAAATATCAATGGAAAAATGATAATCGTAAATCATGGTTCCAAATCCAGTAATATTCAAGCTGTCATCGTAAAAAAAAACACGTGTTAGAGTATTCTAACTTATAATGAATAATATATATATCTATATATATATATATATGATGAGAATATTACACACAATCTCTTTCTATATATGTGTGTGTGTGAGACGCATGTATGTATGTGTGTATGTATGCGACTATGTATGTATGCGAGTATGTATGTATGCATACATGTATTTACATTGGTATAGAAGTATGTGTATATGTATGTATATATGTGTACGTGCATATATATGTATGTATCCATATACGTACATATATATGTATGTATGCATGTAGGCATGTATGTGTGTATGTATTTACACGTGTGTGTGTGTGTGAATTATTCATCTAAACGAATTTAATCTATATAGTAGCCAATTCAGATAAAAAGTCTTTTAATGTTTTCAAAGCCTTTTGATAACAAAGTGTTCAAATCTATATACTAACCAAATTAGATGAATAAAAGATAAAGAGCTAGATATCTTTAAAAATCCCACATATGATTCATACTAAAACATGTACTTTTTATAGCTTATCAGTATTTATATGAAAATTATTGATCTACTAGCACATGAAATCATCCTTCAATTTTTTTCTCATGATACAAATTCTTTAAAATTATGTTATGCATACCACTAAAGTGGTCATTCACATGCATGTATCATGAAAAAATACTTTATAAATGACCACTGCAATATAATCATTTACAAGAAACTTTTAGTTGATGTCTACCAAAATTGTATAGAAAGTAGATATTTTCATTAATTTGAAGAAGTACTTCAATTCGAGAAGATGGATCAAAAGTGCAAATAGTAGTAAACACCCATTCTTCTTCCTGCACAAGATTAGCAGACTTTGTTTTCGGTATAGAGGCCTCTGCAACAACCATTCCAACCTCTTTCTTCTTTGCCTCTTCAGCAGCCAATTTTGGAGAGCTCTTAATGACATGATCAATTTCTTTACAGTATTTGCAAAACAATTTCTACTTTTTTTATTTCTTCTCATCTTTGTCTTCCTTCTTCAAATGTGCAGCATTTGCAGATTTTTGCTTACTAGTAGAAGAGCTCCATTTTCCTTTTCCCTTCTCACTAGCCAAGAAAGCTTGATTTGCAACACGCATAATATACCTATTCTATCTAGACTGGTCTTCCTGCAACAAAACAGAAACTAACTCTTCAAATGTTAAGGCATTTGGATTCCCTTTCATCATAAAACGAAGAGTAGAAGTAAAACTCTAATATGAGTCAGGAAGACCATTACAATAGTCTGCATAAGTGAAATGGCAGGAAGGACTTCATCTGTAGAAATCAACTATTCCTTCAAATCCTTGATCTTTGTCAGAAAATTGTCCATAGAATTACCTTCATTCATGTGCTCACTCTCCAACTGTTTTCAAAGGTAAGCAACACGAGCCTCATTCCTAGCCTGGTACAATGTGGTAAGTGTATCCCAAGTATCCTTAGTTGTTCTACAAGAGCGAATGTGAGGAATAATGGCACGTTTGATAGACAAAGCTATCAATGCATGTGCATGAGCATCTCTGCCATCCCAACAAAATTTTTCTCTGCAGTAGGTGCAACAAAAACAGAAGCACGAACAGGAATCTGCAAGATATCACCATCTTCGACACCTTCTGCATCAGGTTTAGTACCTGCAGTTGTACCAGTTGCAGGTGTGATAGGACGTTTTGCAACACCCTTCACAATGTTCCACAATCCTTTTGCAACCAATACATGTCACATCATATAAGCCCATAACAAGTAGTTGGTATGTTGTATAATTCATGGGTTCAGAAGGTTAAACATATGGATTCTAAAGGTTAGAATATGATGTATGTTTGCTTTGTCCTAGCCCTTGAATTACCCTTGGAACATGCCTTGAACCTTTGGGTGAAACCCTTGATTTTAACCCTTGAGGTATTTATTCATATGAGCTCCTAATTGAATGGTTAGAACCTTAGGCTTGATTTATCCTAAGATGTAACCTTAGTCTTGGGAGAAGCTTCTCTAGGAGCCACCTTGGGTGTACGTGAGAGAAAAATCCTCATTTGATTTAGAAGGCATGTGATAGACCTTGGGAAATTAGAAGGCATGTGATCACCCTTGGGAAAGTGTTCACATGAGGGACACTTGGCTAGACAGTTGGCCAATCTCAAGGACATGCACCCCCTTGGGCTAGAGGTATATATATGGGTGGAGTTGGATGGGTGGATACATGCTCTCTCTAAGGAGTGTGGCCTTGGTAGTTAGATTTATGAATAGTAGTAGTATTTTCACAACATTGGTATCAGAGCCAGGTTCGAGTATGTTAGATTATCTCATTTTTGTAACGCGGTGCAGATCTCTCGAGTTTTGAACATCAATTTGTTAGCCTTCGACCCCTTGGGCTAGAGGTATATATATGAGTGGAGTTGGATGGGTGGATACATGCTCTCTCTAAGGAGTGTGGCCTTGGTAGTTAGATTTATGAATAGTAGTAGTATTTTCACAACATTGGTATCAGAACCAGGTTCGAGTATGTTAGATTATCTCATTTTTGTAACGCGGTGCAGATCTCTCGAGTTTTGAACATCAATTCGTTAGCCTTCGATCATAGCAAAATTAACGTCGCATATGACCCCCCTCCAAGGGCTGCATGCGACGCGTGTGACCAATTTATATGTTTGACAATGTGGATATGACGTGGAGCTGTGTAAGAGTCTCTCTGTTCGTCCGAATTAAATAAAAGACACGATGGGCTTTATATAGTGCTCTTTGGATTGTTTATTTGTGATATGTGGGATATGAATGTTCATGCGTTGATCAACAGGATTCATGGCTGAACCTCTCACTGTAGGTCTTTTTCCCAACCAACGTTTAGATCCTGCTTTTTTCAAATTTTTGTTATTGAAATCTAGGAAATTTTTTGTCAGAAACGAAATCTCATTTTTTTTACAGAGAATTTGACAAATAACATGAATAACCTTTTTTGCTATATTCATACAATTATCAATAATAGTTAAAACGTCAAGCTTTTGTCTGTTTCACGAGTTGCGCCATGGGAGCATTTAAATTTTCTTTTTGCTCTAATTAGAGATAAGTAATGACGCATCTTAAGAAGTGACTTTTATGGTCTCTTTATGATTTATGGGTTCATTCACATTCATTTGAACATCCAATACATGGATGAACAAAGAAGAAATGTATGTGATAAATTATGGTAGCTCGCACATATTATAGAGATAAATTTATTTATTTTTGCTTACTTATGGGATATATTTGTGTCTCCCGTGCACCTTCCTCTCCAAACGTTCATTTTCATGCTTTTTATTACCCTTTCGCATCCATGAGCAAACCCGAGGATCTTCAACATATGCTCGAGAGTTCTACAAGGAGGAATACAAGCTTGGAGCATTGCATGAAGTGAAGGGGAAGAAAGGTAGAACAAAGGAAGACATCAAACATCAATTAAAGCTAAGTATCTTTTTGTTTTTTGACAATTGGAAAGAGTCACTTCTTCTATTTTTTATGAAGCATCAAATAAAGGCACTTCAACATTCTTGCTTTAGAATTATTGCAAGGGTAAGTGCATATTTGAGCATACAAAAGAATAGTAGAAGCATGGAATTAATTTTGAAAGACATGGAACGGGAAGGGGTGTATAGGATTAAAGCATTCTATTAAGTTAAAGATTTTCTTTCCATCTTATAAGTCCCTACATGTTAGTGGCATATTTCGAATTATACATAGGACACATTCTATCTATGAAGGTGGCATTCATTGTGATCTCATATGTAATGACCCAAGGATAAAAGCATTTCATATATGTACTTGGGCATTCATAGAATATTTATGAAGATAAATGCAATATACATGGATTCCATATATGAATGTAAGTATACGTTTAGGCATTCTTGAAGTTTTTGTAAAGCTAAACACATAGTTGGACATACAAGTAAGTATACAAATGTCCAAGGAAGAGCTTTAAAGGTGAAATGACCCAGCCATGTAACATCAAAGCCAAAGTATCCAAATGGGAAAGCTTCCTCCTTCTTGGAATCAAAGGATGGATGTAGCAAAAATGAAGGTAAGTACCATTTCCATTTCCATTTGCCTCTTTGGCCATGCTAAAAGTAGTATATATAGAGATGCACTTTAAAATGGTGGTCCATATGCATTCAAAAAAATGCATAACTTTAATCATTTGTGTGATGAACTAGAGGTATCATTGAATGGAAAAAGGCTTTTCATTAGCATGGAAAAGACTAGCCACCTAAATATTGTTAGAGAATGCACATAGAATGTTCGTTATAGTATGGCATGAACATGAATGGAAAGCACAAGCATGTATTCATGCATTAACTGGAATTCTAATTGTGAATTCCATGCATGCTTTAAAGAGGGGTTCAGTACATGGACCTTATGCATGCTAAGCATCTTCAAGTAAAGATGTATTTGTTCTCGCCATACATTATGTATGCACAATAACAATCATGTATGCATGGGTTAATGGGACATGAGAGAAAAATCAAGTATTGTAAGTTTAAGGTTTAAGATAGAAAAATGACTTTTTCATATGAAGTCAAAAGCATAAAAGTTTAATGGTGTGTTGAGATGATGCACATTAACTTTTATGCTTTTTATATGTTGGCTTAATCCAAAAGCCAACAAAATTTATTTCAGATAGAAAAACCTTAAGCTTCGAGTCCTACTTATGGACCCTGAAGTTCCATAATACCCATGGCATGCCTGATCAGCAAGGCCAAGGACTTAGGTTACAAACTAAGCAATGTTAACCATAAGATAGTGGTAATAAGAAATTGGATTGAAACACATCCAAAAGAGAAATGAGAAGCCTATATGAGACCCTACACTCATGGGGTAATTTTTTATTGTGAACAATGTTAAGAAGTTCAGAGGAACTTTAACATCTAATCATTGAGGACAATGATCACACTAAAAGGGGGAAAAGAATGTACTCAAATGACATATTAGGGAAAAAAATGGTTGAACGATTTTACCCTTTTAAGCATTCATTTCTTCCCCAAAAAGCTTCTTCCTTCATTGACAAGTGGTAGGATCCATTTGGAGCTTTGAGAAAATTGCGTCAAGAGGGAAAAGTTGTAACTCATTAAGAATATCTAAAGAAGAGGAAGATTAAAGGGTTGAAAGAAACTCCTAAGACCTCTACTCCAAAATGTGCTCTATGAGCAAGAAACAATTTATCAAGATGGTTAAAAAGATAACCATTTAGCAAAGCTTATGATTGACTATATCCTTTGATACAAATGCCTACTTATGTCAATAGATGATATCTAGTATGAGAATACTAGCTCTATTATCAAATGACATAAACAAAGATAACTTTGATTTCATCTAATCAAGGAAATAGTTCAATGAAAACTCAATTTTCAAAGTCTTTTCAAGAACAAATAAAGACTCTGTAAGAATGTAACTTACAAAGATTTTGATTATATTTGATAAGACTAAAATGAATGGAGTTTGATCCTTGAATAAGAGCTAAAGTTGTCTACACTAAGGTGAGATTGTAAATCAGATGGTATGGGACGTCTAGGTTTACAATGTCACTTAAGTGGGTTCAGTGGTATGGGACATTGAATTTAAGGATAATGGAAGCTTAAGCTCAAGGATACTGGAGAACTTTTTCAATCAAGGATTTATCATAAATGAACCTCCCATTTGAATAGGAAATTAAATCAACATCAATTTCCTACAGTTTTCGAGGACGAAAGCTCCGTAAAAGGGGGGAAGAAAGGTATCATCAATATGATACTTCTAAGAAATAGATATTCCTTAACTCCTTCATTAAAGTTAAGGAGTACATTGGATGTCCAAGTACCTAAGTTTGTTTGAATTAAATCTCAAGCAAAATAAGAACCAGATATGCAAGAAGGGAATTCATTAAAGAATTCCAATTTGGCAAGTAAACTAAGGTAAGCTAGCCAAAGACTTGAAGCATATTCAAAGTAGGGTATTTGAGAATGGATAAAGATGGATCCAAAGTTTGGATCAATAAGTATGGAAACTTGCTTAAGTCAAAAGGGTGACATATAATTGTTGACCCCTAAGAGGAGGATAGTTAATGGTTTGAAGAACATCAACATGATGTTGAAGACTTAAGCTAGGATATCAACTCATGAAGGTATGACTTGAAGATCCCAAGAAAATCCCATGGGTAAATATCATTGAAGAAAAGGGATCTAAAGGAGAAAAGACTTGATCTTATCTCATGATAAATGAGTTAGAGGAATTTTGAGAAAGCCAAGTGACCTAACTTGGTCAAATATATCAAACCCTTTATGGTTGGATAATTGAAGTGGCCTACATTGGTCAAAAAAGATCAAACCCTTTGTAAAGTTCAAAGGTCAACCTAAAGAGACCTTTGAATTAATTGGTAATAGATTTAGAAACCTTAGTCTTTTCTCTCATGAAAATGATGCCAAGGGGTTACAAGATGGAATTCATGATCATGGTAAATGATCAAAGAGTTTTAAAAAGATAAGGGCAAAGAAGGTGGAAACACTGAGGATGTGGTTCTACGGATTGGAGAAAGAACTCACTAAACATCACGATAAGCCTTAAAGATAAGACCATTTAGATTAAGGTCTTAGGTTCACTATGAGGTTTAGAAATGTACCTCTTTGAACCAATTTAATACACCTGGTTGTATGAACAAAAGGGTAAATAGAATGAACATGACATTTACCCTAGAAAAGGCTATCCTTTATCCTCTTAAGCAGATGCATTTTTCTTAATAAAATGCATAGCCGAAATTTATATGGAACAATAAATTTGGATAAATAAGAGGGTAAAGAATTTTAGGAGTTTACCAAGATAAAGTCCAAAAGTAAATTCAAGTCTATTCAAGTATAATAACCTTGAATGAAAGAATGATCTGTAAAAGATCTTCTTTAAATCTTTGGAGAGAACAAGTGATTCAGGAATGTTCCTAGCAAGATCTGAGATATGATGCCTAGAAACAGGTATCTTCTTGCAAGACCTTGGAACCAAAGCTGCAAAACTTGAATCATCTAAACTCCATCCAATAGAAAATCTAGAAGGTATCTTGATGAAGCATTATTCCTCAATTATTTTGAGGATTTGAAGAAATTGGTTTAGTAAGCTCTTTGCAAAGTCTTGGTGATCTTCGAGGTTAGTATACATAACTATCTCAAGTATGAACCAGAGTCGGTTCAAGATAGTTAGTACTGATTCTCATTGGAAAGAACTGGCTAACAAAGAACAAGGTAGAGACCCAAGAGAATGGTCTATCTGATAATTCCAACTTCCTAAAGTCATCTTTGGATCTAAGTCTTGAATTTCAAAAGGATTAAATTCTATTCTGAGAATTGATCTAGGGAAAATCAAAGATGATGAAGATAGGGATCAACTTGTCCACATGAACTTTCGAAATTGGGTATATTGTCATTCGGAATACTTGAACTTTATATTTCAAGAAAACTTAGACGAATGAAATAAGTCCACTGAAGTTGCCAATGAATGAGAAGATAGTATTTCTCCTCGTTTTATTGAGCATGTTTTAGTAGGGACTCACTAGACCCACTTTGCGAAGTTCTTATCTTTAGCTAAGTCCTATCAAATACAAATAAAGTATATTTGTATTTGAAAAGGACTACAAAAGAATAAGTTAAGTTTAGAACATATGAATATTCCTCTCCTTTATGTTGAAAGTGGAAGATGAATCTAGTATCTGGCCCTTTCAAGATAGAAATCGGATATCTATCATAGACTCCTAAAAATGTAAATTTCTAGGGAAATACAAAGTGTACTGAAATATATTATTTTATGGAGCTCAAGTTTTGCGAAAGTGCCAAAAGAAAAAGACCTCCAAAGAAATCCACCTTTTTCACTAGTCCATAGGTACAAGGCATGCATGTACATTTAGGTGGACTAAGAGAAAGTGATTTGGGTAGGGATTTTGATTCATTTCTTTTCACAATAAGGTAGGGAGCCCTTATCTGATTACTGGAAATGAATCTAAAGAGAGAGATGACCATGCTCAGAGTATAGATCATGGTGCACAGGGGAATACTTCACATATTTTACCTACACACATTTTCGAGGACAAAAATGTTAAAGGGGGGAAGAATGTTGTATAATTCATGGGTTCAGAAGGTTAAACATATGGATTCTAAAGGTTAGAGTATGATGTATGTTTGCTTTGTCCTAGCCCTTGAATTACCCTTGGAACATGCCTTGAACCTTTGGGTGAAACCCTTGGTTTTAACCCTTGAGGTATTTATTCATATGAGCTCCCAATTGAATGGTAAGAACATTAGGCTTGATTTATCCTAAGGTGTGGGAATCTTAGTCTTGGGAGAAGCTTCTCTAGGAGCCACCTTGGGTGTACGTGAGAGAAGAATCCTCATTTTATTTAGAAGGCATGTGATAGACCTTGGGAAATTAGAAGGCATGTGATCACCCTTGGGAAAGTGTTCACATGAGGGACACTTGGTTGGACACGTGGCCAATCTCAAGGGTAGTGTTTCGTCTACTACACATCTCTGATTTTGTGTGTTGTTTGCATGTAGCCATCTGCTCCTCTCCCTCATGAGATGATAATGAGTTCTCTTTGGTTCACATTATATAGATTTTCATGATAGGAACATGCACATGGGATAATTCACCATGATTAGAGCTATATGTGCATGTTCAAAGTGTTGATATATTTCGCTAGTGATGTGTGTGAACACACTCAAGACTAATGGGGCACTTTTTTTCTCTCTTTAGGAGTTTTTTTCCCTTGGTTTGTATATATGCCTATAACCCTAATGGGTTACTTATCTTTTTGTACATTCACTTGGTAATACATTTAGTATTATGTGTTGTGCTCCAATCTTCTTCTTCTTCCTTGTGCTGTTCATGTGCTTTCGCAGACCTCAAACTCCGACAATTGGTATCAGAGTAGGTCATCACTTCATCTAGGGTCTCATCAACACCCCTTTGGTCACATTCTCAAAAATGCACGAAATTGGTGAGCATACTCAAGCTGATTAGGAGTTGAAAACTGCTTCAATTTGTGGTACCAAAATTTTGATATGGGCTTGTTTCAGCCCCTGAATGCACTATCACAGTGCCTATGTAGGCAATTTCATCTTTCTGTGCCAAACATATACATAGGTTTTGGTTTTCCAATACAAGTGCCTAAAAGTTTTCTATAGGTTCAGTAGAGCTTGATAGGGTGGTTTTGCTCAACTTTTTGAGATACAATCACTTGTTTGCATCAACATATTTACTCACTGGCCATGGTTGAAAGCAATGATGTATTCTATATGTTGGTTGTTCAAGACAAGTTGGATGGTACTAATTACCCATTATGGGCATATATTATGCATCGTATACTAGTAGCAAAAAGGCTATGGAATATTGTGTAGGGTATTGAAAAATGCCCTACTACACATGCGAATATAGTTATTGAAGGTGATGTAGATGGCGTTGAAGATGATGATCTTTAGATTCTTGTTCATGCTACGGTTCCTACGAAATCTATTGCAAGGCAACTTCATTGGGATGCCAAAGATGCTCAAGCACATGCATTGATATATTTTTCTATCAAACATGCTATTATCCCTCACATTCGCTCTCGCAAAACAACAAAGGATGCTTGGGATACACTTGCCACTTTATACTAGGCAAGAAATGAGGTTCTTAACATGGTACTTACCATTGTGCTAGTGATGGTAAGAGTATAGCAAGAAGTGGCATTGGATGTTAAAAATTTCAGTTTTTCTTGTTGTTTTTAAGTAGTTTTCGGTGTTTTTCATCTCCTCTACACTCCTTCTTCACCACCGCATCATCTTCTCCCACTCCAAAAAAGTCAAAAAATTCACCATATCCACCCATTCTCCTCATTTCCCCTCATTTGTGCATGCGAGAGAGAGAAAGAGAGCTTTTGTGCTTGTTGTGCTGCGGGTGTTTTTGAGTTTTCTTGCAGGTACAATGCTTCAGAGCAGTAGGAAAACTTCCAGAAGGTAAGAAATTCACTTTCTATCAGAATCTGCCATTGGAGTTGGACCATCGCGATGGTTTGACAAAGTTGGCAATTTTGGTAAGCGAACACACCATGAGCTAGGTGACCCTTGCGCTTGCACAAATCCATAGTTGCATTCTCAAAATCATCAGTTTGGTGGACCATCGCGAAGGGCTCACGCCATCACGATTGTGTCACACCCTCGCGATTGGCTCACGCCATCGCAACGACTCGGCCGAACCATCATGACGGCTCAGCCAAACCATCACGATGGTCTCACACCATCGCGACAGTCACTGACCATCGCGACAATCCCATTGACCCCACACCATCACGATTGGCCCACACCATCGCGATTGGCCCATGCCATCGCGATGATCCCCTGCCACATGGCAAGCTAGACCATCGCAATGATACCAAGTACGCCATCACGACGCTTCAAAATTGGACCATCGTGATTGGCTCAAGCCATCATGCCTCGTGACCATCGCGACGGGCTCACGCCATTGCAACGGTTGCATTGATCGTTGACCATCACGATTGCTCACACGTTAGACCATCGCAACACCTCGGACCATCACGGTGGTTCACCTGAACCATCGCGACGGTCCCGACCATTGCAATTATCCCAGACCATCACAATTGTCCACCTAAAATGCCACATTTAGGGTTTGATTTTTTGGGCTAATTTGAGGCTATTTTGAGAAAAATTTTGGGTGGTTACACTTATTGGAGACCCATTAGTTCATATTTGAAAAAAAACTTGTGTGTCAATTTTACCCCCAAGGACCTGAATGGTTATATATTTTTCATTCGAAGTTCGTTTTTTGAGCATTATAGCTCATTAGAAAGCTCTTTAAGAGTACTATGTGACCTCAACTGATTTTTTCAAGAAGAACGCGCTATTTTTTAGATAAGATAATTTGAGGTTGACCATTGTTGGGACTAGAAAAGAAAAGGGGGCATGGGAGAAATTTGGCCAAATGAGAAAGGACCCTTAAAGGTGTATATATTCAAGTGCTTGATCATTAAAGTTAAGAATTGGTCTAAACATTGGATTTTTACAGGTCTAGCAAGGGCTATCAAAGGCAATCAAAGCAAGGCAGTGAAGAACGCAAGGCTTGGGAAGTGCAACTTCTTGGGCATCAGAGCAATCAAAGAAGCTGACTTGAGGTTGGAAGAATACTCAACCCCCTCAGTCAATTATTAGCGTAGGCTAAACATCTAGCATTGTGGATTAAAGACGATAGGAACACATCAAGTTCAAGAGACTTAATTTTTCAAGTCTAAGACTAAGATAAAGGTATGCGATACGAAAACCTAAAGGAAAGAATTTAAGTCTGACAGAACGAGAACTCAAAAGTACAACGAAAAATCGACTCCTGACGTATGCATTGAGATAAGACAAGAATTTCAAGGAATCAAAAAAGAAACAAGCGATTAAAAACAAAAGAACCATTGACGATCAGAGTGTGTACTGAGTGACTCAGGAAGTAAATTCATGAACCTTAGATCGGGCAAGCATATAGGTAAGTCAGACTGATGAAGCCTTAGATCATCAGAAGCAAGTGTAAGAACTACTGCACGTTCGTGAGCACAACAATTGAATAGCTACCCTTACGAGTTGGGCTCAAATACCAGTGAATCAGAAATGGCCTTTAGCATGGAAAGACCAGAAGGAGGGTTAAACATAGCATATTTGGAAAGACCTGAAGGATCCTACAGAACTCAATTAGAATATGTCCACACCAACCATTTAGGTGCTCTCATCCATAAGGATGGTTTGCGAAGATCAATGGTGCAATTGCACAATCCTGGATTGGAACGTCCAGTGGTGAAATTCGAGAGAGACACATACATAGACAAAGAAGGAACAATGTACATCATAAGTATTCAAGCAAATCATACCAATGAGTTTGGTGTAGTTCAGCCAGATACGGAAGCAAGAACCCAAGGAAAAGAACCATTAGGAGAAGAACCTAGCACACCTAGAGGGAAATCTGTACTGACAAGAGTATTAATTCCAGATTGGATCCCTCAGGATAATAAAAGCATAGAATTGTTTTTGAATAAGGAGACAGATGAAGGATTTTGGAGGTAGAGAATGGAAAAACCTAGTGAGGTAGGCTCCATCATGATTTACGAATTCAAGCACCTAGATACACCAGAAAAGGTTGTATACCTGCATGATACTTTAGAATGAGTATTTGTAGTACCACACCATGCGAGAAATACCTACACATGGAGAGGTGGTTTAGTCTTCCCCCCATCTCGAGCAAATGTAAACACGAGCCATCAGGGTGTTGGAACATCCTCAGCCCATGGTACTCAAGGGTAAAAGAACAAAGAGAGACCAGAAGTAAGTTTCACTCATCGCATAGGGAGAGATAGAACCACCATGGACACCGATAGAGTGGAAAGACAAAGGGAACCTAGACCACATGAACACCTCAGGATATTAAGACCCACTCAATTAGTAAAGTCAATGAAGAACTACTTTGATGGGAAAGGAGATCCTTATGACCATGTCATGGAATTTAAGCAAGTGCTCCGAGCAGAGCAAGTAGAAGACATGTTCATGCAATACAATGCATTTGGACTAACTGTGTACCTAAGTCACAAGGTCTTAGGGACTTGTGTCAAAGAGACTAAATCTTGTTTGCCACACAAGTGCATATAGTGGTGGATTGACACACGCTTAATTATCAATGTGAAGAACCGACCAACCAAGTGTATGATGATGTGTGCGCACATGATGGATAAGGAAATGGTTCAACTAGAATGCATGAGAAAAGACTAAACTACCTCTCCAACTCACTTAATCTCTGAAAGTGCCTACCGCGATACCACTTATAGTAGTAAATACAAATTCAAATGTTTCTCCCAGCTCCAAACTTTGAATATGGCCAATAGAAGGTTCATTTCGAAGCTCTCGACGAGACGCATCTTGACCGATGGTATTTTCACTCAAATCTGACAATCGCTCTTCAAGTTATGACCAAAATAGTGAATGGTAGGAAACACACACACTCACTCCACAACTCGCACTTGCTCACACACACACTATAGTAGCTCAAAAGTGATGGGGAGGGGTAGACAATTGTCCTACACACACATTCCAAGCTTCACACATACACAAAAGATCATAGAGAAGATGAAAATCTGCAGAAAAGAAGCAAATTCGAAATTTTGGAGCTCTCCTTCTTCACAATGGCAAAAAAGTGCTTACAAAGAGTCACAAAGTGACTTATATACATGTGCCCTAAAAATGGTCCTTTCACACAAGTGACTAGCACTTTATTGGCTAATCTCTAATTTCCTACTATTTTACAAGAAATATATTACAATGATTTGGGATTATGCATCTAGAGGACTCCTCTAGTGCATTTACATAGCTTCGAGGGAATTTCCTAGGATTTTGAAGAAGAAAAATATGCCCATTAATTTGAAAATTTTGGGCTCCCCTTTTGTGCCTCGTTGCTCTGCAACACTCTCCCCCTCTTTGTCTCTATCATCCCTTGACAGGCTTTTGCTTTTTGTTTGTAGCTTGTCTATGGCTTCTGAATACATGCACCCAATGGTCGAAGAAGCGATAAGGACTATTAAAAAATTTGTTACTTTATCCGAGGTATGTCCTTTACTTCTGTTTGCCCCTTGGTATTCCTTATATCACAAATCTGGGTTGCTGTATTAAGTCGGGCTGCCACGCATGCCATCAATGGCTAAGAATGTGATGTTCTTAGTCACTCTCTTCAACTTTTCAGCCTCTACCTCTTTCTAGCTTTTGGTCTTCTGATATGTCTTTGTCTTCACACATCTGACCTTGTTGTATTACTTGGAGCCTGTTTACTTTCTTCCACCGCACACCTTAATTTGCTGACCTCTACTCTCTTTTAAGAGAGCATTACGTTTTAGAGGTCCTATTCTTGAATCTTCTTTGTCATCCTCTAGGACTTGTTCCATTTCTTTCCACCACATGCATCCAGTGGACGAGGAGGCAACTAGGACCTTCAGACAATTGGTTATATTATCCGATGAAGAGTCCTTCATGTGCTATCTCTCTCCTCGACTTGTTTCACTTCACCGCCTGCTCCTGGTGGATGAGGAAGCTCCGTGCAATGGTGGTTCTCCATGTGTTAGCCTAGAGAGATGATCTGCCCTCACATGGGTGTTACCCTTCTTTACGATTACTTCAAAATCGAATTTCATCAATAACAGAAACCATCTCACAAGTCTTCCCGTGTTACAAGGCTTATTGACTAAGTACAATAGGGCTTGATGATCTATGAAGAACTTGAACTTGTTGGCCAAAAGATAGTGTCTGAATTTTTTCATAGCATACACCATTCCTAATCCTTCTCTCTCAGTAGTCGTATAGTTTCTCTCTGCTTGATTCAGTTGTCTACTTGCATAGGCAATTGGATGATCCAACTTTCCGTCATCTGTCGATTGAGCTAAGATGCATCCTATTATGTAATTGGAAGTGTCCACATGAATATGGAATGGCTTGTTCCAATTTGGTGTTTTTAAAATTGGGGTTGTGCTTAGTCGCCTTTTTAACTCGTTAAATGCCTTTTCACATTCATCAGTCCAAGTGAATTTTGAGTCAACAATCCATACAAGGGTTTGGCAATTATGGCATACATGTGGATAAATCAACGATAGTATCCACAATGAACCATAAATGCTTGCACTTCTTTGGCATTCTTTGGTCTAGGAAGTTCCAAGATTACCTTGATCTTGTCTTCATCCGTAGATATTCCGTTCCTAGACACTATGTGTCCTAAAATCTTCCCTTGTCTTACCATGAAGACACCCTTCTCAGGATTCAGGCAGACTCTATATTGTCGGCATTTATCAAATATTTTCCACAATTTAGGAATGTGTTCTTGTCTTCGATTTGAATATGTACATAGGTCGTCTATATACACTTCCATACTTTTCTTTAGGAATTCTTTGAAAACGTGACACATCAACCTTTGGAAGGTAGCAAGTGCATTAGTGAGTCCAAAAGGCATCACTCTGAAAGCATAGACCCCCCATTCAGTCGTGAATGCGGTCTTATGTTGATCCTCTGTAGCAATAGCTACTTGGTTGTATCCAGAGAATCCATCTAAGAAGCTATAGACTTCTTTTCCTGCAACTCTTTCCAAAAGGTGATCAATGATAGGTAATGGATAACTGTCACGAATCGTGGCTGCATTGACTTTCTTTAGATTAATGCATACTCTGAGTTTTCCATTCTTTTTAGGCACAACAACTAATGGCGACACCCATTCGGTGTGTTCTATCTCATAAATGAATCCAGCCGCTAATAGCTTGTCTATTTCTTCTTTTATTTTTGTAGCATAGACCTCATTATATGTGTAAGGGCATTGTTTTGATGGTTTTGCCTCCGATGTCATTGGTATTCTATGAGAACAAATGGAGGGTTCCACACCCTTGAGATCCTTATAGGTCCAAGCAAATACATCTCGATACTCTCGAATCAACTGTATCAATTCTTCTTCCTCTTCTGTTGACACATCTTTTCCTATGTATGTACATCTTTCTTCTCCATCTTCTATAGTCACTATGATTTTTTTCGTTTGTTCCTTGTTGTCGTACGCTTTTCCTTCCCTTGCCTCTCTCTTAGGCATTTGAATAGCTATTTTTCTCTCTTCTACTTCATATCTTTTGAAATGCTCCGGTACCTCAAAAAGATCAGGGTTTGGTTCCATCTTACTCACACTTTCCTCCTATTTTGGTACTATAGGGGTTGCTTCTATTGCTAACACTTTGGTCATTCCATACTTGTCTTCAGTTTGAATGGCTTCTAGGTAACGTTCTTCTGTATCAAATTCTGGCTCCATCTCTATGCTCTCATATTCTTCTTTCCATTCTTTTTCCAATATTTCTCCTACTTCTACTTCTTGAAGGATAACCATGTACAAATTTACGTCGTAGCCTTCTTCGTCCACACATTCATTCATTGTCAGAAATTCTTCATTCACACATACATCCAGGGTAGCTAGGATTTCCATCCAACCATGTAGTTCAAATGTTTCATCAGGAAAGATTTGAGGCATGTGCATTGGATACTCTACGGGTCGATAATTTGGATGTCTTATGGGCCATAACTGCATCTTGTTATCCTCTTTTTTGGCTTCTTTACACATCCATAATTGGGCATCCTCATGCATCCAAGATTGATCGTTTGATCCAGCACTATGGATAGACAAATCATCCTCTTCCTTATGTATGGGGTTCCATTGTAGTGGGGGTACATCTCAGTACGCAAAGGTATGCAAATTTATCTTGGTCGTGTTTCCTTGTAGTTGAAGGTATAATGAGTCTCGTCCCCAATCTTGTACTACCCTAAGCTGTCTCATGAAAGGTCGTCCTAATATCATCTCATAGTTATTTGCTTTTCCAAATTGACAGATGGCTAAAGTATGTTCAATTTCAACTCCACAGGTGGTTAATTTGATGTTTTACAATATTCCCAATGGTTTCTCAACATGTCCATCTGCTAATTGAAGCTTCATACGAGTGGGTCTTAGGGCGGGCTTTCCCCATTTCTCCCAAATCTCTTTGGTAGCAATACCTACTCCTGCTTCGGTGTCTAGTATGGCCTTAGTCATGTACCCATTGTATGTGAGCGGTAGACATGTGTTACCCTCATCTCCTTCACTAAATTCTCCAACCTTATCCACTGGGATTTGCACATGAGATGGGTTTTCATTTCCCTTGTTTTCCTTCTCGTTCTTCCCCATATTTAACTCCAATTGTCCCGCTAGTTGTTTCCATAATTGTGGTTTAACATGAAGTAATTCTTCCACAGTCAATTGGCATTGTACTTTGGTCTTTTTAAGTTCTATTAGATTGTGTGAGTTCTCTTCTGAGATTCCCTTTTCTTTTCCTCGTATTGTGGGCGCACGGAAGATTATGGATTCTTTTTCGTATTCTCCCATGTAGTTCGGTAAGGTAGAAATACTCTGGGCCTCCTCCCTATTTTTGTCTAGTCTCGAACCTTCCTCATATATTTCTTCCATGTTAGGACTTGGTTGATAATCTTCCACATCTAACTCCTCAAAAGGAGGTTTTGCAACTCCATTCCTTTTCCATTGATCTTCTCGAATTCTATTCCACAATTCTTTTGGCCAGTCAGCCTCTAAATCCGAGACTGTGGACATAGGTTCGTTCTGGGTTTTTAATAGCTCTCGTTTATCATCCTTCTCTTTTGGTTTCTTGTCCTTGGCTTTAACACAATCCTTGTATTGATCCTCTGATATTCTCGTCTCAGGTAGAGCTAGGATAGCCTTCTCTAGGGTGGCTTGTGCTACCTCTATGAGTTTTCTGCATATCGCTAGCCTCTCCCTTTCTAACTCTCCTTGTGGGTAAAGCTTTTCATGCTGCTCCACATTTGGTCCATTCTTGATTCTAGCTTGGTAAGCTTTCAATCACATGTCTAAATCATCTGGTTTTGGGTCGGCTAGAATTGATCCTGGTTTCACTGGCTCTCGTGACTGCAGTGTAATGGAAATTTCTTCCTGATCCTCAGGTCTTTTAGATTTCTTATTGCTATGCGTATGCTTCTTGTCTTCCTTGTTTTTGTTTTTCATCCATTTTCTTTGAGTTTTTCTCTCCTTTCCTTCCACTTTTGGCTTTTCGTTGCTTGGGTACTCTCGCGTGGGTCTTCTGAATATTCCACTATTTGAATTCTGGGGTCTAAGGTTTTACTGTTTTCTTGTTCAAGGTCCGTTCGTTTTCCTTCTTGTTCCTTTGTTCGTGCTCGTGTAATGGCCTTTAATGGTACGGTGTATTCCTTGTCACTTCCCGATGCTTCTATCACCTCGATCACATTAATAGGTGCTGTGTCCCGGACCTTATTGGGATTTTTTGGGCAATCCCTAAAGAGATGTTCCTTTCCACAATCACTAAAATACCCTTCCCAAGTCCTAGGAGGTGGTGGGTTGTAAGGCCAAGTGCATTCTCTGATAAAGTGGTCCCCTCCGCATCTATAACATGGTCCTCTTGGCATAGGTGGTATGATGGGTGGTGTAACGGGTGCTTGTGCTTTAGGTGTGGTGTACATCAATGTCGCCACCTCTGGTCCATAGATATTGTCATAACCTTCGTATCCATAGTATTGGGGGTCATAAGCTTGCTCATACTCCATTATCCTAGCATCATAGGAATAGTACTCTCCTTGAGATTGCTCGTATCTTGGGTTCGTTGATTCTACACTGGCTATCGGTGATGCTGGCACTATGGCTCTTTCTAAGTTTTCCTTTGGTTGGGCATACTTGACAGGTACCACATGTTGGGGAAGTGATAGTTGTGGTTCTAATATTGGCTGAGTGTTTCCAATTTGTACTTGCTCATATGATCTAGGTACTCCTGGTGGTCTTGGATATGGATTATACCTTGGAATCTCCCTGCCTGGCTTTCTAGGTGGGTATCCATATGGCCGATACTGTGGTGGGTTTAAAGGTCGGGTCTGCCTGTTGAATGGGCGATTCTTCGTGGTGTGGTTGGTGTATTTTTATTCTATGTGGCAATACAAAGCGGTTCCTTGATGGGGCTGCCTATTGTAAGGGTAAGCCTGAGGCACACCTGTTCCTCCTCGTACACACATGTGGGTGGGGTGATCACCTCCACATAGGCTACATCTTCGTAACATGGGTATTCTTAGTGAAGGATGCTGGTAGTTCCTTTGTCCGTGAACTCCTAACTTCTTCGCTACCAGTTCTGCTAATTCTTCTACGTTACTGGAGTTGGATGTTACTGTGCTTCGAGTGTCTTCTGATTTAATAGGACTTGTACTCTTGAGATCATCTGCTAGGTTGTCCTTTAGATCAATACACTCTTGGAGACATTCACTCAACGTCTGTAGTCTCTTTACATAGACTAACGTTCTTAGAGTTCCGTTCGTCAATTCGTCCAAGAATAATGATATCATTTTTTGCTACGTAGGTCTTTCTGCCAATGGGCATCTATCAACATACTGATTAAATCTTCGTGCAGCTGTTTTCGCAGTTTCATTTGGGTTCTGTTTAAAGGTATGGATTAAAGGTGAAGAGTTGCGTTTAATCCCTCTTTTGGTGAATTCTCCTATGAATTCTTGAAAGAATTCTTCAATATCTCCAAATTGATTGAGATCTAATGGCTGGAACCATGTTAGAGCCGTTCCTGTGAGGGTGAGTCCAAAGGACTCATACTGCACAAAGAAATTATTCACTTGTTTAGCTCTTAGAACTTGTTTAAATTCGGCAATGTGGTCATAAGGTTCTCCCAATCCATCATAATGATTTCTCATATATTTGGCCACCTGAATCGGTCTTAATCTTCTCATGGGCTCTTCCTGTCTAGGCATTACAGGAATTGCTGGTCTGATTGGATGCATTCAGGGCTGCACTCCTAGTGGTGGTCTTGGTCAGGTGACGATACGATACTTGGGCAATCGACGATACGATACCAAGGAACTGAGCGATACGATACTGCTTTTTACTTGATACGATACCACTGCTCGATGTGATATGATAGTATGTGCTTAGGTGATACGATACCACTTGAAAGCACGATACGATAATGCTGCAGTACACGATACGATATTGGGAATCCAACGATACGATACTAGTGCAAGTCACGATACGATACCACAAACCCGCATGATACGATACTAAGACTCGTCATGATACGATACCAAGAGTTCTGCGATACCACAATGCACGATACGATACTTGAGTTCTACGCGATACGATACTCCTATTACACACGATACGATACCAAGAGAGGCAACAATACGATACTGGATTTGTACGTGATACGATACCACTCGGTCGACGATACGATACCGTGACCGGGGCGATACGATACCAAGTGGACCGCAATACAATACCACTGGCAGATCGCGATCGCGATACCAACTTGATGATACGATACCAAAAATGGTATCGCAATACCTCAAGTGGTATGCGACGATACGATATTTTGACGAGTATCGCAATACAAGGGAATTTTGGTATCGCGATACCAAAACTCAATCGATCACGATACTACAGTCAAAATAGCTCCAATTACAAAATTTTTTTCACCCCCTGGTTTCTCTCTCACTCCTCACCCTCTGTCTCACTCCAAAAAACTCTGAAATCTCTCTATCCCACCCCGTGATACTGCATACGCCTTTAATCATGTGTTACTGCATTTTTACAGTGTTTTGGATATTAAAGTCTTGAGGTAGCTTACCTTGGAGATGTGTTGCTTAGAACTAGAGCTCACTAGGATGCTTTGAGGGCTTGTATTGCATGTTACTACACCGACGATACCAGTCGCTGTCTACAGGCGATACCAACTTCTGTGCAGTTGTCAAATGAACTACAATTTTTTGGTTTTTATAGTTTCTGATGAGTGAGGCCTATCCTACACTAACTTGGCATTTTTTTTGGAATTTTTCTTGGTACTTTTCAACTTACTCCTACTCCATTTCTCTGCTTGACCTAACCCTAACTCTTTCTTCTCTCCCTCTCTCCTAACCCTAAACCTAAAAACTCATTACACACACCTCCGGGATGTGAAGTAACAAGTGCTGAAGTGTCTGACTACTTGCCACTGAATGAATTCACTTCTACAAGTACGATTTCTTCACTCCAGAGCTATAACCATCACAAAGGCACCTTGGTTGGACGTGTTCCCCGGCAACGTCGCCAAAAACGTGTGTACCTAAGTCACAAGGTCTTAGGGACTTGTGTCAAAGAGACTAAATCTCGTTTGCCACACAAGTGCATATAGTGGTGGATTGACACACGCTTAATTATCAATACAAAGAACCGAACCAAGTGTATGATGACGTGTGCACACATGATGGATAAGGAAATGGTTCAGCTAGAATGCATGAGAAAAGACTAAACTACCTCTCCAACTCACTTCATCTCTGAAAGTGTCTGCCGCAATACCACTTACAGTAGTAAATACAAATTTGAATTTTTCTCCCAGCTCCAAACTCCAAATATGGCCAATAGCTCATTTCGAAGCTGTCGACGAGGCGCATCTACTGGTGGTATTTTCACTCAAATCTGACAATCGCTCTTCAAGTTATGACCAAAACAGTGAATGGCGGGAAACACACACACTCACTCCACAACTCATACTTGCTCACACACACACTACAGTAGCTCAAAAGTGATGGGGAGGGGTAGAAAATAGTCCTACACACACATTCCAAGCTTCACACACACACAAAAGATCATAGAGAAGATGAAAATCTGCAAGAAAGAAGCAAATTCAACATTTCGGAGCTCTCCTTCTTCACAATGGCAAAAAACTGCTTACAAAGAGTCACAAAGTGACTTATATACATGTGCCCTAAAAATGGTCCTTTCACACAAGTGACCGGCACTTTATTGGCTAATCTCTAATTTCCTACTATTTTACAAGAAATATATTACAATGATTTGGGATTATGCATCTAGAGGACTCCTCTAGTGCATTTACATAGCTTTGAGGGAATTTCCTAGATTTTGAAGAAGAAAAATATGCCCATTAATTTGAAAATTTTGGGCTCCCCTTTTGTGCCTCTTTGCTCTGCAACACTAACATTAAAGAACATGGTTTTAACTTGGTTCCGACCATTGCAACAAAGGCAATTTAGAGATATCCATCACTTGTTAGAGTCATTCATCACGGAATTCTCTAAAAGTGGAATCAGGCATGATACGTCTTCACTCATTCATAGCTTCAAACAGACCCCTCAAGAAATAGTTAGAATTGCAGGACATAGGTTTAGACAATACATTGAAAGATGTGCGATGCAAGAGTTACCCTCACAAGCCAAGCAAGTGTCATTGTTTTTAGATGGCCTCTTGAGCTCTAAACTACGCTCCTATGTATACTTGAAGGAACCCAGAACATTCGAGCAATGTGTAAGAATTTGTATAGACATTGAGGACAACTTAGGAGATGAGTTGGAACTCTCAAAGGTCTATAAGGACTCAGATTGTTCATCTCTAGCATCCTCAAAACTTTCTAGCTCGATAGAGGACCTAGCAAAAAAAGTGGCTCAGAAGTTAGGAGTTTCTAGTAAACAGATGCCTAGGTTGACAACAAACAAGCATTTCTACACCTATGGTGGTGATCATATAGCAAATGTGTGTCCCAATGCAACACAACCGCAAGCTAACCCTAGTGGCCAATATTGTACAATTGAGAGACGATACGTGAATCACACGGCTCAAGACTGCCCATACAACAAAGAAGTAGTAAGACATAACTACCCGCAAGCATACCCCCAACCAGGTAGGTATCAAGGTCAATACAATGCTCAGCCTCACTATTATAGGCCTCCATAGAACTATCCTTATCAGGCTCAACAGAGACCTCAACCTGTTTTAGCTCAACAGCCACCCCCCCAACTAATGTCATCTCAGTTAAATACACTGCTGCAGAAGAGAACCTCAATGGGGCTTTAATGCCTTCTTCACCCCTGATCACAGAAAGTGATCCTAATTCTAACAGTTTTGACTCAACCCATGTAGTTAGTCCACCCGCATATTATACGAAGTCACCAAAACATGTGGAAACATATCAATACGATAGCCCACCATTGGAACCCAGTTGGGAGCCCGACTATGCTAATGTGATGTATACCAGCCCTCATCCACGGCCCCAATTGAGACAACAAAGACCACAAGGCCCTAGAGGACCATGCTTTAGGTGCCAAGGTGATCATTTCATAAAGGATTGTCCACATCCTCCAATGCAGGACTGCCACAATACTATAACATACAAGGTTTTTGTGCCGATTGTGGTAAGGAGCATGTCATCAAAGATTGTCCCAAGAACCCTACTAATGCTTCAAAAATGACACCCATCAACGTGATAGGTATTGTGCATAACGCAGATGGATCCAACCCTACATACATGCCTATCCAAGCTATAACAAGAGCCTAGGCGCTCTTACGGAATCAACAGCTTAATCTTGAGAAAATAGCCGGAACTAGCAAAGTTGGAGAGTCTAGTAACAAAAAGAAAAAATCTTGGAAAGATTCCAGAGGAAGAATTAAGAGGAAGTGGAGTAAAAAGATAACTGAGTTGGAAGGTATTCTAAAGGAATCCAGAGCCAAAATCCTAGAATTGACTTCTCAAGAATCTAATCCGGAGAACCTAGCTCAGAGATCAGGATCAGTTTTAGTGGAACCCATACCAGAAAATTTGGACATGATGTTTCATGCATATCAAGCGAGATTAAAAGAAGGACCCCAGATAGCTGAAATGAGTAAGAACTATCCAAGAGCAGATATAGAAATTGAGAGGACTAAACTTTGTATGAAGATGGTAGAATTAGCACAAACTATGTTCGAAGCCTCTCGTTATCTTAATTGGAACAACATGGCAAAAACTAAATTACACTTTCAAGGACTACTGGAGAGGCTAGAATACTTGGTCGATACCAACGAGAAAAAGAATCAGTATAGGAACCCTATTGTTTTGGGAACACAGGAAAAGAATGCACCACCCCTGTCTCAAGTACCAAATACAGAGGTCGAAGACCACATGTCTTCCATACATAAGTATTCACATGAATTTTTGAGAGAAATCCAAGAAGAGAAGTGGAGAAAAGAACAAGGAACCCATCATCCTATTCAAGAAATAGATGACTTGCAAGAGCAATTTCCCCAAGACATCCCCTCTATTTATGATGATGTAGAAGAAGAACAACTGAGTGAGCACACAGATTTTGAATCCAATTCTTTGCAAGAATTACCTCAGTTCACAAGACCTTGGGAAGCCAAGTCTATTAGCCTGAGAGCACCCACTATAATAGTGAGGAATGAAGAATCACTAATCCCTAGAAATAATGAAGTGATCAAGAATACCAAAGTACAATGTCATCTCACTCTAGAGGAGTTGTTAAAGATTAAACCAGAATTGTGGAAGCACGTAGCAAATCAATTCCCTGAGCTTGCTATTGCTCCCTCTCAGATAGGATAACACAAGAAGGTACCAGAGATACCCATAGAAAGAATCGGAGATGTAAGTGAGGGAGAGGAAGGTAACACTTATCTTCCAATAACCCATCAAGGCTACACCACCAAAGCTATCTTAGATTCAAGAGCCGGAGTAGCCATCGCTACCATTGCGTTATGGAAACGTTGGGGTAGACCAACATTAAGACCCACTAGGATGAAGCTACAAATGGCTGACGGACATATAGAAAAACCATTGGGCTTACTAGAAGGCATATCTCTCACCACTTGTGGTGTAGAGTTTGACCATACTTTTGCCATTTGTGATTTTGGGAAAAATCATGCTTACGAGATGATTTTAGGACGACCATTCATGCGTCAGTTACAAATCATACAAGATTGGGGAACTAATTCTTTGTACTTGCAACATTTAGGAGTGACTATTAAAGTCAATCTTAAAGACTATTCCCATCGAGATGTACCCCCAATACAATGGAACACCATCCATAAAACACAAGAAGAAACAAAATCGGTACACACATTGGAATCAGACCCCTCATGGTTGCACGAGGATACTCATCTATGGATGTGTAAAGTAGCCAAACAAGAGGAAGAACTGTTAGAAGCTAGGACTTTAGGTTTAGAATCATCGATGAACCCTTCAAGACCTAGTTTATGCACCTATAGTATTTCTAGACGAGGAATTTGAGCCTCATGGTTGGGTAGAAATCTTAGCCACAATGGACATAACAGTGAACAAAGAACAATGGACCCCTCATTGTGATGAGGACGGAGATGACATTTCCATTTTCATGATTGAACCTGTTGAGGAAGACTTTATCCTAGAAGAATGCACAGAAGTGACCCAACAACAAGACAAGACTAGTGACGAGGATCTAGAATCCATCATCATGGAACCCTTCTGTTCCACAGAAGAGGAATATATTTATTTTGTAGAAGCCAAAACCCTTGAAGAAGAAAAGGAAAGTCAAATGGAATAGCTTGAGCCATCCATAGGAGATACAGAAAGCAAACAGAAGAAGAGAAAGAAATCACCTAAGGCAGAAGAAGAAGAAGAACCACTCATGGAAGTACCGGAGAACTTTAAGAAGTATGAAATAGAAGATAGAAGAATCATGGTACGATTGCCTAAAAGAAAAGCTGATGTTGGAGAAGTATATGATAACCGAGAGAAAACCAAAAAAATCATAGTCACCATAGAAGGAGAAGAAGAAAAATGTACATACACAGGGCATGATTTGACGAATGAAGAAGAAGAAGAGTTAATTTCCCTATTACGTGAATATAGAGATGTGTTCGCTTGTGATGGGGGAAGTATCTCAACCCCTAAGCAACGACGAAGCGTGAATGACCTCCACAGGTATCCTTCTTTGACCTCTGCACACCAAAAATGCTCTTACTCAGAGCTTATGCAGAGAACTCCAGTGAGCTTTTGTAGACCTGTAGTAGACACCAAGAGCTTTCCAACAAAACAAATTTCACTTCAAATGGATGCTTACACAAGGAGAAACAATGTCTACAACATGAGCTAGTTGAATGCTCACAACTGCCAGTCAAGCAGATACCTCACTTCACTCCAGCAAGCTTTTCTCAGAGATTATACAGAGAATGAATCTCAAACTTGAGTCAACTTTAGAGGACTCTAATAGCTACGCAATGACACCAAAATCATAGCAAATGGATACATAGAGAAGGAGAACCAGCCCTTACAACAGAGAGCAAAATATTTCCAACAGAGCCTACACACCAAGAGAGATATCAATCACACAACTTCACTAAAATGAATGTTGCTCCCAGATTACTCAGAGAATGATCCAGAGACTTTGTGAGCATAAAATAGACTCTAATAGCTATCCAATGAGACAAGAATTACATCAAATGGATACAATATGAGGGAGAACGAATGCTAACAACGCAGGGGTAGAGAGTTGCAACACTGCCTGCGCACACACATAGATATGCCTACTAAAAGAAAACAAACAAGCAAGCAAGGGGCTAGATTAAGCAAGGGGCTTGCTTATCACAACTCCAAAACTTAGTGCTCACTTTACATGAGCTAAAACTCCAAGAAGATGGGCCAAAAGAAGTCGGGATACATGCTCCTTTTATAGTGAGAAGTGTGCCCCTAAAATCTAGGAACTACCTTTCCAAATCAGCCTCCTAACTTGGAGGACTTAGTTGAGATGACTTGGGGAGTGGTTGAGTGACTTTTCTTGATGGAATCTCGTGGCTTTTGGCTTCCTTTGATTGCTCCACATGTCCATAAAAGATTCCCCATGAATTTGTAGTTTGAAGCTTTACTTTTAACACTCCCCCTCAAGCTTCAATTCTTCGTCCTCATCCAAGCTCCTTCATGTTGATGCATTGCTTGAATTTTGAAATCTTCATCCCATCCAAAGCCTTTGTAAACATGTCCACAACTTGGTCCTTGGTACCAATATGATGTACTGAAACTTCCTTGGATATCACCTTTTCCCTTATGAAGTGATAGTGCACTTCAATATGCTTGGTTCTAGCATGATAGACAGGATTCGATGCTAGATGAATGCTACTCATGTTGTCACAAAAAATTGGATATGTGTCAACCTGCAAATTAAGCTCCATAAATAACTTCTTAATCCACATTAGCTCACATGTGACTTGAGCCAAAGCTCTATACTCAGGCTACGTGGAAGATAATGCCACCGTGGGTTGCTTCTTTGAAATCCATGAGATGATCTTGCTACCTAGCATGACTAGGTAACCACTTGTACTTCTTCTATCCTCCTTCGAACCGGCCCAATCGGCATCAGAATAAGCTTTGACCTGCATATCATCATCAAATGAATAGAACAATCCTTCATTTATAGTGGCCTTGAGATATCATAACATTCTTCTTGCAGCTTGCATGTGTGTAGTCCTTGGACTATGCATAAATTGTGATAACACTCCAACTCCATATGCTATGTCGGGCCTAGTTATTGTGGCATAATTGAAAGATCCTACAATAGATCGATACAAGGTTACATCCTCTAATGGCTCTCCATCAATGGAGCTTAGCTTTACATTAACTTCCATGGGATTTGAAATAGGCTTGCAGTGTAGCATCCCAAACCTCTCAAGTAGGTCTAGAATATACTTCCTTTGTATGAGCATAATACCTTCTTCTTTGTATACAACTTCAATGCCAAGAAAATACCTAAGATCTCCAAGATCAGAGATCCTAAACTCCTTTCCAAGCTTTTCCTTGATCTCCTCAATGCCCTTTGTATCATTACCTGTAATGATAAGATCATCTACATACACGCACATGTAGACTACAAGTTCTCCTCTTTGTTTGATGAAGAGAGATGGATCCGCCTTGCATTGATTGTAACCACATTTGATCAAATAGTCCACCAATCTTTGGTTCCAAGCCCTTGGAGCTTGCTTTAGGCCATAAAGTGCCTTCTTCAACCTACAAACATGATGTGGAAACTCTTTATGAACAAAACCTAGTGGTTGCTCCATGTATACCTCTTCTTCCAAGTCTCCATTGAGAAAGGCATTCTTGATATCCAATTGGAAAAGCTTCCATCCTTTGCTAGCAGCCATTGCAATGAGTGTCCTAATGGTGCTCATCTTTGCCACGGGGCTGAATGTCTCTTCAAAGTCCACTCCATAGGTTTGTGCAAAACCCTTGGCCACCAATCTTGCTTTGAACCTAGAAATAGATCCATCTGAATTCCTCTTTACTTTATACAACCACTTATTACCTATTACCTTCATGTTATCCTTCTTGGGCACTAGAGTCCATGTTTGATTCTCCTCAAGTGCGTCGATCTCTTCTTGCATTGCCTCTTTCCATTCGGTGTACCTGCTTGCATCTTCATAGCAATCGGACTCATGATCTTCTACTACTTTGTTCATATATGCATAATGAGTTGCCATATATGAATCATAAGTAAACCTTTGAGTTGGATACTTAACTCTAGAAGACTTCCTTTCTGCACCTTTTGGAGGAATAAACCTCCTTTGCCTTGGGAACTTGATCTCTTTCTTTGACATGGCTTCTTTCTCCATCATGTGTCCTTCATCATCTTCAACTTCATTACCTTCTTCATCCAACTCCACCAATGTTGCTTTGTCTTTGTTGATTGATTGTGCTTCATAGCTTGATGAAGATCTCCCCCTCCATGGTGAGTTCATGCTTGAACTATCTTCATTGATGGAACACCTTGGGCCACTTAGCTCTAGGTCGATTTGTTCTTCATCATGTCCATGCTTTTCTTCTTCATAGTCCTGCATACAATCATACTTCTTATACCAAGGGAGTAGCTCATCAAATGCTACATCCCTTGATATCCTCAAGTCCTTTGTGTTTGGGTTGAAGCACCTGTAACCTTTATGATCATTTGAATATCCTAGAAACACACACTTTTCTGCCTTTGGTTGTAGCTTGTGCCTCAATTCACTTGGCACATGTACATAACAAGTACATCCAAATATCTTCAAGTGGGAAAGATCAGGTTTCTTACCATAATAGGCTTGATATGGTGTCAAGCCATGGATCCCTGAGGTAGGAGCCCTATTCATAATATACACGGCGGTATTTGCTGCATCACTCCAAAACATGTTAGGTACATTCATCTCATTAAGCATTGCTCTAGCGATCTCGACAATGTATCTATTCTTTCTCTCTGCTACTCCATTTTGTTGGGGTGTTTACCTGCATGTTACTTGCCTCTTGATGCCTTGATCCATTAAAAAATCAAAAAACTCATTTGAGAAATATTCTCCCCCTCCATCGGACCTTAGCTTCTTGATATATGTATCTGTTTCCTTCTCTACCATTGCCTTGAATGCTTTGAAACATGTAAACACATCTGATTTGTTTTTGATGAAATAAACCCAAACCATCCTTGTGCAATCATCTATAAAAGTGACAAAGTACTTGTTACCTCCAATGGATTGCTCTTTGGTTGGCCCCCACACATCTGTATGTATCAACTCCAATGGATGTTGGCTTATGTAGCCACTCTTCTTGAATGGAAGTCTCGCTTGCTTCCCTAGTTGACAAGATTCACATAAATGCTTCATACCTTGTCCTTGGAAGTTGGGAAGACCTTCAACCAACCTCTTGAATTGCATTTCCTTCATTCTTTGTATGTTGATGTGACCTATCCTCTTGTGCCACAAGTCCAACTCCGAAATCCTCTTGTTTCCATATGTGAAGTAGACATGTTGAGTGGAATGAGAATTTACCTCCAAAGTGAAGAGTCTCCCTTGCTTCTTTCCTCTCGCTATGACCTTGTAACCTTGCTTAGGGTTCTCCACAAAGCATCCACCTTTGTTGAACCTTACTTGATAGCCTCTTTCAACCATTTTCCCAACGGACACCAAGTTCTTTGTGATAGTAGGTACATGCAAGACATCCTTGAGACATCTTCCTTCCTCCTTGTCATCCAAAGCTACATCTCCAACATGGGAGATCTCATGGGCTGTATCATCACCTGTTTCTACATGTCCTTTACCTTTGGGAACATGTAGATTAGTAAACCAAGAAGCATTGCAACTCATATGGTTGCTACATCCACTATCAATATACCAAGTGTTATCTACTTTGCTTGAATTCCCATTCATGTGCATCATCAAGAGATTGTCATTTTCTGAACTTGTAGAAGCATAATTACCTTGGCCTTTGTATGAAGAACCTTGATTATAGCTCCTTTGGTTTCCTCCTTGGTAGCAATCTCTAGCATAGTGGCCAAACTTGCCACATATGTAACATCCTTCACCATCTTGATTCCTGTTTTGTTGATGTCGTCCTCCTCTTCCTCTTGTTCTTCCTCTCCCTCTTTGTGATGAGGTGCCTTGGTCATGTCCTTGATTGCTTGAGTGGCCTTGCCTTCCTCCAAACCTTCCTTTGCCCCTTCCTTGTCCTCGTCTTCCTTTGCCCCTTTGATTACCTGCATAGAAAACTTGTGCATCCTTGCTTTTAGTTGAACTTCCACCTATGTTCATTTCTTCGGTGACCATGAGAGCAACCAATTGCTCAAAATCGGGAAGATTATCCCTTACATAAACTAAAGTGGTAAAGGGTTTCCACTTCTCATCATCTCTCAAACCATTGAGAGTATAAGCCACAAGATCGTCATCGTCTACGTGGCTTCCAATGGATCCCAATGCATCTGATAACTCCTTGACCTTAAGTATGTAGTCATTTATGCTACTCCCTGAGCTCTTCCTAAGGTTGTTGAGCTCATTCTTGAGTTGGATCTTCCTTGCTTTGGTGCTTGTTGAATAAAGCCTTTCAAGTGTCTCCCATTCCTTCATGCTTGAATCCAAGTCTTGGATATGGCTGATCATGCTATTGCTAATGTGTTGGGAAAGAATAAAGATAACACTCTTGTCTCTTTCATTCCATTCCCTAAAGGCCCTTCTCTGGTCATTGGTTGGATTCTCATCCAACCTAGGTCTTGGTTCACTTCCACTAATCGACCCCCAAAGGCCCTTGCCCATAAGATAGTTGGAGACCCTAAATCTCCATGGTTGATAGTTACCTTTGTCTAGCTTTTCAATTTGAGTGTTGAAGTCTCCCATATCTAGTCTTTGATACTTGACCTAGCCCTTGGCTAATGCTCCAATGTGTGTAAAATGAAAATGAGGCTTTGAGGTTACCTCAATCCAAAGCTTTCCTTAGATGGACACCTTGTGCTCTTGCAAATTTGAGTAGAATAGCTCCCCCTTGATGTGAGCTACCTCCAAGAAGCTTTTGTTGATGCAAATCTTCAACCACCAACTCCAAGAGGTCTTCTTTCTTGTATGTGATACCTCCAAGATGCCCAAATGCTCTGATACCACTGATGGGGGAAGTATCTCAACCCCTAAGCAACGACGAAGCGTGAATGACCTCCACAGGTATCCTTCTTACAGGATCTAACCCATTTCACAGGCCCATGGGAAGCAAAGTCTACTTGCATGAGAGCACCCATGGTCATGGTAAGAAATGAAGTCTCAGTCATACCTAGGAACACGGAGGCGGTCAAGAACACTAAAGTGCAGTCCAACCTCACTTTATAAGAGCTACTCAAGGTTAAGCGAGAACTGTGGAAACATGTAGCCAATCAAGTGCCAAAAGTAGCGAAACCCCGTTCCCAGATAGGTTCTCATAGAACGGTGCCAGAAATACCTTTGGAAAAGATAGGAGACATGAGTGAAGGAGAGGACGGGAACATGTATCTTCCCATTACCCATCAAGGGTACACCACCAAGGCAATTTTGGACTCAGGTGCAGGAGTTGCAATTGCTACCACTTCCCTATGGAGGCGTTGGGGCAAGCCAGCACTCAGGCCAACGAGAATGAAATTGCAGATGGCGGATAGTCACATAGAAAGGCCCTTAGGACTGCTAGAAGGGATAACTCTCACTACATGCGGTGTTGAGTTCGAGCATGCTTTTGCTATATGTGACTTTAGCAAAAAACATGCCTATAAGATGATTTTGGGAAGACCATTTATGCGACAGTTGCAAGTGGTACAGGATTGGGGAACCAATTCCTTGTATTTGCAACACTTAAGTGTCACGACCAAAGTTAATCTCAAGGATCTCTCATAGAGATGTACCCCCCATCCAATGGAATCCCATCCATAGAGCCAAAGATGATACTGAGTGAGTGCATTCCATAGGATCAGGATCCTCATGGATGCATGAAGACACTCACTTGTGGATGTGTAAAGTAGCAGCAGAAGAAGAGAAGAAAGAAAAAGCCAGAGAGATAGGTGCGAAGGAGACCCATAGATCAATTCAAGATCCAGCCTATGCACCTGTAGTATTCCCTCACGAAGAATTTGAACCTCACAGTTGGGCAAACATTTTAGCAACAATGGATGTAGCCATCAATGAAGAACAATGGACACCCCACTATGACGAGGATGGCTATGACATTTCAGTCTTCTCCATAGAGCCAATCATGGGAGATTCGGTTCTGGAAGAATGTGAACCTAGCACTGATGCATTTGAGGATGCAAGCGACTCCGATCTAGAGTCAATCATTATGGACCCACCTTTTGCATCAAATGAAGAATACTTCTATGAAGTAGAAGCTTACCCTCAGAGACACAGAGAACTTACGAATGAGGTGAGGTTAACCACAGAAGTGACTGCCAAAAGTGAAGGCAAGAAAAGGAAGAAGAGAGAAGTCATACCTGAAGCAGACGAATCTTTGTTTGAGGTCCCTGAAATTTTTCAAAAGTATGAAATAGATGATAGGAGAGTCATGATAAGAATGCCTAAACGTGAGGCACAAGCAGGAGAGGCCTATGATAACAAAGAAACCACCAAGAAAATAGTGGTAGCCATAGAAGAAGGAGAAGAGAGATGCACTTACATAGGACATGACCTGACGGAAGAAGAAGAGCAAGAGTTGATAGCCTTGCTAAGAGAATACCGAGATGTATTCGCTTGGAGTTACAAGGACTTGAAAGGTGTAGACCCTGAGATATGCTCACACACGATTCCCATGACCTCAGATGCCAAATCCTCTAAACAGAAGCCATACACATACAACGATAACTATGCTGTCAAGATCAAAGAAGAGATAGATCGCTTGGTTGAAGCTGGATTTATTTATGAAATTGAGCACACTGAGTGGGTATCCCCCATCGTAGTGGTGCCCAAGAAGAATGGAAAGCTACGTGTGTGCATTAATTTGAAGAAGGTTAATGCAGCCACTATCCGAGATAACTATCTGCTTCCTATCACTGAGCATCTATTAGAAAGAGTAGTAGGCAAGGAAGTATACAGCTTCCTTGATGGGTTTTCTGGCTACAATTAGGTAGCCATTCTCTAGAAGATCAGCATAAGATAGCTTTTGCCACAGAGTGGGGCATATTCACCTTTAGAGTAATGCCCTTTGGTATCACCAATGCGCCTGCTACCTTTCAGAGACTGATGTGCCACGTGTTTAAAGAGTTCTTGAGATGAATTTGGAAGTCTATGTTGATGATCTCTGTGCTCATTCTAACATGAGACAGAAACATATACCTTGAGTCAGGCAAATCTTTGACAAATGTAGAGAATATCAAGTATGCTTGAACCTAGAAAAATGTGTTTTCATGGTCAGGCAAGGCAAGATTCTAGGACACATCGTGTCAAAGAATGGCATATCCACAGATGAGGAGAAAGTAAAAGCTATAGCATAGCTATCTAGGCCAAAAAATGTCAAGGAAGTGCAAGCTTTCATGGGGCATTATGGTTATTACCGATGTTTTATACACATGTATGCCATCATTGCAAAGCCTCTGTACGGACTTTTGACCAATTTCGAGTGGACTGAAGAATGTGAAAACTCCTTCAATGAGCTTAAACGACGATTATGTTCAGCACCAATCTTGAACACACCAAATCGGAAGAAGCCATTTCATGTGCATGTGGATGCATCCAACTATGCTATTGGATGTGTGCTAGCACAACCTACTGGTGAAGGTAATATGGATCTTCCAATTGCCTATGCTAATAGACAGTTGAATGCAGCTAAACGAAACTATACAACCACCGAACAAGAAGGATTAGGCATGGTATATGTGGTTAAAAAGTTTAGACACTATTTTCTTATAAATAAGTTTAAATTTTTTACTGATCATCAAGCACTGTTGTATTTGGTAAACAAGCCATGCAATACAGGTAGATTGGTGAGATGGTTTCTCTTGCTAATGGAATACGACTTTGAGGTTGTGGTGAGGAAAGGGAAGACTCATTTGAGAGCAGATCATCTCTCTAGGCTCACATCCGGAGAGGCCCCACAAGGAGTATCAGATGACCTTCCTGATGCTTACTTGTTTAATTTGGAAGTTGTACCTCAGTGGGCTAAAACATTAGTGCTAGTATTGACATACGGGCCTAACCACCCAATAATAAATACTCAAGACAAAGAGGTAGTGAAAGCCCAAAAGTACCGCATCATGGCAGGGAGTATGTACAAGCACACAGATCAAGGGATATTAGCTTGTTGTGTGGAAGAGGATGAGTACGCTAAATGGTTGCAGTTAGCACATGTAGGTGCATTAGAGAAACACTACTCTAGGCAAAGAACCCTACAGAAATTAAGGAGACTCGGAGTGCATTGGCCTACTATGGAAGCAGATGTACATAAGTTGTGTAAAGAATGCCCAGTCTGTTATATTAAACCACCTGTGGAACATGCTACACTATACCAAGTGTCTCTAATACCAGATTGGAGTGAACATTAGTAGCCTTTCTGAGGATGAAAACATTCCCTCAAGAGATGACATTGGCTATGCAGAGAAGCTTAGAACAAGAAGCTTTAGACTATACACTCATTGGGGATAATCTATACAAACGTGGTAAAGATGGTTACCTCAGACTATGTGTCCATGAGACTGAATATCTGAAGATCTTGGAAACTGCTCTCCAAGGTGTAGCAGGAGGACACTTTGGACCAGATAGAGTGATTAAGGCAATACTATTTGCAGGTCTGTGGTGGCCAACCCTTCACATGGATGCCCATACCAATGTGAAGCGGTGTGATGTGTGCCAACGAACTCAGTATCATATACGCAAAGATGAGATGCCTCTGAAACCTATGATGGGTGGACGTGCATTCTCTAAGTGGGGAATAGACTTTGTAGGCCCTATTAACCCTCAGCCAAGAGCTCACATGTTGAATACATCATCGTGGCCACAGACTATCTAACCAAGTGGGTACAAGTGAAAGCCACAACGAAGAACGATGCTCAAATGACAGTTAAGTTCCTATTTGAGAATGTGTTCAACAGATACGGCCTACCTATAGAGCTAGTTAGTGATAGAGCACTCACTTCTTGAATGAAGTCATTGAAAATATTCTCCAAGAATTCTTGGTAGTACATAAGAAGTCTGCCCCCTATCATCCACAAGCTAATGGACAAGCTGAAAGCACAAATAAGATTCTATGCAATGTGTTGACCAAATTAGTGAATAATAAATGCTCTGATTGGGACAAACAGGTACACCACGCTGTTTGGGCATACAGAGTTGCCTATAAAACGGTACTCCAAGCCACACCCTTTCAGATGGTATTTGGCCAAAATGTGATGCTACCATTGGACTTCTTGATACCTACATTGAAAGTAGCACAAGAGCATGACTAGACAGGCCATGAGCTCTCCTCTAGAATCTTTGACCTGGAATGATTAGATGAAACAAGACTAAGAGCGGCAGCAGGAATTTATGCAGCCAAGAAAAGACAAAAAGCATATTTTGACGCACATGTGAAGGATAAAGGCTTGAAAGCAGGAGAGAGGCTATGGACCTATGATCATAAATAGGATCTCCACAAGTGGAGCAGTTCAATTAGCTACACTGGAAGGTGATGTTCTCCCTAGTTACATTAGCGGATGCAGAGTCAAACTATATCAAGAACCCCTCACAGAGGAGATGTTAAATCGACTCAATACTGCAAAAAAACGTAAAGAAGAGGAAAAGCGAATTCGTGAAGAAGCACAGGCAGAAGCAGTGGAACGCATTTGAAGAATGAAGTTGAGAAGACAGGGTAGAGAGCAACCTAGGACAGATGCCTATGCAGATCCAGGATATCATATGGCTATGTGTGAAGTCTCAGGTGTAAGTTCCCAAAGAATAATTGATTGATGCCCTTTTGTAACCTTAGAGATAGGACAAGGAAAGAGTGCAAGGACCGTAAGGGCCTTGATTGACTCAGGTGCAGCCACTAGTGTTGTTAAACTTTCTTACTGTATGTCAATCCTGTAGAAGCATACCTCATAGGATTGGGAGGTGTGGAAACCCCTTGCATGGGTGAGGTGGAACTTCCCCTCTACATTCAAGATGTTTTAATGACAATGAAAGTACTAGTGTGTCAAGATGAGGATCTCACGGAACCTCTTGTCTTGGGTCGAGACTGGATCTATGATCATGCAGTCAACCTAAACCTAAGAAGTGGACTTCTTCAGGTCTGGGTAAATCAGAATCGCATATAATCGAGCTAGAAAATAAAGCACTCAAGGAACTAGGAAAGGCACCAACTCTTGGTCCTTCCAAGAGTACACATGAAGATGACGATGCTATTCTTGTCCAAAACTATGTGATGCAGAGGGATGATTGTCTCAACAAAGAAGTCAAAGATACAATAGAACTCCCTTCTTTTCCAAAGGCCATAGGGATACGGAAACCAAAGGTGGATCAAATGCAGAAGAAGCAGATGACCTATGCTCGAAGCCAAAAGAAAGTACGAAGCACAGTGTCTCAGCCACCAAAACAAGTGTGGGTGCGGAAAGGCGATCAACCTGTTGTGGTCCAGTCACAAGCACTGGCTCAACTTCATATTAGTGAGCAACGACAGGACACTAATAAGAAGTCTTTCAAAAAGTCTTCTACTAAAGTTAAGTCTATCTAGGTACCCAAGAAGTCGATGAAGGTTGACCCACAATCAAGACAAATTTGGATGCCTAAGGCTTGCTTGCGGGCTCAAATGGTCACACAGAGACCACACCATGTACAACATGGTTCACTCACTCGGACACCTTATACCCACTCTTATTCGACACGCACAAACACATATTCGCCCATGAGCACGAGCAAAATCACTTGTAAATGGGTCCCTAAAAAGCCTCATTTCCAAGCAGACACTCTTATAAAGCCCTCCAGAGTCTCCATAAAATCAAAACCAAAAGCCATCCACTGTGTTTGGCAGCCCAAAGCTTGTAATAAACCCCCCGATCCCCATTTGTAAATTCATCTCCACCTACTAACAGCATCATCCTCACACTGCATCTTTCCATTTAGCTCATAGGACTATTCATTCACTAACTACACACATGATCACCGAGCACTCACTGACCCACTAACCTATCACTAACCTCACATTAATGTTGTAACGGGGAAAAAAATTATTCTATCTTGTCCATTACAATGTTAACACATGCTTCTATATTCTCACAGAACTAGCAAACAAGAAGTAACATGGCAGAAGCAGGAGCTACCACTTCCCAGGCAGGGTCCAGCACCCAAATAGTGGACATTGAAACTCTCCTCCTTGAACCACAACTCATCGAGAGAGTTGTGCATGTACTTCCCATTCACGACCCTCCGCAGGGACACACTTCTCAAGTAGGAAAGCATGCACATTGGTTCAGCGATGTCACAGGTCCATTGGGTGAGGGCACCTACTTTTGGGAAGCAAAAATCGAACTTAATGGCAAATGGGAAAGATACCCTTTATTTACCCGTGAATTCGAGAAATATCAGGATGGAGAAGTAATGAGATCTGTATGGACGAAGGCAGGCTTGGACAGCTATTTTAGAGCACTCTTACCTAAGCCTGATTTTTTGCATTGCTCCTACTTGATCACTACCATTACCCCTAGCAGAGCCAAGGGAGGTGATAGTACCTTTGTGCTACCCTCATTAATGCCAGGCCATGAGCTAAAAAGATTCATAGTAACCCTCAATCTAGTATGGGAGGCCTTAGACATGAATGGTATGCACACTCCCACAAAGAAAGAAACCTTGATTCCCAGGAGAATGAAGCACAAAGATCTCAACAAGCTAAAAGATATGGTAGCTATGACGCCGACCATCACCCTCCACCTACGCACGATCATGCAACACTTCGCCTTCCCAACTCAGGAACGCTTCACTATGCCACCAAAAAGGATTTGGTTCAGCTTATACTTGGCGGAGACAGATAACCTCACAATCAATCTACCCCGCTGGATCATAGACCAAATCCACTTAGCACATCAATGCTGGAATAAGAAACATAAGAATGTGCTTCATGGATGTTGCATGCTAACGAGGATCATTTACAGATGCTTAGCTTATGATGTGCCTATTCAAAGAGCACTAGTGTGGTCCAGAGCTCAGAAATTCTAGAGAAGGCCCTCAACAACAGGGCCACCATCTAAGAAAATGAGAGGAGGAGTCCAACTACCATGTGCACCAACAAGGGGTGTCACCCTCACACCAGAGGTGACACCATCTCAAACATGACGTGTCCATCCATTTACTATTCGCTTACCCAGATAGAGCGCAGAAGGACCCAATCTTGTTTTCCCTCCAATTTGGAGAAGCTTGTAGAAGGTAGAAAAGTGCGTTTCAAGGCGACGAAGTTTGGTCAAGCCAACCGGCACAAGACCAGCCCTTGAGATTATGGAGACTCAAATAGACCTTATAAGCAAGTAATAAGTGCAAAGAAACACACTATGTACTTTGGAGCATCAAGGAGAATGAGTCGATACAAAACAAATAGGTTCGCTGGTCGACTAGCTCAAAAAACTTACTATCTATGGAAGAGACAATGAACTTCAAATGCCCATAGCGACCAGCGTGATTACAATTAGAAAAAATCCTTTTATGGGAGTGATAAACATAGGGTTGAGTGTATGGAATGCACAAAAGTATAAGGAATAAGCAAAATGTGCTATAGGAATGAATGTGACATTCACCTTGTACTTCCTATTTTTCAGGAATACATAGAGATTGACCTTGAGACAGAAAAACTCAGATTTCTCCCAATTTACTAAACCAAATGCTTTGAAAATTTATAGGCATAAACTAGACACTTATACCTTTCCAAGACGTCATCTTGCACTCAATTTGAAGCTCTAGAGAGAGAGCAGAAGCCTCTGAAAGATTACTGTTGGTGAAGAAGATGATGCAGAGAATTGAAGGAGCAAGACAATGATGGTCACAAGTGTATGTATACTGCTTCCATGTAATTTACAAGTGATTTCAAGTCTTTATATAGACTCTAAGAGTGTTCCACGACTTCTACAAGAGAAATTTGAATTCAAATGAAGGTGGGAATGGTTGTTGGAGGGAATCAATTCACTTTCCTACAATTTAGGAAAAGTGAAGATCTAGTTTGATCTACTTTTAGGTGATTTGATTTGCTTGATTGAATGCAACTTCAACCACCACAAATTCATGGGATTTGGGCTCTATCTTTCTAGCTTTACATGTGTAAAGCTCAAGGATTTTACAATGGTAAATGAACCATCAAAAATCTCTCAAAAAAATACAATAAATGAGCATATGAAAAAGAACTCTCCAACGGATATCCTTTCGACGCGATAGCCTTTGATGTAGATCAAATCCACCTCAAGCATAGTGTAAGCTTGATGTTCCAACATATTAATGAGGCCAATCTTTAGACGGAAGCAGAACGGACCCGAGGACCACAACCAACCACAACGACTTCAGCTCCCTACCCAACCTGAAGTAGTGGAAGTAGACAAGGATGAAGAAGAGACTAACGAAGAGGAGGCAGACGAGGAGCATGACCAAGAGCACAAAGACACCTCCGAACTAGCAAGTGCCCCAGGTTATACTGCACAAATCAAAAGATTATATGAGACTATGGAGAGAGTCCAAGAGCATCACAAGCTATCACTGGAAACAGGAAAGATGCTAATAAGTCAGATGTTAGGAGAAGGAGTGGAGGAACTGTTTATTGAATCCCTGAACCTGCACGCGGACGTGCTGGGCCTGGTTGAAGCCATTCATTCAGCTATGGCTTATATTCATCGCTTTGAGAAACAAGTGCCTACCCGTCCCCTTCGCTCTAGAAAGCAAATCCACATAGACGTATCGACACCAGGAGACAGACGAAAGAACATCAGGCAGCACAATTCACTGCACAATTCACTGCACAATTCACTTTGCCCCATGACACGACCACCCCAACTTCCACAATTGCCACATATGTTATGGGAATTCCCCTCTCTCCAAGCATCCATGTTGGGGGGTTACTATGCCCACCTTCACAACACTATTCACAAACATCACATCCACCCCACCCACTGTCCCCATCTACACGGTCACACACACTTTTGAAACCATGGAAACATCACCAGCCATAGCACCACTCCCTCCCCACTCACAACCACAATCTCCCATACCCACATCACCACTTGATTCCACCTCATTCACGATTCCCTTTCCCTTCCCCATTCCCCCTGCATCCTCTCCTTTCCCAGCATTCTTAAATGTAAACAATGTGTTTTCTACTTTACATCAATGTGTATATCAACTACAGAGCGAATATCAAACTCTTGAAGATTGCCATCATCAATTAACCACGGACCACCAACAACTATAGAGGCGGCTTACGACTATAGAAGAAGAAAACGTTGACCTCAATCAACGCTACACCACACTCGAACAGGCCCATCGAACCCTCCTGGAGACACCCCAACCATCAAAATCGTCATACGTCAAACAACTCGAAGTTTTACTCGAACTCTACCAAACTGATAATCTTAGAAACCGATGTAGTTTGAACCTACTCAGAAAACACATGGCCATGGCACTTGAAGAGAATAAGTGACTACAAAAGCAGAATGAAGAAAATCTAGAAGTTGTGATGGAAGGCTCCCCCCACGAGATCGACCTAGAACAGTTTAAAGCAGTCCCTTTAGAGACTATGAAGACCATCCTTGAGAGCTATGCGGATCTTTTGGAAGCACATGATGATGTGGAAAAAGAACGAGATACACTGCACCAACAACTACAAGAGCAACAAGAACAACCCCAGGTCACAGAGTCGGCATCTACTTCGGAGGAGGTAAAAGCGCTAAAAGAGCAGGTCGAAGAATTGCAAAGGAAGCTACTTGAGTATGAAAGACAACCCTCTCCAGTTATCGAACCAGAGCCAGACGAATTGGTGCCCATCAAAGTGGATGAGTTGTATGAGGAACCCTATGTTCCTATGCCTACGTCGAGCGGCTAGAAAACATCGGAAGGAATGGACACCTTGGAAGTCGAATCACCCGAATGGCTTCAGAAACTCAAAAAGACATCCAAAACCCATGAAGATCGTGTTGCAGTCCAAATCCAATCAATGAGTAAACTAGAGGACACTATCATAAACTCCGAGTACTTCAGGCACATATCACATCACCGCTGGATAGGAACAAACGATGCTCAATATGTGCCTTACTGTGTGCTCTTTGCAAATTACAATGCGGAGATTCAACGAAGGTGTGGCAAAGCCCTGACTTTTGCCACTCAATTTGGTCCTGAAGATTTACCTGAACGTGCGAAACAAGGATCAACCTTCCAACCCACCTGGCGGATTCGTCTCCTTGAAACATATCCAGAAATGGTCTGCACATGGAACAACATGCCACTATTTATCAAGTATAATCCATGTTACGTTCCAGTCCTACGAAGACGCACCTGGCCCGAGTTTGCCATTGTTGTAAAGAATGTCAAAGGCTGTGCAAAATGATTGAATTGTGTCTATCTAGCACCTCCACAAGGATAGGCCTTGGTTGCATATATGATTTCCACCATCCGTCACTAGAGTCTCAGACTACGCAACACCCTTGATGTGATGGCACAAATGTGTATGAAGATATTTGAATTAATGTTGATCACGTTCAGAACATTCAAAAACATTAAAGATCCACATTTCTCAGGAGTTGGCTTCACCGCAGGCAACCTAGACTTGGTGTATGACATGAGCACAACCCCCTCAATCAATGTAATATATGTGTGGCATGCTAGAATACAGTACCTCGCAACTTGCTACAAACAAAGTTTCGAAGAGATGTTCATCACAGGGTTCTGGGAATACCACTCTGAAATATTCGTACCCAAACCCTTACATCTCCTCCAACTCTTCGCTGTGAAGAGGACCTTACACTCAGATCAATTGTGGCTGCCACATCCGGACATTCCAGGGCGAGTAGATTGGGACACTTTGTTAACAGACCTAGCACAGGGGCTGCGACTGGAAGAACATCACCTCGCTTCAGATGTGGTGGAATACTATGTCAAACGCTCAACCAAACAAGGGTCTATCAGAGATGACAAACGCGAGAGAGGGGGGAGTGTTGGCAGTGGTCAAGGTAGTCAAGGACTTACGAGACAAGGAAGCCAAAGACGGGAGTCAGAGCAAGGAACAAGCAAGCAAAGCAGTCAACGTAGGTCTGACAAATAAGCCCCATAATTTTTCCATGAAACAATACTTCCCAAATAGTGATCTTAGTCACTTCATATCATTGTAAATACCATTTTTGGTTATTCCTACTCCATTTTGTGCAAGCTGAGGAGTCCTCAAGCTTGAGGAGTACTAGTAGTATTTATGTTCCAATTTTCATATTTTTTAGACTCAGTTTGAGCCCTCAAATAGGCCATAGAACCTAATTTTTAACTAGGCCGGACACTAGGTTTGGATAGGGCCAAAGCTAGTCAAAAACTATAAAAAGAGCTAGAGAGCTCATTTTTGAGGTTGTCTTGTTGTAGAATTGAACTTGTAGGAGAACTTTTGAGTAATCTAAAGAACTCCATTGTCTCTCTCTCAGTTGTTCTTGCCTTGTGTGCGTGTGTGTGTGTATGTTTGTGCATGTTAGTGTGCTTCTCACTCACACACTTGTGCCATCACTTGTTCGAGGTCTTTATACCATCCTCACGTCTTCCCGGATTGACATTAAAGGAGGTGCTACTCATCACTGAGCTACATCACCCCACCTCAAACCCGACGCATCAGGCCATTTACAATCCATTTACCCAGGCTAAGTACAGAAGGCCCTAACCTGGTTTTCCTTGCAATTCCCTCTGATTTGGAGTTTCCCCAGGGCTATACCTTGGATGATTTATTAGATGAGGAAGTTGCACGGATGATCAATGAAGCAAGTCTTGATACTGAAGACACTCGGCCTCGCGAACTGCAAACGACTACAAGGCAACCAGTCCCCACTCAACTAGAAGTAGTAGAGGTGAATGACAAAGAAGAAGAGCCCGAAGATGAGGACTCAGACGAAGAGCAAGACGAAGAGCAGGACAAAACCTCAGAATTAGCAAGTGCCCCCGCCTATGCGGCACAAATAAAAAGATTGTATGAAACCATGAAGAGGGTTCAGGAACATCACAAGCTGTCACTAGAAACAGGGAAGATGTTAATAAGCCAAATGTTAGGAGAGGAAGGGCTAGATGAACAATTTATTGAGTCCCTGAATATTCATGTGGATGCGCTGGGCCTGGATGAAGTTATTCATTCGGTGCTTGCTTATATTCATCGCTTTGAGAAACGAGTGCCTACCAGTCCCATGCACTCCGGCAAGCAAATTCACATAGAAGTATCGGCACCAGGAGATACCATAGAGACAAAAGAACATCAGGCGGCACTGCCATCACCACACTCCTCACCTCTCACTGCACAATTCACTTCACCCCATGACACTACCACCCCAACTATCACAATCACCACATATGTCATGGGAATTCCTCTCTCTCCCGACATCCAATTCGGAGGGGTTACCATGCCTACAGTCACAGCACTATTCACGAACATCACATCCAACCCGCCTTCCGTTCCCATTCACATAGTCACACACACTTTTGACACAATGGAGACATCACCAGCCACAGCACCACTCCCTCCCCACACACAGCCACAATCTCCCATACCCCCTCCACCCACATCCCCACTTGATTCCACCTCATTCACGATCCCTTTCCCTTCCCCATCCCCCCTGCATCCTCTCCTTTCCCAGCATTCTTAAATGTCAATAATGTGTTTTCTACTTTACATCAATCTATATATCAACTACAGAGTGAATATCAGACTCTCGAAGATCGCCATCGTCAATTAACTACGGACCACCAACAACTACAGAGGTGGCTTGCGACTATAGAAGAAGAAAATGCTGACCTGAATCAATGATATACTATGCTTGAACACACCCACCAAACCGTATTGGAAGCTCCCCAGTAATTTGAGTCTTTTGAAGTTAAGAAATTAATAGCTTTACTTGAACTCTATCAGTCAAAGAATGTCAAAGTCTGATGCAACCTAACGTTATTATGGAAGCACATGGCCACGGCCCTAGAAAAAATTAAACAACTTCAAAAGCAGAACGAAGAAAACCTAGAAGCTGTGATGGAAGGCTCCCCCCATGAGATCAACCCAGAACAGTTTAAAGCAGTCCCTTCAGATACGATGAAAACAATCCTGGAAAGCTATGATGATCTGCTGGAAGCACATGATGATATGGAAAAAGAACGAGATGCACTGCGCCGCCAGCTAAGGGAGCAAGAAGAAAAACCCAAGATCATAGAGTCGGCATCGACTTCAGAGGAGGTAAAGGCGCTAAAAGAGCATGTTGAAGAATCGCAAAGGAAGCTACTTGAGTATGAAAGACAACCCTCTCCAATTATCGAACCAGAGACAAATGAATTGGTGCCCATCAAAGTGGATGAGTCGTATGAGGAACCCTATGTTCCTATGCCTATGTCGGGCGGCCAGCAAACATCGGAAGGAATGGACACCCAGGAAGTCGAAGCACCAGAATGGCTTCAAAAACTCGAAAAGACCACCAAAACCCATGAAGATCGTGTCACAGTCCAAATCCAATCAATGGCTAAAGTGGAGGACACTATTATAAACTCCGAGTACTTCATGCACATGTCACATCACCGCTGGGTAGGAACAAACGATGCTCAATATGTGCCTTACTGTGTGCTCTTAGCAGATTACAATGCGAAGATTCAACGAAGGTGTGGAAAAGCCCCGACTTTCGCCACTCAATTTGCTCCTGAAGATCTACCAAAACAAGGATCAACATTCCAACCCACCTGGTGGATTCATCTCCTTGAAACATATCCAGAAATGGTCCGCACATGGTACAACATCCACTATTTATCAAGTACCATCCATGTAAAGTTCTAGTACTCCGAAGATGCACTTGGCCCGAGTTTGACATTGCTATCAAGAATGTCAAAGGCTGTGCAAAATGGTTGAATTATGTCTATCTATCACCTCCACAAGGAAAGGCCCCGGTTGCATATATGATTTCCACCATCCATCACTGGAGTCTTAGACTATGCAACATCCCTGATATGATGGCACAAATGTGTATGAAGATATTTGAATTAATGCTGGTCACATTCTGAACATTCAAAAACATTAAAGACCCACATTTCTCAGGAGTCGGCTTCACTGTAGGCAAAAGACTTGATGTATGACATGAGCACAACCCCCTCAATCAATGTAATATATGCCTGGCAGGCAGGAATAAAGTACCTCCCAGCTAGCTACAAACAAACTTTCGAAGAGATGTTCGTCACAGGGTTCTGGGAATACCAATCTGAAATATTCGTACCCAAACCCTCACATCTCCTCCAACTGTTCGCTATGGAAAGGACCTTACACTCAGATCAATTGCGGCTGCCACGTCCGGACATTCCATGTCTAGTAGATTGGGACGCTTTATTAATAGACCTAGCACGGGGGCTGTGGCTGGAAGAACATCACCTCGCTTCAGATGTGGTTGAATACTATGTCAAACGCTCAGCCAAACAAGGGTCTGTCAGAGACGATAGACGCGAGAGAGGGGGGAGTGTTGGCAGTGGTCAGCGCAATCAAGGACTTACAAGATTGCAAGAGTATTACATGTGTACAACACTAAGGATCTTGTTCTAGAAAATCATCTTCAACTCCCTTCGTACTGTAAGTGAAGTTTTACAATGATCTTCTATCATTTCAGTTGTTTTTGTATAACAACATATATGTTTTTGTATTGTAAATATTTTTCCTTCCAATATTGTGGAGTGGAAACTTGTTGAATGTTTAACAAGAACATTTAGAATTCTTCATAAGGAATATGCAAAACTTATGTATGTAGACAAATATGTTCAATTTTTCAATAGCATAGAGTTATTTGTCCATTTTGCAGATTATCAGGTGCCATCAGAAAAGAGCTCTTATGGAAATCTTGTACATCTTCTTGCTCCTTGCATCTCTTCATTAGATTGGGATGCTCTTGATCATTCAACAGTTTCAATTTTTCTATGCAAAATGAAATTTGACATCCAAAAGGCAATGTCAACAAGCTGAATTTGGAGAAGGATAAAGATTCAATGGTTTTTTCCTATTCATGTTTTTGTAGCGTGCTTTAAAAACATGTTGTTATAGAAAAATAAAACAATGTGGTTGAATAGGAGAGTCTCTATTTTAGAGATTGATAATGTTTTAGGTAGGGAATGGGATAGCAAAGAAGTTCAAAGGCTAGGTGACATCATTTTATGTAAAGTTAGTACAAATTCTCTTTCAATCTCATATCAGATATTTTGACAATCTCTGGTTTTAGGATATGACTATAGAAGGTGGAAAAAAAATATTGGACTTTGGATAGCCTTGGACTCAGAGGAGAGATGTCCAAAATTTGAGTTAGAAGTATTGATTCATCCAAATTTTCAATCTAGGAAAATAATTGCCACTGCGAATTGGAAACTCAGAAATGTAAGGGAGCTCCTAGAATACCTTGATGAAGTATCATCACAGTTCAGATTCTCAATTGATGATGCAATAGTTAACATTGAATAGAAACCAAGACATTCTTACATAATATAGCTCCCTCTTTTAGAAGCTTTTTTTCAAACTTCCATTGATTTTTCTTTGTAGGATGGTGACTAAGAATGTGACTGATTACATCACTTCAATTATGTCTTTTTATGGACTATATTCATATTGGCATCTTTTTTGTTTAATTTGAACATTTTGATGAGGTTTCTATTGTGCAATGATTATACAGGAACTTGCATGAGTAAATTCTAGGTGACGCAAGAATATAAACCAAGACATTCTTACATAATATATCTCCCCTTTTTAGAACCTTTTTTTCATACTTCCATTGATTTTTCTTTGCAGGATGGTAACTAAGAATGTGACTGATTGCATCACTTCAATTATGCCTTTTTATGGACTATATTCATATTGGCATTTTTTTGTTTAATTTCAACATTCTGATGAGGTTGATTGTGCATTGATTATATCGAAACTTGCATATGAGTAAATTCTAGATGAACAATACTTTTACTTTTCAATAACTAGTTTCAATTAAAGTATTTGTCTATCCAAGGTGCACATTAGAAATTATACATGCTTGTCTGGCCTCAAGGTATGCATGAGCAGGTCTCCATGGTGCACATAACTAGGAATATTAAAGAGGGTGGAGAACCTGGCAATTCAAGTGATATTCAAAATATGTAGAGCATGAAGTTTAGTCATATTACAGTGTAGAGGAGATTAGAGAAGACGATCGATTCAAGTGACTAGGGCAATCCGAGCTTGTCAGATCGTAATCGCTTGAATCGGTCATGTATTACAAACTATCGAAACATGCTTCAAAACATGAATTTCGCATTAAGCTTTGACTGATGAGCAATACCACTTTCCATCTCAGTGTCATCTTATGCATAGTTGCCTTAAGAGGATGCTATGAAAAAGTGGAAAAGATTGGATGACACGATTGATACAAGCGATACGGGCCATCCAAAATTCTCTGATTGCCCGTATCGCTTGTATTGGTCGTGTCATAAAAACTTCTCTATCCTCTTCACATTTAACTTTTCAACAAGAATAAAGCAAAAAACACACAAAATACAGACATTTTGATGACACGAACAATTCAAGCGATTAGGAAAATCTGACATGTCTGATTGCCCTAATCGCTTGAATTGGTCGTCTACCAAATTTCTCCTGTTCCTCTTTACATACACAAATTTTTCTTGAATCATGCAATGAAGTCACTTTTGCTTAGTTCTCAAGAGGGTCAATTCAACATTATATTACTCAAGGCATATAAATATAGTTATAATGACCATCTTCCAGATGAAGACTGACAGAATTACTTATAATTTGTACATAAGTAAATCCTCCAACATATGTTGGTTACACATTAGATTACAATCTTACATTCAAAAAATATATTGTTTCACCCTTCTTTTCTATCCTTTTTGGAGCCCTCACCTCTGTGCTACTTGTGGCCCTTTTGGAGCCCTCACCTCTACTCTTATTCTTTGGCCCATGCTTCAATCGAGAGTGAACAAGAAACCCTTTCTTCTTTTCTTCAGACTTTTTTTTATCTGGTGGTGGTGGAAGTGATTCTGGATCATAAGGGAAGACTGCATGTTTCATAATGGCATTTATTGTTCTCTCCCTGATCAAGATGACCCATGCATCTGGATAGTCTAACAAGTTTAACTCAGGACTGTAAAACCTTCTTTCCAAGAATCTTACTGCATTTGGAATCACTCTCCAACCACATGACGTATTGTCTTTCTATAATGGCACATGTATTTGAATGTATCCAAACCTTTTTTCTTCATTCAATTTAGGAATTCCTAGAAATTTCTGATCAATATGCATTTTGAGAAGCTTAGCAGCACTACAAGGTAAACTTAAAATCAAAATGGGTGGCAAGGCTTTAAAATAGAACACAACAAAATGTATGGCAAGGCTTACACTTTGCAGTTTCCATGTTGTGATTGGAGAGAATTCATGAAAAGTGCTTGATATTCATTGAAGTCAATGATAATAAGACTCCAATGGCCCCTGTCAATGAGTGGCATGTAAAAATAACTTCTCTATTGAAAAAAATGTTACTTATTTCAAAATGAAGATGAATAATTACTTTTCATTATAGGGGTAGATAATATATTCTACCTCTTCTATAAAATTCTTTAGAAAGAATTTCACATCTCCATGCTTGTACAAAAAGCACTGAGTCACAAGAGGATATATGATGAAAAATTTTCTTGAAACTGCTTCCTCACATTGTTACAGAAGGACCCTAGAATTCAAGAAATATAAATTCAGTATAAGAAATACAAAATTAAGGAAAACATGAACATTTTATGGCCTATAGATAAAACCTGAGTGCAATACCGACTACACTATCAGATATTTCAACATTGAACTCTCTCAGCATTTTGTTGTCTTCTGGTCTTATATCAAGAAAGTATTCCTCTTGCCATGGCATTGCAACATTTACTATCACCTACCCATCTCCTTTTTTAAGAAGTTCTTTATTTGCCTTTTGTAGCTTCTAAATTTGGTTCAAGATAACATTTTCATCTGACAACAAACCCTGCTTTTTCCTCTCCTCCTCACAATTTGTGACATTTCTTGTTGCATGATCATGAGGGGCCTGAGGGTGGACCTCTTCAATTACAACTGATGACTTAGGTGCTCGTGTTGGAGGTATATTGAGAACATCAAAGAACTTTTGATCATAGTGATCAATAGGCACAATAGATTTGTCAAATTATATCTGAGCCTTGATACAATCACATAATCTTTCTCCATCAATGTCACCCTGTGACAATGAGATGCACACAAGTAAGCATCATTCATGAAGTCGATTGCAAAGGTTTCTGCAGATTCTTGCAAGCATAGAAGAGCTTGGGTTTGCCACTTCACGTTTACGAAGGATGTGGTCTTCATCATGGAACATAGATTGGCTGAAATGTTCTTGATAACTCTCATGAAAGGAAGTTTGGGGATCAGAAGTCCCACATACTTTTGAGCCTTTCTTATCTCTCTCAAAGACTTAACATGGAAATGGACCCTTTTTTTTGAAGACTTCTCCTTGCTGTCTTCTTTGTCCTAGCCATGACCTGCTTTAAAGAAGAGTTTAAAAGCTTGGAAGAAATTTAAAAAGTTAAAAAACTAATGTAAAAAAGCTTTCACAAACCCTAAATTCAAGAAACACAACCGATCCAAGCGATTAGGGTCATATGGAAATCCCTAGATGTTCCTAATCGCTTGTATTGGTCGTCCTTATATTCTTCATGAATTATCATCCCATTATGTTTCCCATATATAGCCAACAATGCAAAATAGCTAAAGCTATGCCTTATAGAATATTTTTACAAAGCACTGATTATAAATGAGAAACACGACCGATTCAAGCGATTAGGGTCATCCAAAAATCCCTGGATGCCCCTATTTGCTTGAATCGGTCGTGTTGTAAACTAATAGATCATTATGATCGATCCAAGTGATTAGGGGCATCCGAAACTTCCCGATGCTCCTAATCACTTGGATCAATCGTGTACAAGCTTTTGTGATCCATCATACCTCACACAAAATGTGTTGTCTATGCAAAGTTTTGAAAAGCACGTAAAAAAACTTGAAGGCAACAACAAGTCGGTGCTAGCAAGGAGTTCACAAAAAAATGAAAAAAAGTGAATAGAGGAGCTTAAATAGGTCTTTGGAATGAGTTTACCATTGGTGACACATGGCACCTTGTGATTGGTCCATGTCATCTAGTCATTACGAATCCCAACTTAACAATGCCATGTGGCATCATTTGAGTGGGCCACATCATCTAGCCATTGTGATTCCAAACGTCAGTTTGCCACGTGGTGCTCGCTTATTGATCCACGTCATGTGATCGTTACCTGGTCCTCTTCGACTATAAATACCAGTTCCCTTCACCATTTCACATTTTCAACCTTCATAGAATTCTCTCTTCATCACCCTGCATAGTTGTGCTTCATACCCAATACGATCGATATTAGTGATTACATGCATTTGAACGGCCTTTGACTAACTTATTTCGCTTGCATCGGTCATGTTCTCCACTAGGAAACACTAGAATAACTAGAGCTGAGATGGAGGAAAAGAATGTGATCCTAAGGGTTTCTCCATCTGAGAAACTACTGGATTTCATGGTTCAAGAGGGTTTAACATTGGATTATTTTCCAGATACAATGAGGATATTCAATCCCAAGATAGATTTTGAAGTACTTTTGGAGAAAACAAAAAGCTTTCTAAGGGGTGTGGTCAATGGAAAGGAGCTTACTATCTCTGGAAAAGCCTATATCCATCCACACATCTTTGGAAAGAATCCATTGGATAGTGCAAAAATCACTAGAAAGTGCAAAAGGATATCCCCTTTGCCAAGAAAGCTAGATTTATGCCCAGAGCATGAAAGGGACTGCTCTTTGCTCCCATTGAACATATCCTTCTTAATATGGCTTGATCACATGTCAAATAACAAGGAGGAAGAATGTGTTCATGTTGAAGAGAAAGAGCCATTCCTTGAGCTGACATTTGAGGGAAACTCAAAAAGTATGAAAGGTGTCATGGAGATTGTTGAAGAGATCAATCTCCAAGCAGAAGAAGAGTAGGTCAAGAATTTTGATGTGGCTACTTTCAAAGTAGAGATTCCACTCTATTACATTCAAGAACTCTTCAACCTAAGGGAATATTACTGCCTTGCTGCTATAGTTGAGTCAGAGGAAGTTGCAAGGAGATTTATCAATAAGAAGGGAAAAAGAAAAAAAGAATTTTTGCGTCTGGATTTAGCATTGTCAAATGAAGAATTCAAAGATTCATCAGAAGCTCTTTCAAGCTGCTTCGAAAGAGCTATTTCAGAGAAGCCAACACTTGCTAATGAAGGCTTTGATCACCATCATAAGGATCTTGGTATATACTCATTTGGGCACGGCTATTCATTTTTGGATGTTGCTGAGGACAAAGGAACCATATCTATTTAAAAGAGCTCATTGAGGAGGAAGATGAGGTCAAGGTATGTAAAACAAAGTTTCCTGTGATGTGTTAGAGGTGACCGATTCAAGCGATTAGGGTCATCGGAGAATATCTGATGAGTCTTATTGCTTGAATCGGTCATATCTATGAATTGCATGCAATATTCATAATTTACATCTTTTTTTGTGTATTACTACTCTATCAACATTAATTAGGGGAGAAATGATATGCGATCGAGTCAAGCGATTAGGCCCATTAGATATTTTCCGATGGTCCTAATTGCTTGAATCAGTCGTGTCTAAGATTTGCATGCAACATTCATATTTAACATCTTACTATGTGTGCTTGTACTCTTATGAACATTTATAATCTATTTCCATGAAGTTAAGGGTGAGGAAATGATATGTGACCGATGCAAGCGATTAGGACCATTAGATATTTTTCAATGGGCCTAATCACTTGAATCGGTCGTGTATAAAACTTGCATGCAACATTGATAATTAACATCTTATTGTGTGTATAAATACTATTTTCAACATTAATTATATGTTTCTATAAATTTTAGGGTGAGAAATCGAACACGATCGATCCAACGGATTAGACCCATCCGATATTCTCTGATGACCCTAGTCACTTGAATTGGTGGTGTCTCATGTTTTGTTTCTACTTATGTTTCCAGTTATTTCTATGACTTTGAAAGTTTCCTTGGACTTCTTCTGACCTAGGTTTTTGATTTTTTTCACAGTTATCTATATTGGATGAAGACAACTACCTTGGCAGGGGGAAGAGAACAAGGAAAACCATAGAGGAGAAAGGAAAGGCAAAGGTGGGTATTCATTCAGTGAGCCACTATCTTCCAAAATTAAATCCAGAATTATTTTGTGTTATTCATAAGCACTATAGTGAAGAGCCAGATTTTGCATTGTTCTCCTTGAGGACTCTTTCAAGATACATGGGTTTTACTTCAATACACTTTAGTGGATACAAAAATTTTTGCTACTTGAAAGAATAGCTGCATTTAGAATTTTTGGATATGCCCCAAGATTCAATGCTTCAAGAGCAAGCTACTTCCTTTGTTACTCAAGTTATGCAATGGCTGCAGGGGTGTCAGATGTTAAAAGTATTGCTGGCTATAGGAGAAAAGAGTACCTCAGATACAGAGGAGATTCGCCAGAGCCAAGCTTATTCAAAAGACTCAAGAAGGATTAAATATGTTTCTTTTCAAAGCTTATTACTCATGAAATGTACATAGATACACATATTTATTGCCCAAAAGGATACAAGACATTGCAAATATGAAGGATGTAATCTTTTTTTGTGTAATTGATCCATGTCCTAATATTAATCCTTATTGATCCATGATCTGTTTTTCTCTGGTGAAAGTCCTATTTATCTGATGATAATATTTTGCATGAGCTCTTTTGTAATTGTCTTCTCAAAATCAATCAAAAAGCTCTTTGAAGGCAGATTTGCCAAATTCAAGCTCATTCAAAAGACTCAAAAAAGATGTACATACATAGAAATATTTCTTTTCAAAGATTATTATATCATGAAATGTACATACATAGACATCTTTATTCCTCAAAGAAATAAATTACATTGCAAATATTAAGGCTTCCTTTGGAATGTAATCTTTTTCATTTTGTGATATTGATCCATTATGTTTTTTTTTACTGATGATAGTCCTATTCTTTTGATGATAATATTTGGCATGAGCTCCTTTGTAATTGTCTTCTAAACAACCAATCAAAAAGCTCTTTGAATGCAATAATTTTTGTTACTCCTCCTCCTTTCCTTGTGCACCTAACAAAGCTTTTCCTTGCATGATAATGAGATTTTTCCATGCCTTGGGTGTTCCATATGGCGAGTGTTTCCTTTTCTGCAAAGAATGCACCAAGCACAAGAAGAATATGCTAGAAGAACAGAAGAGTTTCATCATATGTTTATTTCAATTAAAGAAAAATAAATTGAGTAAATTATCTTTGAAACTCACCAAGTAGTATGTTATGTCTTTGGCACTCCATGCCTCTATTATGGTTTCTATAAGATCTATGGTCGCCTTTCGGAAATCTATCACATAGCTATTTGATGTTACTTGCTGCCTCATGATCTTTAAAAAATTATCTAGTTTGACCCACACACCCATTCTCTTTTTTGCTATTTCTAATTTTCTTTTTACATTATTCATGAACTCACAAATTTTTTTCCAACAATTCCACATGGCATTTAGTTGTTTGTCATCATGGTTGCTGAAGAATCTACTTGCTTTTGCATCTCCCATTGAGACATCCTATAGTACATTACCTGTATTTTGTGAAAGCTTTGGATCTTTTCTTAGATGAACATTGCCACCATGAAATCCCATTTCTGAAAGTAGAGATTCACATTTTTTTATGCACTCATCTACAAGAGTTGTAGGCTTGATAGAATATGCATAATCCAAGTGGATATGGACCAACTTGTCAATTATCCTTAACTCTGCATGTAGTGTACATATGTGTACATTTATCAATGATATTGGAAGTATGGGATCCCAAATCATGGCAAAAGATGAGTAGTTATGAAGGATAAAATTTTGTCTGGAAGGAGCCTCCTCAACCTAAGCTCTAGCAATCCATCCTCTTGTGCCTAGACTTTGCATGCAGTACAAGCAAGGGTACTTAGAATTTGCTCCCCCACTTATACCAAACATGCATTTGAGCATCTTTAGGTCTCCACTCAAATGCCACTCAACTTTAAAGTCTCCATAGTCTTTGACATTCAACAATTCTCCTACATGATGCCTCTGAACAACCTTTGGAATGTTTGTCTGTGAGAATAACCATTTAAGTGTTTTATGGCTCTCAAATGGTGAGCACAGCCAACCCACCATAACTCCATTTCTGATTGTACTTTGAGATATGGAGCTCCCAAGGCTATAGTCCAAAGCTCTATTCATCAGTGCAATACTTATTCTCTCCATCTTTTGATGTGTTTTAAGTTTAGCTTCATCAAGTTTGATTACAAATTTCAACAAACCAGAACATTCATGTTCTTTTATATTATAGAACGGAACCATGTATGTTTGAAGTCTTATTATATCTATCCATATATTGTTAAATGCATTGTAAGTGAAATGTAACTTTTGTTTTCCTACTTTGTAAGGCATGTTACCGTGAGTATGTTTATATTCACCAAATACTGATGTGATCTTCTTATTCAAATAGAGCCAAAACTTTCCTACATGATGGGGTCTAGGCGATCCAAAGCTTTTAACTTTGTTAAATTTTAAAAATTCACACCAAACTTTTGAAAATGCTCTATAAACTTTCCTACTCACTCCAACGCCATCACAAATCTCCTGAATTTGAGATGGTTCTAGCAGCAAGTTCATATCTGTCATGAGTTTTTAGAAAACAAAGTGTTTCAAGCATGTGTTTTCTTTTAGTTTCAATAGTCTTAAAACATCATTTGCAGTCATAATTTCATTACAGAAATGTACGCACTCAAATTTGTTCAACATATTGAAACCTAGCACACTTGTCACATGATCTCTTATAATTTTCATTCTTTTCTTTTTTTGGCCAGATTTTTCAGTCAAATCTAGAAAAGGTGTTACTCGTTTTGACCACATTTTCAAACCTATAAGAGTTTCTTTCATTTTTTTGAAAGATTCTAACTGAGAAGATAATGTGGATAATTTGTATGCTAGCTCCCTCATATGTAAATCCCTTTGATGTAGTGTGTTTTGTAAATAGTTTATGTATTGTACATAATTCCTTGAAATCTCCTAGAGCCTTGAACAATAGCCTCGTAAACCATCCTCACCATCTCCTACAAATCTAATCAGATCATGAAGATTATGAAAAGGGGGATACCTTCCAATTTGTGGATCAATTGGATAAACAGATCCATCTACCCATATGTCGATATGTTTTTTGCCTTCTTTCTGCAATCCATCCACTTCAGAAGGTTGAAGAGCCCTGCAATGTTGATATGGAACTTATAACAATTATTTCGGTTGGTTGAAAGCTCAGTGAGAGTGTTTGGGTTGAGGTTCTCCATGGTCTTCTATGAAGAGTGATGTGAAAGTGTCTAAAATGATGTGAAAGAGAGAAACAAGCCTGCTATGGAAAGTAGAGTAAAAAAGTGCAAAACATCATAAGCACACATTATATAGGTCCGTGAACAAGAGGAAAAATCAAATTTTGATGAACGCCCGATGAGCACAAACTTTGAGGCATAAGATATCACACAAAGTTTTCATGATTATCACACAAGTTTCTCTCTCTTCAAAATTTGCATAAGATACATTTTAAATGAGCTTCCACGGAATTTTTAAAAATGATTTGACAACTTTAATCCAGATTAAGCACAACTAATTGAAATCGTTACATAGCCCTTTTTTGGCCATTTTTCACCCTAATGTGTTTGGTTGCATCCTTATGAATAGCTTCACTAACCCTAAACCTAAAAACTCATTACACACACCTCCGGGATGTGAAGTAACAAGTGCTGAAGTGGTTGACTACTTGCCACTGTACGAATTCACTTCTACAAGTACGATTTCGTCACTCTCGAACTATAACCATCACGAAGGCACCTTGGTTGAGATGTTTCCCGGCAATGGCGCCAAAAACATGTGTACCTAAGTCAAGAAGACTTAAGGACTTGTGCCAAAGAGACTAAATCTCATTTGCCACACAAGTGCGTATAGTGGGGAATTAACACACGCTTATTTGTCAATCCGATGAAACGACCTAACCAAGTGTATGAGGACATGCACACATGTGATGGGAAATGAAGTGGTTCAGCTTATATGCATGAGAAAAGACTAATCCACCTCTCTAACTCACTGAAACACTGAAAGTGTTTGTTGCGATACCACTTACAAAAATTTTCACTAAATCGAGGATTTCTCTAAGCTTCGAACTCCGAATATGGTGAATACTAGGTTCCTTTGGAAGCTCTCGACGAGACGCTTCTATTGGTGGTGGTTCCACTCGATTGTGACAACCGTGCTTCAAGTTCTGGCCAAAATAGTGAATGGTGGGAAACACCCACACTCGCTCCACAACTTCTACAAGCTCACACACACATTACAGTAGCTCAAAAACAGTAGGGAGGGGTAGACAACAATCCTACACACACATTCCAAGCATTACACACACATAGAAGATCAAAGAGAAGATGAAAATCTGCAAGAAATAAGCAATTTCGAAAATCAGGAGCTCTCCTTCTTCACAATGGCAAAAAGTGTCTACAAAGAGTCACAAAGTGATTTATATACATGTGCCCTAAAATTGGTCCTTTCACACAAGAGAGCGGCACTTTATTACTAAAAAGTGAATTTCCTACTAATTTACAAAGAATATATTACAATGAGTTGGGACTATGCATCTAGAGGACTCCTCTAGTGCATTTACATGGCTTGAGGGAATTTCCTAAGACTTTAAAGAAGAAAAATATGCCCATTAATTTGAAAATTTTGGGCCTCCCCTTTCTTGCCTCTTTGTTCTGCAACATATATCCATACTTTTCATGTATGATCATCAATGAAAGAGACATGAAACCCCAAACATCTATGTGCACTATCTCTAGCACATTGTTACGTACATTATTTTCATAAGATAATGATGACCTTGGTTGCTTACCAAATTGACATGTTTCACATACCTTCTACATCTCTCTAGATTTTTAGATAGAGGTTATTGTTTGCATAAAGCCATTTATATGTTAAAGAGGGTAAAGGTGAGATTTTCCTAGTTGGGGGACACCCAAACATTGTGATCTCTTTCGTGATGTAAGTTGAAGACATACCTTAGCATCACAAAAGAGACAGTGATTCTCTTTCAACAAACAAAAGACACCTTTGAGTTTAGAACTTGAAATGATTGATTTGGGCTCAATACATTATTGCTAGACCTTGAAGTATGGCAGAAACCAGTGAAGATTTTAATATATCATTAAGATTATGGAAGATACATTTTGAAGGCATTTGACATGGAGGATTGCAAGGAGATTTCTACACCTATGGAGATGAGCACAGAATGTTCTATTGAAGATACTTCAACTCCACTAGATATTGGAAGATATAGAAAATTAGATGGAAGTCTCATCTAATTGTGCAATAGCAGACCAAATATCTCCTATGATGTTGGAGTAGTAAGTAGGTTCTCTAATAAGCCTTGCCAAATGCATCGGAGGGCATGCATGTGGATACTCAGTTATGTGATACTAGAAATTATTTTCTAGATATTTCTTTTCTTTAGGATCTAGGATTTTCTATTGCAGTAGTAAGAATTAAACAATTGTAGCATAATTATCTATTGAAGTTGAGTACAAACCAACATGTTTTGCAACATGTGAAGAAGTATGGTTCAGGAGGATCCTATGGCACATATAAATACAAGGAAAGGAGGCTATAGGGTTGAAGTGTGACAACCAAAGTTGCATGGCCATCACCAAGAATCTTGTTTTCTATCCACATACCAAACACATAGAAATTAAGCATCACTATGTGTGTGATTTGATCGAGGATGGGGTCATGGAGATAAGCTATTGTCCAACTGAAGAAAATGGATCAAACATCTTCGCAAAGGATCTTGGGAGAGATCAACTTCATCACACTTTAAGCTTGGCATTGAGACAAGGAAGTAGGTCATTGTAGACTGGACATTGAGACTGTTGATGATAAATATGTGTGATTGTTGATGGTAATAGATGATCTTTGTGAGCATAGCCATTAGGTTAGGTAGGGCATAAAGTTTTGGACCATTGGGTTGCCATTCAAGGTGAAAATAAAGGCCTTATAGCACCATGCAATTTCTCAATAGAACCATGCGATTTCCCCTATGTGGTTTCCCCTTGTTGGGAGCATAAGGGTGGACCACACCATCTTTGTAGATCATTACTCTTTGAAATTCGAGAATTTGAGCTCTCTGTCTCTTAGTCTATATCTATCTTTGTCTTTGTTTTTCTCTCAACTCTGCCTACTAGTTTATTCCACTATGATGTTATTTCTTATAGACAAAAAAGCCATTGGCCCTATAGTAGGTCTCCAACACTGACTAGAAGGTCTTAAAATAGATGTCCTTATTGAAAATGGTAGCATTAGTGTCATCGGCATAAGTTTGAAGGATCATGTCTTCATGTCCTCTCTACATAGTGATGCCACAGAGGTTCCCATGCAAGTAATCTTCATGAAGAAGCCAACCTAGAGAATAAGCCGCAATGGCATAGAGGAGCAGGGCGAGTGGGCAACCCTGTCTAATAGAATTCTTCAAGATTATAGTCTTACTAAGAGCCCCATTGACCACCACCTTTCTTGAAGCATTTACAAGAAGGTAATGGATAGATTGAATGAAAAAAGGTCCAAAACCCTAGTCATGTAAGGCCTACAATATGAAGTCCCAAGAGATTTTATCATATGCTTTGTCAAAGCCAATTTTGAGAAATACAAAACCTTGGTCTTCGGAATGAGCAAGTTGTGTTCCTTCCCAAAGAGAGATAAGAGTGTCCATGATGTATCTACCATGAATAAATCCTTTCTACTTGGGCCTAGCAAACGTTTTATAAATTATGTTTAATCCATTATCGATCTCCAATCACTAATAGATTGTTGGTTGCCTTTCTTGTGTATCAATTTAATGATACCTTGATTAATGGACCAGGAGCTTAGCAAACGTTTTATAAATTATGTTTAATCCATTATCGATCTCCAATCACTAATAGATTGTTGGTTGCCTTTCTTGTGTATCAATTTAATGATACCTTGATTAATGGACTTAGGTAGATCTTTGTCAGTGATGAATTTTGAGATGTCACAAATTAAAGGGACCATCCTAGGAGAGAAGGAATGAAAGAGCTCAATAAGGAGTCCATCAAGACCAAGGGTCTTACCAGGTTTGAGTGAATGGATGGCAGCAAGAATATCACTGACTTCAAATGGAATATCAAGTCTTTTGAAGTTTGGGGCTGATAGTTTTTTCCTGCAGAAGGTGATTTTAGCACATGCAACCCACCTCAAAGGGTCATTGTGAGATTGCTGACTAAACAAACCTTGAAACTACTTATGTATAAGTGTCCTTTTTTCTTGTTCTATGGTGGCGATATTGTTCTACCAACATAGATTGGGGATGCCTATTTCAACTTGAAAACTTTGTTTTTATGTCGTTTCTACACAAAACCATGGGGCTAGAATATGTACACTTCTTCATGTAAATCCCGACGTAGAAATGCAATTTCAATGTCCAATTGATGTACATTTCAACCATGATGAGCATCATGTGAACATATTCTATGAACAGATGTCATTCAAATTGTGGAAGCAAAGGTCTCATAAAAATGCCTTTCTCTTGAGCATAACCTTTGTCAAAAAGACTAGTCTTTAACCTACCAACTATTCCATTAGGATTATGTGTTAGTTTCTATACCCATATATTGCAATTGAATTTCTTTTTAGGACAAAAATTACATAGAGTCCAAGTACCATTCCTCATAATATCATAATATTCTTATTGCATAACAACCATCCAATTTCTTGAACTTTGTGCTTCATCACAAAGACTATATGGGCTTCATCAAAACTATATGGGCTTTCTAATCACAAAGACTAGAGGCAACCATTGGATCTGATGTAGTATTGATATCACAAAAATGCATCTAAACTAATATCTCCCAAAGCCATTTGGCTATACTTTTTGCATCTTCAATGTCATCTCTCTTATCAATAATAATCTACTATTATTTGAAACATGTAAGTTCTTATATAATTATCAAATAATAATCTTCATTATTACTTGAAACATGCAAAGGCTAAGAAATTGCCTCAATAGGAGTAGCATTTGTTTTATTCACCTATAAATGTAGCTAGCAAATTTTCATACACATCCTTTGATCTTACTGATGTCGCATAGGTAAATGAAATTAAAGGAGTGAGTTGCATCTTCCACAAAAAAATCATAACGACTAACCAGAATACATTTGGTATGTGGATTGTATAGATGATAGCTATTGCTTCCTGAATTGTACCCAATGAAAATATATTTTAGACCCTTATCGTCAAATTTTTGCGTTATTGTTTAGGAACTATGCATATGCCAAGCGAGAAAAAATACACAGGCTAGCTATAGATGTCTTGACACCATGTTAAGACTCATATGGAGTGATCTACTACAATGCTTTGATGGTACTTGTTAAGTATGCATGCTACAAACATAATTGCCTCAAGCTAGAAGCAATGTAGAGCCCAACTTTTGACCATACACCTTGCCATTTCCTCAAGATAAATATTCTTTCTTTCAACAAATCCATTTGCTTGAGGTGCATACGATGCTATAAAATGATTTTTTATCCCACATGTGTCCAAAAATGCATTGGAATCACATTTTACATGCTGATATATTTCTTGCCATAACTAGGAATTGTTTAGAGCACATAAGTACTTCAAACTTTTTTTTCAATGGATAAATCCATGCATGCATGAAAGAGCAATTAATGAGCTTCACAAATTATAGGTAATTCCAAAATAAAGGTACCTACATAGGACTCTAGAAATCACTATCAACAAGTTGTTATTTATGTCCATCTCTAATTGAACCATCTCTAGGGAAGAAAGAATGTTGCATTTTACACAAATTTGAGCCTCACAAATAGAGTTAGAATGTGCCTGATGTTTGGGCAAAGAGGACCAAATTACAAATTTTTGGAGGTGAAGCAAACTAGGAAATTCGAGGTGACCAGAGCAACCAAGTTTTGAATCAAAAATAGTATGAGAATCATGAATTTCATATGCTGAATCATTTTTTAGTTTTGCATAATCGATGTGCTTGTACAACACATGATATAAAATTTTAGAAGCAATGACATCATCACCATTTGAGAGATCAAGAATTGTACATATCTCATGAATAGATTTGACAACCAAACCAATGTTTACTAATGTCAAAATTGATAAAGGATTTTTCTTGATCCCTAGCACATATAGGGTATCTAACAGTATGAAAGTACTACAATCCATAGTAGTAAGAATGATCTTTCCAACTCCCATAATAGGATAAGAGTAGTTGTTGGAACATTTGAGAGTATTGTCGACAGGAGCAGGCTCAATTAAAGTGGAGGAACTATGTTGTGCAATAATATGTTTGACTCCACCACTATCAGAATACCAAACATTGGAGTCCATTATAGACATGCACTACTCATGAGAAGATGTCCCATAGCTAGAATGGGTAGTAAACTCCGTTGTTCATTTTGAACAATGTAAGCAGACTCTCTTTTAGATGTAGATGCATTTACGGCAAGAATTCCATCCTCTTTCTTCTTTGCCTCTTTTGCATTCAGTTTAGGACAACTTAATGACACAATCATTCCTTACAATAATTACAAATATATTTTTATTTTTTTCTTTTCTTGATTTCTTTATATTCCTTCTTTGAGCGTGCAAGATTAATTTTTTTTTTCATACTTGTGATTAGCTAAGAAGGCTTTTTTAGCTCTCTAGGTCACACTTTAAGAGATTTTAGCACAATTTATTATTACAAGTTGTAGCGTTATTGATGTTCTTTGGCACATTCTTTCATTGTAGATGTTTAAAAACCTTAAAAAAAATTACATTCTCCTTGTTTTAGATAGGATTTACTACTTTTTTAGGATTTTTTAGTTGAATTGTTTCTTTGATAGTTTCAATTCTTAGTGGGAGCATTGACCATTGTCAATGGAAGTTTCTTGTTTGGAATGCATCATTGTTCAAGGCCTCTTAAACGGAAAGTTTTGCTAGACATTTTGGTTTGACTTCAACCCTATTGTATTTATTGGCTCACATATGCATAATGATCATTCACTATGTATATTTCTATGGATAACACCTATTTATGTTCATTGTGTTTTTGATATGGTGGTTATCATTTGCATAAAGCCATTTACATATTAAAGAGAGTTATGGTGCAGTTTTCCTAGTTGAGAGACACCCAGATGTTTGGGATCTCTTTCTTGATGTAGGTGGAAGACATACCTTATCATCACCATAAGAGATGTATGCTAGTGGATCCATAGGTGCATTTTAGCCAAATCGGATGTTGGAGTCTTGGGTATATGCGATGAGTGTTTAATTGTATATTTTGTTGATTTATGCTTTCTTTGATGCCATCTTGGGTATTGGCATGATTATGTTCTTATGACCAAATACTCTATTTATTGGAAGAGATTTCACCAAAATTTATGAATGATTCATATGTCAATCATATAATGGCTATTTTCAGATCCTTACTTGGCCTTTTGACACTATTAAAACTACTAACATATATTTATTTTCCACTCTCTTTTGGCTTTTTAGGATCGTCTATACATTTATAAGGAATCTCTTTTCAAAACGTTTTCACTTCGCCATTTGAGGCTATTAAAACTACAAAAATATAGTTATTTGCCACTCTGTTTTGGCTTTCTAGGATCACCTATACATTTTTATAAGGAATCCTTTTTAAAAACGTTTTGGACCGAGCTATACTCAATTTGATATATCAACTCTACTTAATATGATCTTCACATCATGGCATCAAAATCTTCATAGACATCTCATTGGACAAGGGATGGTCCAAATGACTAAAAGAAAGATAATAATTGTAAAATAAATATAGCCTTTTGATTTGTAAGTTCAATAGTTCTAATTTTTCGTGTTAAAAAATCATATATGTCACATGTCTTGATTCAAAATAGGAAATGTAACCCATTGGTGTGGACGATGATGATTATGAGAGTCGTCAGATGGCAATGTCCACAACTCTCTCGCATTTGGAAGAAAACGTATAGATTGAATTTTACCTTGAATACGGTCCTGAGAGACAAGCTCAAAAGGTGCCTCAAGTTTGTACAAAGAGGATACCATTTGTAATTTTATAGGTGAATCAAACTCAAAAAATTAAGATGAAAAAAGCATGTTGCCAAAGTTTTGCATCTCAAATAGTACAAGAATCATGGAATGTGCATGCTAAATCATTCTCAGAATTTATGAGCTTATACAACTCACATTCTCAGAATTTATGAGCTTATACAACTCACGACATAAAATTCTAGAAACAATGATAACATCACCATCCAAGAGAACATTAACTCTACATATGTCATTGTCACTCTAGCACAATGGCAAGTACCAACATGAGGAGATCTGTTGGAACTCAAGGTCAAGCACAAGGCAAAGGAATGCTTCAAAGAAGTGGACACGCAAGAAGAGGGGCAAGTAGGGAGCTCTAAGAAGTGTATGTCAAATGTTCAGAAGAATCCCCTACAAAAACAGTGATTTTGATCACTCAAACCATTGTAAATATCATTTCACCTTTTTGTAACTCCATTTTGTTCAAGCCGAGGAGTCCTCGAGCTTGAGGGTATTAGAAGTATCATTCTACCAATTTTTATAATTTTTAGACTCCGTTTGAGCCCTCAAATAAGCCCTGGAACTTAATTTTTAACTAGGCCGGACACTAGGTCTGGATAGGGCCAAAACTAGTCAAAAAACTATAAAAAGAGCTAGAGAGCTCATTTTTGGGGTTAGCTTGTTCGAGAGTTAGCTTGTTGTAGATTTGAGATTTTGTAAGAGAACACTTTGGTAATCGAAGCTTTCCATTGTTCCTCTCTTTGATCTTGCCTTGTGCACCTGTGTGTGTATGTGTGTGCATGTTTGTGTGCTTTCACTCATGCACTTGTGCCTTCACTCGCTCGTGGTCTTCATACCAGTCCTCACGTCTCCACGGATTGACAAGTAAAGGAGGTGGTGCTTACACTTGAGCTACACCAAATTTTGGCACCATTGCCGGGGAGAGAGCTTCGAGGACAAGCGTTGTGATGGTAAGATCGTGGATTTGCGATGTTGGAAGGTAAGAAATAATCATTTTTTGTTATTTTTCTGATTTTTTCTTCTCCTTCTTCATCATTACCATCTTCATCCATCATCATCTTCATAGAGTTTTTTTTTTTAGTGCATTTTCACCATTTTCACATCATTTCTCATGTGTGGGAGTGCAAGAAAGAGCTAGGAAGTGCTTGAGAGTGCATGTGCTTGTGTTTTTCACAATTTTCACCGATGTGACCATCAACCATCTGTAATTTCATTCGTGTTGGCCCAAGTGTAGGCTTGCCCCAATGCTTCCATAGGGAAGTGGTAGCAATAGCAACTCCCGCACTTGAGTCCAAAATAGCATGGGTGGTGTAAGCTTGATGAGTGATTGGAAGATAGGTGTTTCCTTCTTCTCCTTCACTCATGTCTCCTATCTTGTCCAAGGGTATTTTTGGCACTGTTTGATGTGATCCTACCTGGTGAATGAGGTTTTGCTACTTTTGGCACTTGATTGGATACATGTTTCCACAATTCTGGCTTAACCTTGAGTAGCTCTTCTAAAGTGAGATTGCACTGCACTTTAGTGTTCTTTACTACCTCCATATTTCTAGGTATGATTGAGTCTTCATTTCTTATCATGATTGTGGTGCTCTCATATAGGTAGACTTTGCTTCCCATTGTCCTGTGAAATGGGATAATTCTTGCAAAGAAATAGACCCGAAGTCTAACCACTCATTAGGATGTTCCTCTTCCTACTCTGCACAGATGGAAGCAATGTCTTGTGGGAATTGTTCATGTAAGTCATCCACAAGTTCAAATGGAGGTGGATTTTCACTTTCTTTAGCCCATTTCTCTTCCTGAATCTCTCTTAGAAATTCTTGGGAATATCGATTCATAGAAGAAAAAGTGTCAGGTTCTATGGAATTAGGCACATAAGCTTCCTGTGGAGGAATGCTCATTCTTTCACTTTCCTTGTCCTTACCTTGGGAGGTGGCTTCCTTTCTAGATTTTGCAATTAAACTCTCCAATCTTTCTAACATTCCGTCAAAATGCAACTATGTCTTAGTTAAACTAGAGTAATTGAAGAGGCGACTGGCTTCAAACAAGGTATGAGGCAATTCCACCATCTTGGCATAAAGCTTGGTTCATTCCATCTCTAGGTGAGCTCTAGGGTAACACTTTTCATGATTTGTTCCATCTGACCCTTCTTGGATTCTGACCTGGTATGCTTTAAGCATCATGTCTAGGTCTTCAAGAGTGGGATGCTATCTTGAAGATTGTCGGTATCAGTAAACCTTTTGTGGAACTTTTATGAATTGTTGATATCAATAAATTTGTAATAGGAAACGTTTATTGGATTATGTCAAAACCTATTCAAAAAGTGAAAGACTTTAATCATTTTTCATTACAAGAAAAAACACAAATTTTATCATTATTAGAGAAAAGATGGATGCAAATGCATACTCATTTACATGGAACAGTGTTTGTCTTGTTGATATATTTAGGTACTGATGTGTGTGAACACACTAGGACCATTGGGGCACTTTTTTCCCTCTTTAGGAGGTTTTTTCCCCCAAGTTGTATATATGCATATTGCCCTAATAGGTTACTTATCTTTGTACATCCTAGTGGTAATCCATTCAGTATTGTGTATTGTGCTCCAAACTTCTTCTTCTTCCTTGTGTTGTTCGTGTGCTTCCACAGACCTCGAACTCCAACAATTGGTATCAGAGCAGGTTGTTGCTTCATCTAGAGGATCGCTGACACGCCTCTGATCATAGTCTCAGAATCGCACAAAATTTGGTGAGCATACTTAGGGTGATTGAGAGATCAAAACATCTTCTCTTTATGGTGCCGAAATCACGATTTGAGCTCGTTTCAGCCTCCGAATACACTATCATAGTGCTTGTGTAGGATATTTTGTCTTTTCATGCCAAAGATATATACAAATTTAGTTTCTCAAGGTCTTTTACAGGTTTAGCAGAACTCGATAGGGTAGTTCTGTTTAGCTTTTTGAGATACATTCAATTTTCTACATCAGGGTATTTTAGTTAGTGGTCATGGCTGAAAGCACTGATGATTCTATATGTTGTCTATTGAGGATAAGTTGGATGGTACCAATTACCCATTGTGAGCTTATATCATGCATCATGTATTGGTTGCAAAAGGACTATGGAATATTGTGAAGGGTGTTGAAAAACATCCTATTACACCTACAAACACAATTGTTGAAGGTGATGCAGATGGCACTGAAGATAAGGATGTTCCATGTTCCTGTTCGTGCTGCAATTCCTATTGCACCTACTACAAAGCAAATTCATTGGAATGGCAAAGATGCTCAGGCACATGCACTGATAACCTTGGTTGTCAAATGCCGTTATTCCTCACATTCGCTCTTGCAGAATAGCTAAGGATGCTTGGGATACACTCACCACTTTATACCAGGCAAGGAATGAGGCATGTGTTGCTTACCTCCGAAAACAGTTGGAGAGTGAACACATGAATAAAGGTGATTCGGTGTTTAGTTTTCAAAAAGATCAAAGATTTGAAGGAACAATTGATTTCTACTGACGAAGTCTTACCTGACAATTCACTTGTGCAAGCTGTTCTGAATGGTCTTCTGGATTCATATCGGAGTTTTTCTTCCACACTTTGTTTGATGATGAAAGGCAATCCAAATGCCTTAACATTTTAGTATTTAGTCTCTATTCTATTGTAGGAAGATCAGTCTTGCAAATCAAGCTTTCTTGGCTAGTCAGAAGGTCAAAGGTAAATGGAGCTCTTCTATTAGTAAGCAGAAATCTACTAATTCTGCTTAATCAAAGAAGAATGACAGAGACGAGAAGAAAACAAAAAAGAAAAAATTGTTTTGCAAATATTGTAAAGCAAATGATCATGTTATAAAGAGTTTTCCAAAATTAGTTGCTAAAGAGTCAAAGAAAAAAGAGACTGGAATGGTTGTTGCAGAGGCATCTACGCCAAAAATAGAGTTTGCTAATCTAGTGCAGAATGAAGAATGGGCGTCTACTACTATTTGCAATTTTGACCCATCTTCTCTTGAACAGTGTATGTCTGTAGTAGACTCTGATGTTTGGTACTTTGATAGTGGGGCAACCAAACATATTACCTCACAGCACAGCTTCTTCACTTCACTCAAGCGTGCCCCTATATGGTATACTATCACATTCACCAACAACTCCTCTTATCCTGTCATGGGAGTTGGTAAGATCATTTTGACTACTATTGATGGTAGTTCCTTTACATTGTCAGATGATTTATTTGTGCCAAGGATCAAGAAGAATCTGTTATCACTTTTTGCATTAGCCAAGATTGGCTTGGTTGTGAAATTTGTTGATGAAAGATGTACAATTCATGATCTATCAAATGGTGATGTGATTATTGGTTCTGGCATTTTATGTCGTGAGCTGTATAAGCTCATAGACTATGAAAAATCTTTGAATGATTTAGCATGTGCAGTACATGATTCTCAGGCTATGTGAGATGCAAAGCTTTGGCATGCACGCTTTGGTCATCTAAATTTTGCTAGTTTGCTACGCATGCAGAAATCTGAAATGGTGTCCTCTCTGCCCAAACTTGAGGCACCCAGTAAACATGTTTATGAAGGTTGTATTTTGGGCAAAATGCAATGTTCTTCATTCCCAAAAGATGGTTCAATTCGGGCTACTCAAAAAATTGCAGCTTGTTCAAAGTGATGTCTTTAGTCCTATGCAGACACCCTCTTTTGGAAACTATTTTTACTTCATGACTTTCATCGATGATTTTTCTATGCATGCATGGGTCTATCCATTGAAAGCAAAGTTCTAAGTGTTTATGTGCTTCAAACACTTTTTGGTTTTGGCTAAAAATCTATCAGAATGTAAAATGGGCACTGTTGCTCTAGCACAATGGTAAGTACCACATTAAGAAGCTCCACCTCCTTAATGTCAATCCGTGGAAGAGATAGGAGTGATATAAAGATCATGAACGTGAGATGTAGTGAGAGTGAAGGTGAGAAGCATAGAGATGCACACACACATACACACACATGTAAGAGACAAGGAAGACACAATGGAAGGTAGGAAAATATAGACTCTATTACTCAAGATCTCAATTACAAGTTCAAGCTCACACTATCTCATACAAGTCTACACTAGCTAACCTCAAAAATGAGCTCTCTAGCTCTCTTTATAGTTTTTTGACTAGCTTTGATCGGTTTCACATCTAGTGACCGACATAGTTAAAAAAATAGGCTCTAGGTGCTATTTGAAGGTCTAAACGAAGTCTAAAAATAGCCAAAATTGGTAGGCTCATTCTACCTAAGCTCCTAAAGCTCAAGGACTCCTCGGCTTGCACAAAATGGAGCTACAAATTACAAAAGTGGTTGTTCTATGTTACATATGGTACAAGAGTGATGAAAATCACTATTGGGAGTTTTGAAAAGTATTATAAAACATATTTCTTTGAAAAATTAATCTGCCTGGCTCCCCACTACTTTGTTGTGATCCGCCTTCACATACTTCCTTGTCGTCTGTGCCTTTGGCTACTACCAACACCCCCTCCCTCTCGCTTATGTCATCCTCAATAGAATCTTGTTGCGGGGTCTGTCGGATATAATTTTGTAGGAGGTCATGAGCAAGGGTGTGCTCTGAAATGTGAATACCTCTTGCAAGATTTGCTTTGAGTTTTTCCCAATCTATGGGTTGAGCTTCATCTGGTGGCGGGAGTCTATAGTGCGTGGAGTACATCAGTTGTTCACAGGCAAATAATTGGAGTAGGTGTGTGGGCCTGCTGATGAACACCTCTGAATGGTACTCCCAAAAACCAGTAGTAAACATCTCTTCGAATGTCATTTTATAGCATGCCGATAAATATTTGATGCGACAATGCCAGGCATAACACACCCGGAGCGATGGTGTCATGCTCATATCATACGCTAAATCCTGATTACCATGCTCGAATCCTAGGGTGTTAACATGCGGTGCCTTGACGAGACGGAAGACCTTGAATACTATCTGCATCATGTCAAATATTTTGACTGTCATATGGGCAGCCACATCGTCCATGCGGCGTAAGCGGGGGAGCCAGTGGTGAATTGTTGCCATCATATAGCCAACAATGGGCGGTCCAGTGGGTGGAGTGAAATACGGATAATTCAGCCAGTCCTGACACTGCTTGTTATTCTGCACTTTGATGGTGAAAGCCTTCCAGGAGTGGTGACATGGCATTGGTCCCCAACATGGGTTATACTTTAAATGCAGGGGTGCCTTGACCCATGTGCTCATCATTTAGGGATATTCTTGTAATAAGTCATGGCGCCAAGTTGGTTGAAAGATTTCTCGGCTCTACACCTCTGGTGTCAAGTCATCAGGCTCAAACTGAGTTGCATGTGAGGGTTTCTTGCATGTCTTCTTTTTTATTGCCAATTGGTATTCTTCCATTAGCATGAAATACGGCTTATATTGTAGCTCATCGCCAGATATATACCTTCGAGGGGCCAAGTGAGCGAAATAAGGGGATTGTAAAATACGTTCCTCTATCATAGCCATGGCGTGTAATTGAGCTTCCACACGTGCTGAGCGGGTCTTTCCAAGTTCTTCTACAGTCTTCATCCATGCGGGGGTAGGGAGTTCGAAGGTGGTCTGGCCTTGAGTCGTGACACATCCGCCTGGGATAGATACAGTTTCTTCCTCCGTTGGGGTTCGTAGGCTTCTACATATGTTTCCTCCATCGGGATAGATACAGTTTCTTCCTCCGTTGGGAGTTTGGGTGGGGAATCTGGCCTAGGGGGTTCAGAAAAGGTGGTAATTTATGCTTGAAGGGTAAGGAATTGAGTGCGTAAATCATTTAGTTCCTCTATGATCTGTGGAGGTGTTGCCTCAGGAGCTGGTGGTGCTTGCGGTGCAGGTGCTCTCAACTATAGCATTTTGTGGTCTTCCTTGAGCTTCTGGTATGCCTCATTCATACTGTCGTAATCTTCTAGTAGTCTGACATGGTCTTCCAATAGTATCTTCATAGATTTAGAGGGGACAGCTTTAAAACGACTGGGACTCAGAGGTTTGTCTCGTTGATCTAAAGCGGCTTCAAGGTTCTCTCTATTTTGTTCTTGCAAGCGTTGATTCTCTTCTTTGGCTGTAGCTAGGTGGCATCTTAGTAGTCCCATGTTTCGAGTGAGTGTCGCATTTCGAATGGTTTGAGCCGTTTACAAAATGTCAATATCCATAATTGCCTCTTTTGTCTTCTGTTCACTATCTAGTTCAAGTGTATGGTAGGCCTTGCGTAGCTCTTGGTAGGGTGTGTTAAGGGAGGCATTCTTGATTGATAATGAGTTTAGTTGCCTGTAACTCTGTGGTTGTTTGTTGTAGCATCTGGTAGCTGGTGCCTAGAGATGTGAATTCATCTCTAACTTGTGTCATACATGCAAACATTTGACGGAATGCGGTGTCGATTGTGGGTGATAATATTAATAGTGGAGTGAGTGAAGATGTTGTGGGTGTGGGTGGTGATGCAAGGGGAAGGGGAAATAGGGATGGGAAAGTGGATGCAGTGGTGACTGTGGAGAAATGTGATGTGCCTACATGTGGTGGTGAAATGGATGAGGTGAGTGGTGGTGCAGTGGGTGGTGATATGTCCATGTCATTGGACGTTGTGTCAAGTGCAGTGATCGTGAAGAGTGGAGTGATAGTGGGTGCTTGGGGTGTGAATACAAGATTTACAAAGGTTGCCAAATAATTTACAGATGGGGTTTCTTGTATTGCTTGGTGGAGAGGGGAGAGAGGAAATACAGTGGGTCAGGGAGGTGAGACGGGGGAGAAGGTCAATGGAGGGGGAAATGGGAATAGGGATCTTGGAGGGATGGGGAAGGAAGGAACGAATGGATGGAGAAATGGGCTGGATGGAAGGGTGGATGTCCTAAGAGGGAGGCTAGGCTGTGTGGGTGTGGAAAGGGTGAGAGGAATTGAGGCAACAAAGGCTTTTACTATCGCACTATCGAATGACATGGATGATCTAAGAGAGACAGGGTGTACAAGAGAGAATAGAGGGGTGGGAGGTGAAAGAGGAGTGGTCGGTGTGGTGGGTTCTTCGACGATGTTAGGGGTATTTACAGTAGCAGTGCAAGGTGGGGAGTCGATGATGATCGTTTCTTCTCCCAAAGAATCTTCTGGAATGAGGCATGCTTCCCTGGCCTGTTGTGAAGACTTGGCCTCCGTTGGTACACAAATATATTGATCAGGCTTTGATAGCAAGCGTATTCGTCGTGGGTCCAACTGTGGTAGTGGTTTCCTCTGCAAATAGTGTATGCTTCATTAGTTCCTACTGACTTAACCAGTTCTCTGAAACCTTGAATGTAAGCTTCTTTGAAGCCTCGTGTAGCGAGTTCGTGTTCTAAAATCGCTTGACTTTCTTCTTTGGAAAGTTGTCTGCATGCCCAAACTGCTTGCAAAGTGCAGTATAATTTCTTGATTGCCAAAGTGTAAGCAGTTGGCTCAAACGTATCGTCCTCATGTGTACTTGTGTTGCCTTGTGTCTCAGTTTGTTGTTCTTGTTCATCATTTTGTTCATCTTCTTGAGATTCATGGCTTTCCTGACTAGCTTCATCATCTCCATCTTCATCGTCAGTTTCTGTCCTCTCTTCTTTGGAGCTAGAGACTACTTGCTCTTGCGGTTGATCAGGGAATGTGGTAGGGTAACTTGGTCGTTCATATTCTTGGGAGAAAAATTGTCCTTCTAAAAATTGAAATTCACTTGAGAACGCATCATGCGTTTCAAAATCAAAAGTGGTATTTGTTGGTTCTGCCTCCAAATTGGGTAGAGGAAAAGTAAATGCTTCCGCACCGATGGAGGTGGGAATTTTCGCTACTGTAGTGGTGGGTTCTTGAACTGTGGTTTCTTGAGAGGTAACAATACTGGTAGTACCTTTTGTGATAACCGGTTGTGACACGCATATGTGTATGGGTTGTATAGGTGCAGGGGGTTCCATAGGTGATTGTTCTGGAGATGGTTGAGGTGATGGGGACTCTAGGACTTGCAAACATGGGATAGATCCGTGCATGCGCTTGCCTACCCATCCGTTGCTAGCTTTTCTGGCTTTCTTGGCGGTTCCTTTGAATGCCTTCAATTCTTCACTCGTCATTGCACGTTCTATAGGCAAATCATATGCCAAACACATATAAATAATTCGAGTGAGAGCGCAACATCCATGGATGACTTTTTTCCTTTCCCATCTCTACTGAGCTAAGTACAACTGATCAACTATCCAACTTGCAAGATCTATTGTTTGGATCCCAATACATGCTAAATATAATCCAAACCAAATACGCTTGTGAGGCATAGTGAAATGATCCTGAGCTGGGAATGCAAAATGTTGCATACATATATGTAACGGCTTAGATAACTTAGGTGTAATGGCCAAAATGTCTTCCCATTTCACGACATCACCACGCTTCATCAGCTCTGGAATAAGTCTCTCACGCTCTGTTGGCGGGTGAGTTCCATGGATCTTAATTGTTGCTTGAATGAGGTCTTTAGAAAGATAGAACTTCTTGAATGGGGGGTCATTTACCAAAGACGGCAGAATGAAAGTACTCGGCAAGTCCTTGTTCTCGAAGGCTGTAAGTGTGGTCACCAAGTAGTGGCATCTATAAAAATCCGGTTTGGGTAATGGGTCACTGAAGTATTCCATGAAACTTGCTCTAGCCCAAATGTGCTTCAACTCTTCTGTATTTTGGAGCGCTTCAAATTCTCTGGAGAAAAATTGATACTTGCCCCACTTAACACTGTCAAAAGTCAACGTGGCATCAAAAATGAAGTCTGCATCTACTAAGGGTCTTACTAAACCTTGAAACCAATGGGAATTATGGTGAACTTTTTCGGTGTATCCCCTAGGAGGATCATCAATCGGCATTGGTCTTGGGAATCCTTAAAATTTAGGTGGTTGTGATGTAGGATGTGGCTCAGCCAGTAATTCGCCAAAATTGACCACAGGTACACTAGGGCCAGCTTCAGATAGTCCTTCTGTCTGCATGATGATGGATGCAAATGTGGAGAAGATCTGCTACAAAAGATTAGCACATTAGTATGGAAAGTAATCATGATCCCATTAAAGTGAGACCGTACTCCCTTTCCATAACTGATGTGTAACCCGTGTAGCTGAGTGTTGTGAGGTGGTTTATGGAATGATTTTTTGCAAAACTAATGTAGGTCTCTAGACACACATGCTTTCGATAGTGCATACATTGCTTGATGAGATGTTATTACAAGTGATGTTGGTTTAGTGTAGATGAGTTTATACAAGTTCAGTTGTGAGTGAATTATTACAAGGGGGTTGGTTATTCAGGATGGGGTTAATGTTATACAATTGGTCATCCGAAGGCTTTTGGATACATTTCGGTATCCATCTCCTAAGGGTTGTTGATTGGGTGGTAAGCTTCTGCTGAGGGATAAAAGGTGATTTCGGATATTGTGGTGTCAATGGGTGAAGAGATTTCTGAGGGATATATGTTACATGGCTTGAGTGTTGAGCTATGATACACTGTTTCGGTACCCAAATCTGCCTGGGTGTGGGCTCATTAGTTAAGTACTTCTTGGCGATCCAAATCTGTTGAAGCTTAGTTGAAGTTGAAGAAGGTAGAGGAGATGTTGAATATTGCCTCTGCTTCTGCTGAAACTTCATCTTATCATTGTCTGAATTGTTGAAATCTGTCGGTGCTTTGTGTCCTTTTGGCACCCATACTTGTTTCATGCCACTTGTTTTGTGGTGCTGATATTGCTGCTTTCTTTGCATCATCTGGTAGGGTCATCGGTTTGGGTTCCTCCATCGTGGGTGACTCCTTTGTGGTTGGGGTTGAGAGGTCAGATGGACACTCTGCTTTGGAAAAGAAGGGAGGTCCAACACTTGCGAAACTTGTCCATTACGAAGTGCAACATTTTGTACCATTAATCTAGGCCAGTCCGCAGTAAGTGTGGAAGGATAGGCACCACAAGGTGTTGTGTCCATGTGTCTGCTGATGCAGTCCACCTGACCACTGATGTAACCCACCTAATTGCTGTTGGAAGACTAGGGGGAAATCTGTTGACATCCTTTTGTTTGGCCACTATCCATCGCCAAGCTCTCATGGGTTGACTTTGGAGGGAGTGTGCTTAGCCGAGGGATCTGACCGAAAATCTTCTGGTCCTCCTTTGCATGCAGCTCATATGGTCTATGGTTACATACCTCAGGCAGAGTGTTGTTAGGGAAGTCAAGCAGTATCACTCGCTGCTGGTCTAAGGTTCCAATCTGCAAGGAGCCTTGTCTAAGATTTAGGTCCACTAAGTGATTGTATAGCCAATCTTGGCCAAGGATTAGGGGTTCTATCAGGTCATCGTCATGGCACACTAGTAGCTTCACTGTCATGGTCACTTCGTGTATGAGGATAGGAAGGTCCACATCGCCCATGCAAGGCGTTTCCATGCCTCCTAGCCCTATGAGGTATGCCTCAATCGGCCGCATTTCTATTCTTGAGTCCTTATAGTGGGACCATCTAATCGCATTAGTCACAACACCTGAATCAATTAAAGCCCTGAGCTCTTGGCAAGGGTTGTCGTGCTCTAGCCTGACTGTAATGAATGGTCTCCTATCCACTATGCTAGGATGAGTAATTGACTTTGCTTGACACATGGCCATGGGGTATCTGGGTGTTGTTTCCAAATGGTTATAATGTTCTCTCCCTAGTCCTTGTCTTCTTAGCTTCATGTGCTTAATGCGTTCTATAGCTTCTCCCTGAGCTTCAGCGCATATTCTCTTTTCTTCCTCCTTACGCTTCTTTGCCAACGTGAGTCATCTAAGCATATCCTCAGTAAGAGGTTCTTGATAAAGCTTGACTCTACAGCCACTAATCTAATTAGGCATTATGCCTCCTTCTAGGGTGGCTAATTGTATTGATCCACTTCTCGAGAGTCTATTAATGATCATATTTCCATAACCTCGCTTTTCTAGTTTTCGTGGATGTTGTTTCAGCATATACACTACGACTAAATCTCCTTCTTTTAAGCCTTTGTCTTTCACATGTGCATCAAAATAGGCTTTTTGTCGCTTTTTTGTTGCATATATACCTGTTGCTGCTTTTAGCCTGGTTTCTCCTAATCGTTCCAAGTCCATTATTCTTGATGATAATTCATGGCCGGTCCACTGATGTTCTTGAGCGACATTAAGGATGGGTATCAAGAAGTCCAAAGAAAGCATAGCATTCTGACCAAAAACCATCTGAAAGGGAGTTGCATTGAGTACGGTCTTGTAGGCCACTCGATATTCCCAAATAGCGTGGTGTAATTATTTGTCCCAATCTGAATGTTTGTTGTTCACGAGTTTCATCAGTACGTTACAAAGGATCTTGTTAGTACTTTTTGCTTGACCATTGGCCTGAGGATGATATGGTGCGGATTTCTTATGAATCACCATAAAATCTTGTAACAAATATTCAATGAATTGGTTTAGAAAGTGAGTTCCTCGATCCCTCACTAACTCTATAGGCAGTCCATATCTTGTAAAGACATTTTCAAATAAGAATTTTGCAGTCGTGTGTGCATCATTCTTTTTTGTGGCCTTAGCCTCTACCCATTTGGTAAGATAATCCATCGCTACAATAATGTATTCTGCATGTGTACCTTTTGCAGGGGGGTTAATGGGTCCTACAAAGTCTATACCCCACTTAGAAAATGCATGCTCGCCCATCATGGGTTTCAATGGCATTTCATCTCTGCGAGTAGGAAATTGAGTTCTCTGGCACACATCACATCTTTTAACATAGGTATGTGCATCCATGTGAAGAGTGGGCCACCATAATCCTGCAAACAGTATGGCTTTGATTATCCTATCAGGGCCAAAATGACCTCTTGCAACACCTTGGTGTGAAGTCTCTAGTACGCTCAAATAATCGCTCTCATGAACACATTGTCTTAAGTATCCATCTTGTCCTCGTTTGTATAGATTGTCACCAATAAGTGAATAGTCTTGAGCTTCCTGCTCTAGACTTCGTTGTCGTGCTAAGGTCATTCCTTGAGGGAATGTTTTCGTCCTCAAGTATGTCACTAAAGATTCACTCCATTCTGGTGTGAAAGACATATGATATAATGTGGCATGTTCTATTGGTGGTCTTTCGCAACAAACAAGGCATTCTTTACACAACTTGTAGACATATGCTTCCATAGAAGGCCAATATACTCCTAGTCTCTACAGAGTCTGCAAGGTATGATATTTTGAATGATGTTGCTTTAATGCACCTACATGTGCTAATTCCAACCAATTCGCGTGTTCTGATTCATCTACACAACAAGCAAGAATCTTTTGATCATCCTATTTATATATACTTCTTGCTATTATTTGATATCTTTGTGACTTGGTAATCTCTCCTTCTTGGATACTTATCCTAGGATCTTAGGTCCATATGTGAGAATAGGGACAATTGGCTTAGCCCATTTTGGTACTATTTCAAGGTTAAACAAGTATGCATCCAGTAATTCATCCACTATTCCTTGAGGAGCTTCTCCTGTGGTTAATCTTGAAAGGTGGCTAGCTCTGAGGTGGGTCTTTCCTTTTCTGACTACAACTTCAAAGTCATACTCCATGAGTAATAGAAACCAACATATTAGTCGTCCTGTGTTACATGGCTTATTGACTAAGTACAATAATGCTTGATGATCTGTGAAGAACTTGAACTTATTTGTCAACAAATAATGCTTGAATTTCTTTACTGCATAGATCATTCCTAATCCTTCTCATTCTGTAGTGGTGTGATTTCTTTCTGCTGCATTCAATTGTTTGCTCGCGTGAGCTATGGGGAGATCTATATTACCTTCATTTGTGGGTTGTGCCAACACACATCCTATGGCATAGTTGGATGCATCCACATGTACATGGAATGGCTTCCTCCAATCTGGGTTTGTTAATATTGGTGCTGAGCACAAACGTCATTTAAGTTCATTGAATGAATTTTCACACTCATCTGTCCATTCAAACTTGGTCAAAAGAGAGTACAAAGGCTTGGCTATGATTGCATACATATGTATGAATTGCCTGTAATAACCACAATGACCCATAAATGCCCTGTACCTCTTTTACATTATTTGGTCTAGGTAGGTCGGCCATTACTTCCACTTTTTCTTCATCCGTAGAGATTCCGTTCCTTGACACAATGTGTCCTACAATTTTGCCTTGTCTCACCATGAAAACACACTTTTCTGGGTTCAAACAAACCTGATATTCTCGACATTTGTCAAATACTTGCCTTAGTTTTGGGATATGAGTCCGCCTCGTATTTGAATGAGTACATATATCAACACAAACTTCCAAATTATTGCGCAAGAATTCCTTGAAAACGTGACACATAAGTGGCTGGAATGTGGCAGGTGCATTTTTTAGCCCAAATGGCATTACACGAAATGCAAATATGCCCCATTCTATGGCAAAATCCATCTTATGTTGATCTTCTGGAGCGAATACACACATGCAATTTTCCATTCTTCTTGGGCACGACCGCAATGGGGGATACCCATTCAGTATGCTCAATTTCGTAAATGAATCCTGCTTCTATCAAATGATCTATTTCCTCTTTAATCTTAGCAGAGTATTTATCATTGTACATGTATGGTTTTTGTTTCGTAGGCTTTGCATCTAGAGTCATAGGGATTGTATGGGAGCATATATCCGAGTCTACTCCTTTCAAGTCTTTGTAACTCCAAGCTATTAAAAGTCAAGCTTCAAGCTACAAATTCGTGGGGAATCTTTTATGGACATGTGGAGCAATCAAAGGAAGCCAAAAGCCACGAGATTCCATCAAGAAAAGTCACTCAACCACTCCCCAAGTCATCTCAACTAAGTCCTCCAAGTTAGGAGGCTGATTTGGAAAGGTAGTTCCTAGATTTTAGGGGCACACTTCTCACTATAAAAGGAGCATGTATCCCGACTTCTTTTGGCCCATCTTCTTGGAGTTTTAGCTCATGTAAAGTGAGCACTAAGTGCTGGAGTTGTGATAAGCAAGCCCCTTGCTTAAGCTAGCCCCTTGCTTGCTTGTTTGCTTTTAGTAGGCATATCTATGTGTGTGCGCAGGCAGTGTTGCAACTCTCTACCCCTGAGTTGTTAGCATTGGTTCTCCCTCACATTGTATCCATTTGATGTAATTCTTGTCTCATTGGATAGCTATTAGAGTCTATTTTATGCTTACAAAGTCTCTGGATCATTCTCTGAGTAATCTGGGAGCAACATTCATTTTAGTGAAGTTGTGTGATTGATATCTCTCTTGGTGTGTAGGCTCTATTGGAAATATTTTGCTCTCTGTTGTAAGGGCTGGTTCTCCTTCTTTATGTATCCATTTGCTATGATTTTGGTGTCATTGGGTAGCTATTAGAGTCCTCTAAAGTTGACTCAAGTTTGAGATTCATTCTGTGTATAATCTCTGAGAAAAGCTTGCTGGAGTGAAGTGAGGTATCTGCTTGACTGGCAGTTGTGAGCATTCAACTAGCTCATGTTGTAGACATTGTTTCGTCTTGTGTAAGCATCCATTTGAAGTGAAATTTGTTTTGTTGGAAAGCTCTTGGTGTCTACTACAAGTCTACAAAAGCTCACTAGAGTTCTATGCATAAGCTCTGAGTAAGAGCATTTTTGGTGTGCAGAGGTCAAAGGAATTAGACTCAAAGTCTAATTTCCCTTGAGATTGGGTGCTCTCCTGCTCTCCGTAAATGGAAGGAATATCTTGTGGGAATTGATCATGCGCGTCATCCACAAGTTCAATGGGAGGAGGAATTTCACTTTCTTTAGCCCATTTCTCTTCTTGAATCTCTTGCAAGAACTTTGGTGAATACCTATTCATAGAAGAAAAGGTGTCTGGTTCAGTGGAATTAGGCACATAAGCTTCCTCAGGAGGAATGCTTATTCTTTCACTTGCCTTGGCTCTTCCTTGGGATATGGCTTCCTTATTAGATCTTGCAATTATGCTCTCCAACTTCTCCAACAAACCATCAAAATGCAACTGTGCCTTACCTGAGCAAGAGTAGTTGAAGAGGCGACTGGCTTCAAACATGCTCTGAGCCAACGCTACCATTTTATCACAAAGCTTCGTTCTCCCTATCTCTATATGAGCTCTAGGGTAACATCTGTCATGATCTGTAACATTTGGCCCTTCTTGGATTCTGGCCAGATATGCCTTAAGCATCATGTCTATGTCTTCAGGAGTGGGGTCAGCTAAGACTGATCCTATTCTAGGGGGTGGTGGAGTTGTATGCAGTGGGTTGGAAGGTGGTAGGGATGAAGGTGGTGGTGGTATGTGAGAGTGTGTTTGAGAGGTGAATTCAACAATTTTGGCTTTTGTTTCTCTTATGCTCTCTTCTAATTCGCTCATCCTCTTAGACCATTGTCTTTTCATCCTTTCCCAACTATCTTTCTAGGCTCTCATCGGTTTCTTGGTTATGCTCTCAGTTTCACTAACTTCAACACTTTTTTCTTGGCCTAAACCTTGGTTCTGCTGCAAAGCTTGAGCTCTAGTTACCACCTGCACTGGTGCAGTGGAAGTTAGACTTCCTGTAGAGTCTACTACTAACCCAATAACATTGATCAGAGTGATTTTTGGCATATTATTGGGATTCTTTGGGCAATCTCATAAGAGATGCTCTTTTTCGCAATCGTGACAAAAGCATTGAATTGTCACCAATTGGGGTTGTGTAGAGGCAGGCATTGGGCAATCGCGAATGAGGTGATCTCCCTGACATCTGTAGCATGGTCCTCTAGGGAATGGGGGTCGTACCTACCTAGGTTGAGGTCTAGGATTGGGGTTTGCGTACATGGCATTTGCATACTCTGGATCCCAACTAGGTTCACTTGGTTCTTCACAATAGTAGGACTCACTATGCTCAGGTGACTGCATGTAGTAGGGCTGGGGGCTATCAATATGTGTAGAATCAAAACTCTGATCATTGGGGTCACCTTCTGAAAGCAGTGGAGTGACTGGGACTATGGCTCTATTAGATTTTCTTTTGCAATGACATACTTTACTGGAATCATATTAGTAGGAGTAGGGGTTTGCTATGCTAGAACTAGCTAGGGCCTTTGTTGGGCCTGCTAAGGAGGTTGGTAGGGTTGCTAAGGTCTACCGTACTGCTGTGGTGGAAACTGGTTTCGGTATCTTCCTTGTTGAGGGTATGGTTGTGGGTGCATTTGCCTAACTGCTTGCTTATTGTATGGGCAATCTTGCGCAGTGTGATTGGTGTACCTCCGTTCTATGGTGGAGTGTTGGCTACTAGGATTCACTTGGGGTTGAGCCATAATGGGACATACATTTGCCATATGGTCACCTCCACAAGTATAGCATCTTTTCATTGGGGCAAACCTTGGTATTTGTTTGCTAGAGACACCTAGTTTTTGAGCTACCTTCTCTGCGAGTTCCTCAATAGATGTTGATTGCGTGGAAGTGAGGCTAGTAGAACTATCTGAATCTCTATAGATTTTTGAAAGTTCCGATTCCTCCCCTAGGTTATCCTCAATGTCGATGCACATACGTACACACTCTTCTATGACCCTAGGGTCCTTCAAGTACACATATTATCTCAATTTGGTACTTAGCAGTACGTCCAAGAATAGAGCCACTTGTTTGGCTGGTGTGGGTAACTCTGGAACAAGGCATCTCTCTAGGTATTGCCTAAACCTTCTTCTTGCAAGTCTAACGGTCTCTTGAGGTGTGTGCTTGAAGCTTTGAATCCGTGAGGAAGTATTATGCCTTATGCCACTCTTAGAGAATTCAGTAATGAAAGCCTCTAGAAGTTGGTCTATGCTTCTGAATTGTCTCTCATTTAGTGGTTGAAACCATGTAAGGGTTGTGTTCCCAAAGGGTTAGACCAAAAGCATTGTACTCCGTGAATAGGTCCTCAACTTGTTCAGCTCTCAAGACTTGCCTAAACTTGGCCACATGATCGTATGGGTGTCCTGTGCCATCGAAGTAGTTTTTCATGGACTTAACCAGCTGAGTTGGCCTCAAGCTCCTAGTGTGCTCTCTAGGCCTTGGCAAAGGAAAATCATCAACATTACTTAGGTTCCTTGGTTCCCTAAGTCTCTGAGGTTCCACTCTATCTGTCTCTATTCTTGTTCTTTCTCTTTCGAATGAGCACACTAACATGCACACACATACACACACACGTGCACATAAGACAAGAACAAAGAGAGAGACAATGGGGTTCTTTAGATTACTCAAATGTGCTCTTACAAGTTCAATTCTACAACAAGACAACCTCAAAAATGAGCTCTCTAGCTCTTTTTATAGTTTTTGACTAGCTTTGGCCCTGTCCAAACCTAGTGTCCTGCCTAGTTAAAAATTAGGTTCTAGGGCCTATTTGAGGGCTCAAACGGAGTCTAAAAAAATATGAAAATTGGTAAATAAATACTACTAGTACTCCTCAAGCTCGAGGACTCCTGGGCTTGCACAAAATGGAGTAGGAATAACCAAAAATGGTATTTACAATGATGTGAAGTGACTAAGATCACTATTTGGGAAGTATTGTTTCATAGAAAAATTATGGGGCCTATTTGCCAGATCTACGTTGACTGCTTTGCCTGCTTGTTCCTTGCTCTGAATCCTATCTTTGGCTTCCTTGTCTCGTAAGTCCTTGACTACCCTGACCACTGCCAACATGGGGCGATGTCTCGCATGAGTGTAGCGCCTCTTGCTCGGGCACATGGAATTTGCATTGCTCCTCTCATCTTCTTGGATGGTGGACCCGTTGTTGATGGCAGTCTCTGGAATTCTTGAGCTCTTGTCCATATCAACGCCCTCTGGATGGGCACATCATAAGCTAGATATCTGTAGATAATTTGTGTAACTGTGCAGCACCCATGAAGTACATTCTTATTTTTCTTGTTCCAACGCTAATGTGCCAAGTGGATCTGATCAATGATCTAGTGGGGTAGGTTGAGAGTAAGATTCTCTGTTTCTGCTAGGTACAAGCTAAACTAGATTTTTTTAGGTGGCATGGTGAAGCGTTCCTGAGCTGGGAAGGCGAAGTGCTGCATGATTGTGCGTAAGTGGAGAGAAATGGTAGGTGTCATGGCTACCATGTCCTTCAGTTTATTTAGATCCTTATGCTTCATCCGTCCAGGAATCAGAGTTTCTTTCTCTGTAGGAATATGCATTCCTTTCATGTCCAATACTTCTTGCACTAGGTTGATGGTGAGTCTGAACCTTTTGAGCTCATGCCGTGGTGTTAGTGAGGGGAGTACAAAGGTGTTGTATCCTCCTTTGGCTCTACTAGGAGTTATCGTGATGATCAAGTAGGAATAGCACACAAAATCAAGCTTAGGTAGGAGTGCCCTAAAGTAGCTATCTAAGCCTGCCTTTGTCCATACTGATCTCATTACTTCTGCATCCTGATACTTCTCAAACTCACCGATAAAGAAGTGGTATCTTCCCCACTTGCCGTTAAATTCAAGTTCGGCCTCCTAGAAATAGGTACCTTCTCCGAGGGGACCTGCGACATCATTGAACCAATGTGCATGCTTTCCAACTTGTGAGGTATGCCCCTGCGGAGGGTCTTGAATCGGGATCACGTGCACTGCCCTGAGTTCTTGGGGTCTCTCAGTTAACTCGGTCTCGAGGGGAAGATTTTCAATATCCACTATCTAGGTGCTTGACCCTGCCTGGGAGCTAGTTCTTGCTGCTTCTGCCATGTTACTTCTTGTCTGCTGGTTCTATGAGAATATAGAAGCATGTGTTAACATTGTAATGGACAAAATAGAACAATTTTTGTCCCGGTTACAACATTAACATGAGGTTAGTGATAGGTTGGTAGGTCAATGAGTGCTTGGTGATTGTGTGTGTAGTTAGTGGATGAATTGTCCTATGAGCTAAATGTAAAGATGCAGTGTGAGAATGATGCAGTTAGTAGGTGGAGATGAATTTACAAATGGGGGTCAGGGGGTTTATTACAAGCTTTGGGCTGCCAAACACAGTGGATGGCTTTTGGTTTTGGTTTTGTGGAGACTCTGGAGGGCTTTATGAGAGTGTCTGCTTGGAAATGAGGCTTTTTAGGGACCCATTTACAAGTGATTCTGCTCGTGCTCATGGGCGAATATGTGTTCGTGCATGTCGAATAAGAGTGGGTATTAGCTGTTCATATGAGTGAACCATGTTGTACATGGTGTGGTCTGTGTGTGGCTATTTGAGCTTGCAAGCAAGCCTTAGGCACCCAAATTTGTCTTGATTGTGGGTCAGCCTTCATCGACTTCTTAGGTATCCAGATAGACTTCACTTTAGTAGAAGAATTTTTGAAGGACTTCTTATTAGTGTCCTGTTGTTGATCACTAATATGAAGTTGAGCCAGTGGTTATGACTGGACCGCAATAGGTTGGTCGCCTTTCTACACCCACACTTGTTTTGGTGGCTGAGACACTGTGCTTCGTACTTTCTTTTGGCTTCGAGCATACGTCATCCGCTTCTTCTGCATTTGATCCGCATGTGGTTATCATATCCCATGGCCTTTGGAAAAGAAGGGAGTTCCACCGTATCCTTGACTTCTTTGTTGAGACAATCATCTATCTCCATCACATAGTTTTGGACAAGAATAGCATCATCATCTTCATGTGTACTCCTCGAAGGACCAGGAGTTTGTGCCTTTCCTAGTTCTTTGAGTGCTTCATTTTCTAAGTCAATTGTAATGTGGTTTTGATTTACCCAGACCTGAGGAAGTCCACTTCTTAGGTTTAGGTTGACTGCGTGATCATAGATCCAGTCTTGACCCAAGACAAGAGGCTCAGTGAGGTCCTCGTTTTGACACACTAGCACCTTTATGTATAGGGGAAGTTCCACCTCGCCCATGCAAAAGGTTTCCACACCTCCCAATCCTATGAGATATGCTTCTATAGGATTGACACTTAAGTTCAATTCTTGATAGTAAGAGAGTTTAACTGCACTAGTGGCTGCACCTGAGTCAATTAAGGCCCGTACAATTCTTGCACTCTTTTCTTGTCCTACCTCTAAGGTTACAAAAGGACGTCGGTCAATTATTCTATGGGAACTTACACTTGAAATTTCACACATAGCCATATGATACCCTCGATCTGCATACACATATGTCCTAGGCTGATCTCTACCCTATCTTCTCAATTTCATTTTTCGGATGCATTCCAATGCTTCTGCCTGTGCTTCTTCTCGGATTCATTGTTCTTCTTCCCTACGTTTCTTGGCAGTGTTGAGTCAGTTGAGCATCTCCTCAGTGAGGGGTTCTTGATATAATTTGATTCTGCATCTGCTAATGTAACTAGGGAGAACATCACCCTCTAGTGTAGCTAATTGAACTGCTCCACTTGTTGAGATCCTATTTATGATCATAGGTCCATAGCCTCTCTTCTCTAATTTCCGTGCATGTTGCTTCAAAGTGTAGACTAGGACTAGGTCTCTTGCCTTCAAGCCCTTATCCTTCACATGTGCGTCAAAATATGCTTTTTGTCTCTTTTTGGCTACATAAATTCCAGCTGCAGCTCTTAATCTTGTTTCACCTAGTCGTTCAAGGTCAAAGATTCTAGAGGAGAGTTCATGGCCTGTCCAATCATGCTCTCATGCTACTTTCAATGTAGGTATCAAGAAGTCTAATGGTAGCACTGCATTTTGGCCAAAGACCATCTGAAAGGGTGTGGCTTGGAGTACCATTTTATAGGCAACTCTGTATGCCCAAACAACATGGTGTAGCTGTTTGTCCCAATCAGAGCGTTTATTATTCACTAATTTGGTCAGCACATTGCATAGAATATTATTTGTGCTTTCAGCTTGCCCATTAGCTTGTGGATGATAGGGGGCAGACTTCTTGTGGATCACCAAGAACTCTTGGAGAAGATTTTTAATGACTTCATTCAAGAAGTGAGTACCTCTATCACTTACTAGCTCGATAGGTAACCCATATCTTGTGAACACATTCTCAAATAAGAACTTAGCTGTAGTTTGAGCATCGTTCTTTGTTGTGGCTTTCATTTTTACCCACTTGGTTAGATAGTCTGTGGCCACGATGATCTACTCCGCATGGGAACTCTTAGCTGGGGGATTAATAGGACCTACAAAGTCTATTCCCCACTTAGAGAATGCACGTCCACCCATCATAGGTTTCAATGGCATCTCATCTTTGCGTATAGGATACTGAGTTCATTGGCACACCTCATACCTCTTCACATAGGTATGTGCGTCCATGTGAAGTGTGGGCCACCACAAGCCTGCAAATAGGATTGCCTTAATCACACGGTCTGGACCAAAGTGTCCTCCTGCTACACCTTGGTGAGCAGTTTCCAAGATCTTAGGATATTCGCTCTCATGAACACATAGGCTCAGATATCCATCCTTTCCTCGTTTGTATAGATTATCTCCAATGAGTGAGTAGTCTAGGGCTTCTTGTTCTAAATTTCTTTGCCTAGCCAGGGTCATATCTTGGGGAAAGGTTCTCGTCCTCAAGAAGGCTACTAGTGGCTTGCTCCAATCTGGCACTAAAGACACTTGATAAAGAGTGGCATGTTCCACAAGCAGTCTAGTGCTGCAGATTGGGCATTCCTTGCACATCCTATGGACATCTGCTTCCATAGTTGGCCAGTGCACTACGAGTCTCTTTGGTGTTTGTAAAGATCTTTGTCTCGAGTAGTGTTGCTCTAATGCACCAATATGTGCTAATTGCAACCATTTCGCGTACTCATCCTCTTCCACACAACAAGATAATATTCCTTGATTCGTGTACTTGTACATAGTCCCTTCCAAGATATGGTACTTCTGGACCTTTATTACCTCCCTATCTTGTGTGTTTATTACTGGGTGGTTAGGTCCGTATGTCAATACTGGCATAATGTCTTATCCCACTGAGGTACAACTTCCAAATTAAACAAGTAAGCATCAGGAAGGTCATCTGATACTCCTTGTGGGGCCTCTCTGTTGGTGCATTTTGCCCAAGCCTACATGCTTGATATGCTTGATATTATCCTCATTTGTAAGTCACATGAGTAGTCATGTGAACACCTCTTGTAAAAGAGTACATTTTATCTCTTGTAAATGGAAAAAGAAAAAAGTAAAAGGATGGCTTACCTCATCCATGATGTAAAAGCAAATTCGTGGCTCCAACTACCAAAATCACGAATTTTTGAGCTGAGGGAATCTCTCCTAACTTTGGGGATCACTTTTAGGTGGAGCCATTCGAATTCGAATTCAAAACTCCCTCCAAGAATTGCTATAAAAGGAGCAAGAAGGAAGAGGCGATTAGCAAGCCTTGTACGTGACCACTTCATGTCATTTTGTAGAGATTGAAGAGCTTACTCCATAGCTCTATCATTCTACTCCCATTGTGCAAAGATTCATTGCCAATGTGGTTGTAATCATATGTGAATCTATACATTTATTATCATCTACCTCTCTGTTTTGTTCTCTGCTATACTCACTCAGAGCAGTAACTTCAGAAGGTCATATCTCGAGTTTTACTGAACCTTTTTCAGTGTTTTAAAGTGCGTTGGATAGCTCTCACTGTCTAGTTTCTACCTATAAATTTTCAAGGTCATTGGATTTATACTTTTGGAGATATCTGCATTTTACTGCTTACTGGTCTATCTCTGCAGAGCCCCGAGAATTGTGGGAATGTTCCAGAACTTGATGAAACTTGTTCTCAGTGCTCAATCCATCATTTGAAGTGTTTTAACTTGGAATAGGAAGCTTGCTAAGTCTATTTGCTATGCCCAAAAGGAATTTTTCTAATTCCTTCCAGGTTGAGAGCACTGTTCATTTTTTCCAGCAGGTGTATGTCCAAAAATAGCAAGTTTTGGGAGCTAGTCATTTCGCAACTAGCCTGTCTTGACTTAAACTTTTGGGATACATGTTCCAAAGTACTTGGCTGATATTTTGGTGGATTTAGGAAGCTCAAAAGGTCTACTAATCAACTCTGAAGTCTCAGTTGGCTGGTGTGAAGCTGGTTGTAGCGGCACCTACTCATCTTTGGATTGCATCCACCATCTCTCTTCACAGTGGTATCAGAGCATAGTCAAGCAACATGGGAGATGGATTTCCATCAACAATTGACAAATTGGATCGAAACAACTATCCGGCATGGTCTCTAAGGATGGAGGCTTACCTTCAAGGGAGGAATCTATATGGATTCATATCCGGAGATGAAGCAATGCCAACCATGAGGAACAAAGGGCAACCATCACATGAAGAAGTGGAAGGACTTTCGAATTGGTGTTCGAAGGATGCACTTGCAAGGTCCTATATTCTAAACTCAATCTCTGATTTTCTTTTACCTCATGTCAAGGGATGCAAGACATCAAGAGAAACCTGGAATGCACTTGCTTCTTTCTTCTCTTCCAACACTCGAGCAAGGAAGAACCAATTGTGGATGGAGTTCACAACAATGAAGAAAAGCCCGAAGCAAAATGTGACTGATTATGTCACAAAGATGAAGGAGATTTCCGACCAACTTGGAAGCATTGGAGAGGTAATTGAAGAGGAGCAAATCATAAGACAAATCATGAATGGAATCAAAGCAGACGACAAGTGGGAGTCATTCACAACAGCCATGGATTTATACATGGATATGCATGTACCCGACCTCAACACACTCATGGGCCAACTCTTCACTCATGAAGCAAAGATTAGCAAAGGTGGTGAGTCCTCAAAAGGTAATCAAACTTCTGCCTTATATTCTGATAAAGCTAAGGTCAAGGACAAGTCAAAGAATAGAAAGAATGAAGATGAAGGAAGCTCTTTCCAAGCAAACTTTGCAGGTAGAGGACGAGCTAGAGGAAGAGGCAGAAGTGGAAAGCAAGGCAGGGGGAGATTCCAATCATCTCAACCTTGCAACATATGTGGCTTATCTAACCATACTACTGAAGAATGTTTCAGGAACCCGAGGAACTCAAGAGGAAGAGGATTCAATAGAGGTGGCTATGGATCAAATAGAGGCAGGTACAATGGAGGCTACAACAACAACTACTACAACAACAATTACAACAACAACAACAACTATCAAAGTGGCCATAGAGGAAGAAGAGATTACAATAACTATGCAGAGGACCAAAGTCAAGAAGATTCATTATTGATTATGAATCTATCAATGAAGAAGGGTAAGGATGATGATCACATATTTTACATTGATTCGGGATGCTCGAACCATGTAGCAGGAAATGTGGCTTTACTTTCTGATTTGGAAGATCCTCATAACAAGCATGAAGTGCAGACAGGAGATGACACAAAGCACTCAGTGGAGAAGATAGGTAATGTGAAGACATCAGATGGGAATATGAACCTCTTAAGCAAAGTCTTGTATGTCCCTACAATTACCAAAAATTTAATAAGTGTTGGACAGATTGTTGAAAAAGGATTGCAGGTTAGATTCAATCGATTTGGAGCATATGTTGAAGACCCAAGGCAAGGCTTTCGAAGGATTGCCAAAGGAGAAAAGACAGGAAGGCTTTTCACTTTTGAAGTGGAAGATACAAAGAACATAGCTTTGTTTAGCTATGGATCTCAAACTCTAACAGAGTTGGAGATATGGCACAAAAGGCTTGCTCACATTGGTGAGAGGACACTCAAACAGATTTGCAGGGACCAAAGTGTACTTGGTTTGCCTAATATCACAAGGCAACACATGATTTATAAGTGTGAAGCTTGTCAACTCGGCAAGGCTCATAGACAACCTTTCAATAAGAAAGGATATATGTATCAAAATCCTTTGGATCTAGTGCACACGGATGTGTGGGGTCCAAGTAAGGAGCCATCTATATCAGGCTCAAGATATTATGTGTCTTTCATAGATGATTGTAGCAGGTGGACCATTCTGTTTTTCATGAAGCACAAGGATGAAGTGTTTAATTGCTTTAAGAAGTATATTGCTCTTGTTGAAAACCAAACAGGTAGGACTTTGAAACGACTCAGATCAGATGGTGGAGGAGAATACTTCTCTTTTGAATTTGATGCCTTCTTGCATGAAAGAGGCATTAAAAGGGAAGTCACTATAAGGTATACACCCGAACTCAATGGTGTAGCAGAGAGGAGGAACAGAGCTATTGTCGAAGCTGCAAGGTCCATGCTCAATGAAAAGGGATTGCCGAACTACCTATGGGCAGAGGCTGTGTCGACAGCCACATATCTCATAAATAGACTTCCATCTAAGTCACTAGATGGAACCACTCCATATGAAGTGTGGAATGGAAGAAGACCTAGTCTAGAGCATTGTAAAATCTTTGGATGCTTAGCCTATGCTCACATTCCTTCTCAAGTAAGAGGGAAATTGGATCCCAAGGCAGAGAAGTGTGTATTCATTGGTTATGATCAAAACCAAAAAGGATATAGATTGTACAATCCAACCAATAAAGGATTTTCTGTGAGTAGAGATGTAATTTTTGATGAAAACAAATCATGGTTTGATGATGACAGGAAAGTGAAGCTGCCATATGACTTGGATGAAGATTTTCCATCACTTCAACCAAAGGAGCCAAAGCAGATTGAAGAAAGTGATTCGGAGATTGACCTAGAAGACTTGGAAAGACTAAAGCTATGGAAGAACAAAGGTAAAGCAAAGATGCAGGATGCTACATATGGACCCGAGAGCTCACATCAACCACTTAGAAGGTCTTCGAGGGAGAAGAAGAAACCAGAGAGGTTTGGTTATGATACTTCTTTGGTCACCAAGCACTCAATCTACATTGCAAAGGATTCAACCAATGAAGAACCTACCACATTTGAAGAAGCACAAAGCAAGAAAGCTTGGAGAGATGCAATGGATGAAGAAATGGAAGCCTTGAAGGAGAATGACACTTGGGAGCTTGTACCTAACAAGCCATCTATGAAGATAATCGGATCTCGATGGATATACAAAATCAAGAAGAATCCAGATGGAAGTATAAATAGACACAAAGCAAGGTTAGTTGCTAAAGGGTTTGCTCAAACCCATGGTATTGATTATGAGGAGACTTTCTCTCCTGTTGCAAAAATGCCTACAATTAGGGTTCTCATTAGTCTTGCTGCATCTAGAAATTGGAATCTTTATCAACTTGATGTAAAGAATGCTTTCTTGAATGGATGGATTTCTGAGGAAGTGTATATGGCACAACCTCCTGGATATGAGGATGCACATCATCCTAACTATGTATGCAAACTAAAGAAAGCTTTGTATGGATTGAAGCAAGCTCCAAGAGTGTTGGAAGCAGTCAGAGGCACAGACGCCACGGAAGCATGTGAAGACGAAGCAGGGAGCCAGACGGATCAATCTTTTAAACAAATACATGTCTTATTAATTTTCCCAAAACATTCAACAGTGATTATTATCACTAATTGTAACATATGTATCATAGAAAACCCCATTTTGTAATCCATAGCTCCATTTTGTGCAAGCCGAGGAGTCCTCGAGCTTGAGGAGCTTAGGTAGAATGCTCGTACCAAATTTCGTTATTTTTAGACATCGTTTACCCTTCCAAATAGCCTCTAGGACCTATTTTTTAACTAGGCCGGTCATTAGATGTGAAACCGGTCAAAACTAGTCTAGAAACTATAAAAAGAGCTAGAGAGCTCATTTTTGAGGTTAGCTTGTTGGAGTAAAGAAGAGAGTAGAGCTAGTTAGAGCTTGTAAGAGTATTCTTGAGTAATAGAGCTAATTTCCCACCTTCCATTGTGTCTTGCTTGTCTCTTCATTGTGTGTGTGTATGTGTGTGTGCATCTTTGTGCTTCTCACCTTCACTCTCACATCATCTCACGTTCACGATCTTCATATCACTCCTACCTCTCCCACGGATTGACATTAAGGAGGTGGAGCTTCTTAACGTGGTTCTCACCATTGTGCTAGAGCAACACCAAATTTGGCGCCGTTGCCGGGGATCGAGTCTAGGACGAATGTGTGATGGTAAGAGTATAGCAAGAAGTGGCGTTGGAAGGTAAAAATCTCAGTTTTTGTTGTTGTTTTTACTTAGTTTTTAGTGATTTTCACCTTCCCCACACTCCATCTTCATCATCGCATCATCATCTTCATCTCCAAAAAAATCAGAAAATTCACCATATCCACCCATTCACCTCATTTCCCCTCATTTGTGCATGCGAGAGAGCGAGAGAGAACTTTTGTGCTTGTTTGTGCTTGTGTTTTCTTGAGTTTTCTTGCAGGTACAGAGCTTCAGAGCATCAGGAAAGCTTCCAAAAGGTAAAAAATGTGCTTTCTGTCAGATATTTCCGAGTGTGGTGGACCATCGCGATGGTCTGCACTTTTCGGTTTTTGAGGTAGGCGACCACACCACTAGGTAGGCGATACTTGCGCATTCACGGAACCACAATCGCATTTCAAAAATTCGTTGTTTGGTGGACCATCGCGATTGGCTCGGACCATCGCGATTGGCTCGGACCATCGCGATTGTCTCGCACCATCGCGATAGGCCCACGCCATCGCGACGGCTCGGCCGGACCATCACGACGGTTCGCTTTTTCGGACCATCGCGATGGTTCACTTGAGCCATCGCGATGGTCCACTTGGACCATCGCGACGGTTCATTTGACCCCGGACCATCGCGATTGGCCTATGCCATCGCCACGATAGTGCCACGTGTCACGTTAAACCATCGCGACGGTTCGTTTTTCGGACCATCGCGACAGCCCAAAATTGGACCATCGCGATTGGCTCAAGCCATCGCATCGCGGACCATCGCGACGGTTCACTTCGGACCATCGCGACTGTCCACCGTTGACCGTTGACCGCGCCATCGCGATTGTCCGCCCGATCACGCCATCGCGATCGTTCACTTCGAGCCATCGCGACGGTTCGACCTCACGCCATCGCGATCGTTCACTTCGAGCCATCGCGACGGTTCGACCTCACGCCATCGCGATCGTTCACTTCGAGCCATCGCGACGGTTCGACCTCACGCCATCGCGATCGTTCACTTCGAGCCATCGCGACGGTTCGACCTCACGCCATCGCGATCGTTCATTTCGAGCCATCGCGACGGTTCGCTTTTTCGGGCCATCGCGATTGTCCAAATCCCACGCCATCGCGACGGTTCGCTCGGACCATCGCGACGGTCCCAGACCATCGCGATTGCCCACCCCCATCGCAAATTTTGGACTTCAATTTTTGACCAATTTTGGGGGTATTTTTGGAAAATTTTTGGACCATTAGACTCATAGGAGACCCCTTAGCTCATATTTGAAGGAAAATTGGATTGTCAATTTTTACCCCCCAGGACCTGAACGCGTGTAACTTTCTCATCCGAAGTCCGTTTTTTGAGCTTAATAGCTCGTTAGAAAGCTCGTGACGAATACTACGTGACCTCAACTGTTTTTTTCATAAAGTATACGTCTATTTTTGGATAGGCTAATTTGAGGTTCACCTAGTTTGGGACTAGGAAGTCAGGGGGCAAGTATTAAAAAGTTGGGCAAAAAGAGAAGGGACTTAAACGGTGAATATACTCAAGTGTGTGATCAACTTGTGAATTGGTCTAATATTGGAATTTTCCAGGTCTAGCAAGGGCAATCCAAGGCAAGCAAGCAAGGCAGTGAAGACAGCAGAGCTTGGGAAGCACGGCTTCTTAGGCAACAGGGCATCAGAGCAACCAGAAAAGCCGACTCGAGGTTGGAAGATTACTCAACCCCCTCAGTCAATTCTTAGCTTAGGCTAAACGGTAGTTGTGAATTAACGACGATAGGAATGCCTCAAGTTCAAGATACCTAATTCTATCAAGTTTAAGACTTAAAGTAAAGGTGTGTGTGACACGAAAACCTAAAGAAAAGAACATAAGTCTGACGGAACGATAACTCAAAATCATAACGAAAGTCGAATTCCTGACGCATAAATTAAGACAAGAATCCAGAGAAAATTAAAAAGAATCAAGAGAATAATAACAAAGGACCATTGACGATCTAAGTGTGTAATTGAGTGAGCAAGGAAGAAAATTAATGAACCTTAGATCGGGCAAACATATAGGTAAGTCGGACCGACGAAGCCTTAGATCATCAGAGGCTAGTGTAAGAACCACTGCACGATCTTGGGCTCAGCAATTGAATAATAGTTATCCCTACGAGAGCTCAGAAACTAGCGAATCAGAAATGGCATTCAGCGCAGACAGACCAGCAGGAGGATCTCATGTAGCATACCTAGAAAAACCTGAAGGACCCTATAGAACGCAGCTAGAGTTTCTCCGAACCAACCGACTAGGTGCTCGCATCTATGAGGATGGTTTGCAAAGGCAGGTGGTGCAACTGCACAACCCTGATCAACCCATTGGATTGGAAAGACCAGTGGTGAAATTTGAGAGAGACGCTTACATAGACAAAGAAGGAACCATGTATATCTTGAGTACGCAGCCAAACGATACTAATGAGTTTGGCACAATCCAATTAGAGACAGAAGGGAAATTTCAAGGAAAAGAACCGTTAGAAGAACCTAGAACACCGAGAGGGAAATCCGTATTAACAAGAGTACTCATCCCAGAGTGGATCCCTCAAGATAACAGGAGCACCGAGTTGTTCATAAATAAAGAGACAGACGAAGCCTTTTGGAGGTACAGAAAGGAAAACCCTGGTGAGGTAGGCATCATTACAATCTATGAATTCAAGGACCCAGATACACCTGGAAAGGTTGTATACCTGGATGAGACTTCAGAAAGAGTCTTTGTGGTGCCTGAACGCGCTAAAAACACATACACATGGAGAGGTGAATTGATATTCCCTCCATCCCGAACAAACATGAATGCAAATCAACAAGGGGCAGGAACATCCTCAGCCCATGGAAATCAAAGAGAAGGAAATTACGAGAGACCGGAAGTAAGCTTCATTCACCCCATAGGGAGAGATAGAACAACCACGAACACTAATAGGACGGATAGACAAAGAGAACATGGAGTACCAGGTGGTAGAGATGATTTTCCTCTACCTAGACCACGCGAGCACGCAAGAGTATTGAGGCCCACGCAATTAGTGAAATCAATGAAAAATTATTTTGATGGGACAGGAGATCCCTATGACCATGTCGCAGAATTCAAGCAAGTACTAAGAGCAGAACAAGTCGAGGACATGTTCACGCAGTACAATGCATTTGGACTAACGTTAAAGAATACCGCTTTAACTTGGTTCCAACCACTGCAACAAAGGCAGTTTAGGGACATCCATCACTTTTTAGAGTCATTCATCACTGAATTCTCTAAAAGTGGAGTTAGACATGACACGTCTTCGTTGATTCATAGTTTTAAGCAAACCCCTCAGGAAACAGTAAGACTGGCAGGTCGTAGATTCAGACAATATGTTGAACGATGTCCAATGCAAGAGCTACCCTCACAAGCTAAGCAAGTGTCTTTGTTCCTAGATGGCTTGTTGAGCGCTAAACTACGCTCTTATGTGTACCTAAAAGAACCCAGAACGCTAGAGGAGTGTGTAAGAATATGCATAGACATTGAGGACAACTTAGGAGATGAATTAGAACTCTCAAAGGTCTATAAGGACTCAGATTGTTCTTCTCTAGCATCCACAAAATTGTCTAATTCGATAGAGGACCTAGCAGAAAAAGTGGCCCAAAAACTAGGAGTTTCTAGTAAACAGGTGCCCAAGCTACCAACGAATGTACGTTGTTACACTTGTGGTGGAAATCATTTGGCTAACGTGTGCCCCAATGCACCTCAACCTCATATCAACCCTAGTGGCCAATATTGTACAATTGAGAGAAGATACACGAATCATACGGCTCAGGACTGCCCATACAACAAACAAACCGTGAGACAGAACTACCCGCAAACATACCAGCAGCCAGGTAGGTATCAAGGCCAATACAATGCTCAGCCTTATTACTATAGGCCTCCTCAGAACTACCCATACCAGGCCCAACAGAGACCTCAACCCGTCTTGGCTCAGCAGCCACCCCCACCAGCGAATGTCATCTCAGTCAAATATGCGGCTGCAAAAGAGAACCTAAGTAGGGCCTTAGTGCCTTCTTCACCCCTGATCACCGAAAGTGACCCGAACTCAAACAGTTTTGACTCTACTCATGTAACTAGTCCACCCGCTTATTACACGGAGTCACCAGAACACGTGGAGACATATCATTATGATAGTCCACCAATGGAACCTAGTTGGGAGCCAGATTATACTAATGTGATGTACACAAACCCAAACCCAAACCCACGGCCCCAACTGAGACAACAGAGACCACAGGGCCCTAGAGGACCATGCTTTAGGTGCCAAGGAGATCATTTCATAAAGGATTGTCCACATCCCCCAATAGCAAGGCAATCGCAGTACTATAGCATCCAAGGCTTTTGCGCCGATTGTGGCAGAGAACACATAATCAAAGATTGTCCTAAGAACCCAGTTAACACTTCAAATGTGACACCGATCAACGTGATAGGTATTGTAAACAAAGCAGATGGATCCAATACTACGTACGTGCCTATCCAAGCTATAACCAGAGCCCAGGCGCTCTTACAAAACCAACAACTTAATCAAGAGAAAATAGCCGAAACTAGTGAAGTTACAGAATCGAGTAGTAAAAAGACAAAATCTTGGAAAGATTCTAGAGAAAGGATAAAGAGAAAATGGAGTAAAAAGATAAGTGAGTTGGAAGGAAGTCTGAGAGAATCTAGAGCCAAAATACAAGAATTGGCTTCACAAGAATCAAACCAAGAAATCCCAGCTCAGAAATCAGGATCAGTTTTAGCGGAACCCATACCGGAAGATCTAGACATGATGTTTCGTGCATATCATGCTAGAATAAAAGAGGGACCTCAAGTCACGGAAATGAGTAAAAACTACCCTCGAGCTGATCTAGAAATTGAGAGAACTAAACTGTGCATGAAAATGGTAGAGTTAGCACAAGCTTTGTTCGAAGCCTCTAGATATCTTAATTGGAATAACATGGCAAAATCGGAACTACACTTTCAAGGACTAATGGAGAGGCTAGAACACTTGATTGAAAGCAAAGAGAAAAAGGATCAGCATAGGAACCCTATTGTCCCAGAGACACAGGAAAGGAATGCACCATCCCTGTCTCAAGTGCCTAATACAGAAAGTCAAGGCAACTTGTCTTCCATACATAAGTACTCACATGAATTTTTAAGAGAAATACAAGAAGAGAAATGGAGAAAAGAACAAGGAACTCATCCTCCTATTCAAGAAATAGACGATTGGCAGGAACAATTTCCCCAAGACATCCCCTCTATATATGATGATGTAGAGGTGGAACAACTGAGTGAACCCACAGGATTTGAATCTAATTCTTTACAAGAATTACCTCAGTTCACAGGACCTTGGGAAGCAAAGTCTATTAGTATGAGAGCACCCACAATAATAGTGAGGAATGAAGAATCAGTGATCCCTAGAAATACGGAAGTGATCAAGAATACCAAAGTACAATGTAATCTCACTCTGGAGGAATTGTTAAAGGTAAAACCAGAATTGTGGAAGCACGTAGCAAATCAATTCCCTGAGCTAGCTACCACACCCTCTCAGATAGGATCACATAAGAAGGTACCAGAGATACCCGTGGAAAAGATTGGAGACGTAAGCGAAGGAGAGGAAGGTAACACATATCTTCCAATAACCCATCAAGGCTACACCACGAAAGCCATCCTAGATTCAGGAGCCGGAGTAGCCATCGCTACCACCGCTTTATGGAAACGTTGGGGTAAGCCAGCACTCAGACCCACCAGGATGAAACTACAAATGGCTGATGGACACATAGAAAAACCATTAGGCTTACTAGAAGGAATATCTCTCACCACTTGTGGTGTAGAATTTGAGCATACCTTTGCCATTTGTGACTTTGCGAAAAATCGTGCTTATGAGATGATATTGGGACGACCATTCATGCGTCAGTTACAAATTGTACAAGATTGGGGAACTAATTCTTTGTACTTGCAACATTTAGGAGTGACTACTAAAGTCAATCTTAAGGACTATTCACACAGAGATGTACCCCCAATACAATGGAATACCATCCATAGGACACCAGCAGAGACGGAATCCGTGCACTCATTAGAATCAGATCCTTCTTGGTTGCATGAGGATACCCATTTATGGATGTGTAAAGTAGCCAAACAAGAGGAAGAACGATTAGAAACCAGGACCTTAGGTGCGGAACAACATTCACGAACCCTTCAAGATCCAGCCTATGCACCTGTAGTATTCCCAGACGAAGAGTTTGAACCCCATGGTTGGGCAGAAATACTAGCAACCATGGATGTAGCCATCAATGAAGAACAATGGACACCCCACTGTGACGAGGATGGCTATGACATTTCAGTCTTCACGATAGAGCCAATCATGGGCGATGCAATTTTAGAAGAGTGTGAACCAGACACTGATGCATTTGAGGATGCAAGCGATTTCGATTTAGAATCAATTATCATGGACCCACCCTTTGCATCAGAGGAAGAATATTTCTACGAAGTAGAGACTCACACTCAGAGTCACGAGGAAATTACGAACGAGGTAAGGTTAGCCACTCAAGTGACTGATAAGAGTGAAGGCAAGAAGAGAAAGAAGAAAGAAACCATGACGGAAAAAGAAGAATCTTTATTTGAAGTACCCGAGAATTTCAAGAAATACGAAATCGACGATAGAAGAATCATGGTATGAATGCCTAATAGAAAAGAGAAGGATGGACAAGTATATGATAACCGGGAGAAAACCAAGAAAGTCATAGTTGCCATAGAAGGAGAAGAAGAAAAATGCACCTACATAGGGCATGATCTGACGATTGAAGAAGAAGAAGAGTTAGTTGCCCTATTGCACGAATATAGAGACGTTTTTGCTTGGAGTTACAAAGATTTGAAAGGAGTAGATCCAGATATATGTTCTCATAGAATACCTATGACTCCAGATGCAAAACCGACAAAACAGAAACCTTACACGTATAATGATAACTACGCTGCGAAGATTAAAGAGGAGATAGATCGCTTGATAGAAGCAGGATTCATTTATGAAATTGAGCACACCGAATGGGTATCCCCCATTGTGGTTGTGCCCAAGAAGAATGGAAAATTGCGTGTGTGTATTAACCTTAAAAAAGTGAATGCCGCCACAATTAGAGATAGTTATCCTCTTCCTATCACGGAACACCTATTGGAAAGAGTAGCGGGCAAGGAAGTTTACAGCTTTCTTGATGGATTCTCAGGCTATAACCAAGTAGCCATTGCTCCAGAAGACCAACACATAATCAAAGATTGTCCTAAGAACCCAGTTAACACTTCAAATGTGACACCGATCAACGTGATAGGTATTGTAAACAAAGCAGATGGATCCAATACTACGTACGTGCCTATCCAAGCTATAACCAGAGCCCAGGCGCTCTTACAAAACCAACAACTTAATCAAGAGAAAATAGCCGAAACTAGTGAAGTTACAGAATCGAGTAGTAAAAAGACAAAATCTTGGAAAGATTCTAGAGAAAGGATAAAGAGAAAATGGAGTAAAAAGATAAGTGAGTTGGAAGGAAGTCTGAGAGAATCTAGAGCCAAAATACAAGAATTGGCTTCACAAGAATCAAACCAAGAAATCCCAGCTCAGAAATCAGGATCAGTTTTAGCGGAACCCATACCGGAAGATCTAGACATGATGTTTCGTGCATATCATGCTAGAATAAAAGAGGGACCTCAAGTCACGGAAATGAGTAAAAACTACCCTCGAGCTGATCTAGAAATTGAGAGAACTAAACTGTGCATGAAAATGGTAGAGTTAGCACAAGCTTTGTTCGAAGCCTCTAGATATCTTAATTGGAATAACATGGCAAAACCGGAACTACACTTTCAAGGACTAATGGAGAGGCTAGAACACTTGATTGAAAGCAAAGAGAAAAAGGATCAGCATAGGAACCCTATTGTCCCAGAGACACAGGAAAGGAATGCACCATCCCTGTCTCAAGTGCCTAATACAGAAAGTCAAGGCAACTTGTCTTCCATACATAAGTACTCACATGAATTTTTAAGAGAAATACAAGAAGAGAAATGGAGAAAAGAACAAGGAACTCATCCTCCTATTCAAGAAATAGACGATTGGCAGGAACAATTTCCCCAAGACATCCCCTCTATATATGATGATGTAGAGGTGGAACAACTGAGTGAACCCACAGGATTTGAATCTAATTCTTTACAAGAATTACCTCAGTTCACAGGACCTTGGGAAGCAAAGTCTATTAGTATGAGAGCACCCACAATAATAGTGAGGAATGAAGAATCAGTGATCCCTAGAAATACGGAAGTGATCAAGAATACCAAAGTACAATGTAATCTCACTCTGGAGGAATTGTTAAAGGTAAAACCAGAATTGTGGAAGCACGTAGCAAATCAATTCCCTGAGCTAGCTACCACACCCTCTCAGATAGGATCACATAAGAAGGTACCAGAGATACCCGTGGAAAAGATTGGAGACGTAAGCGAAGGAGAGGAAGGTAACACATATCTTCCAATAACCCATCAAGGCTACACCATGAAAGCCATCCTAGATTCAGGAGCCGGAGTAGCCATCGCTACCACCGCTTTATGGAAACGTTGGGGTAAGCCATCACTCAGACCCACCAGGATGAAACTACAAATGGCTGATGGACACATAGAAAAACCATTAGGCTTACTAGAAGGAATATCTCTCACCACTTGTGGTGTAGAATTTGAGCATACCTTTGCCATTTGTGACTTTGCGAAAAATCGTGCTTATGAGATGATATTGGGACGACCATTCATGCGTCAGTTACAAATTGTACAAGATTGGGGAACTAATTCTTTGTACTTGCAACATTTAGGAGTGACTACTAAAGTCAATCTTAAGGACTATTCACACAGAGATGTACCCCCAATACAATGGAATACCATCCATAGGACACCAGCAGAGACGGAATCCGTGCACTCATTAGAATCAGATCCTTCTTGGTTGCATGAGGATACCCATTTATGGATGTGTAAAGTAGCCAAACAAGAGGAAGAACGATTAGAAACCAGGACCTTAGGTGCGGAACAACATTCACGAACCCTTCAAGATCCAGCCTATGCACCTGTAGTATTCCCAGACGAAGAGTTTGAACCCCATGGTTGGGCAGAAATACTAGCAACCATGGATGTAGCCATCAATGAAGAACAATGGACACCCCACTGTGACGAGGATGGCTATGACATTTCAGTCTTCACGATAGAGCCAATCATGGGCGATGCAATTTTAGAAGAGTGTGAACCAGACACTGATGCATTTGAGGATGCAAGCGATTTCGATTTAGAATCAATTATCATGGACCCACCCTTTGCATCAGAGGAAGAATATTTCTACGAAGTAGAGACTCACACTCAGAGTCACGAGGAAATTACGAACGAGGTAAGGTTAGCCACTCAAGTGACTGATAAGAGTGAAGGCAAGAAGAGAAAGAAGAAAGAAACCATGACGGAAAAAGAAGAATCTTTATTTGAAGTACCCGAGAATTTCAAGAAATACGAAATCGACGATAGAAGAATCATGGTACGAATGCCTAATAGAAAAGAGAAGGATGGACAAGTATATGATAACCGGGAGAAAACCAAGAAAGTCATAGTTGCCATAGAAGGAGAAGAAGAAAAATGCACCTACATAGGGCATGATCTGACGATTGAAGAAGAAGAAGAGTTAGTTGCCCTATTGCACGAATATAGAGACGTTTTTGCTTGGAGTTACAAAGATTTGAAAGGAGTAGATCCAGATATATGTTCTCATAGAATACCTATGACTCCAGATGCAAAACCGACAAAACAGAAACCTTACACGTATAATGATAACTACGCTGCGAAGATTAAAGAGGAGATAGATCGCTTGATAGAAGCAGGATTCATTTATGAAATTGAGCACACCGAATGGGTATCCCCCATTGTGGTTGTGCCCAAGAAGAATGGAAAATTGCGTGTGTGTATTAACCTTAAAAAAGTGAATGCCGCCACAATTAGAGATAGTTATCCTCTTCCTATCACGGAACACCTATTGGAAAGAGTAGCGGGCAAGGAAGTTTACAGCTTTCTTGATGGATTCTCAGGCTATAACCAAGTAGCCATTGCTCCAGAAGACCAACACAAGACGGATTTTGCCACAGAATGGGGCATATTTGCATTTCGTGTAATGCCATTTGGCTTGACAAATGCACCCGCTACTTTCCAGCGACTCATGTGTCATGTTTTTAAGGAATTTTTACGCAAGAGCTTGGAAGTTTATGTCGATGACCTATGTGCGCATTCAAATGTAAGGCAGACACATATCCCAGAGTTAAGACAAATATTTGACAAATGTCGAGAATATCAGGTTTGTTTGAACCCAGAAAAATGCGTTTTCATGGTCAGACAAGGCAAAATTCTAGGACACATTGTGTCAAAAAATGGAATCTCTACGGACGAGGAAAAGGTGAAGGTAATTGCAGAATTACCAAGACCAACTAATGTGAAAGAGGTACAGGCATTTATGGGCCATTGCGGTTATTATAGGAGATTCATACACATGTATGCAATCATAGCCAAGCCTCTGTACTCTCTTTTAACCAATTTTGAGTGGACAGATGAATGTGAACATTCATTCAATGAACTTAAACGACGCTTGTGCTCAGCACCTATATTAACCACTCCAGATTGGAGTAAGCCATTCCATGTACATGTGGATGCATCCAATTATGCCATAGGATGTGCGTTAGCACAACCCACGAATGAAGGTAACATAGATCTCCCCATAGCTTACGCGAGCAGACAATTGAACGCAGCAGAAAGAAATTACACCACGACGGAACGAGAAGGATTAGGGATGATCTACGCTGTAAAGAAGTTTAGGCACTACTTGTTGGCCAACAAATTCAAGTTCTTTACAGATCATCAAGCCCTATTATATTTAGTCAACAAACCATGTAACACAGGACGATTGATACGTTGGTTTCTATTACTCATGGAGTATGATTTTGAAGTGGTAGTCAGGAAAGGAAAGACGCATCTTAGAGCTGACCACCTCTCAAGATTAACCTCAGGAGAAGCTCCTCAAGGAGTAGCGGATGAATTACCAGATGCATACTTGTTTAACCTTGAGATAGCACCAGAATGGGCTAAGCCGTTAGTCCCTATTCTGACATACGGACCCAAGAGTCCTAGGATAAAGATCAAAGAAGGAGAGATCACCAAATCTCAGAGGTACCAAATAATAGCAGGAAGCATATATAAACAAGATAATCAAAAGATTCTTGCTTGTTGTGTAGATGAATCGGAACATGCGAACTGGTTGCAATTAGCACACATAGGTGCATTAAAGCAACATCATTCAAAACATAGAACACTACAGACTCTGCAAAGACTAGGAGTATATTGGCCTACGATGGAAGCAGATGTCTACAAGTTGTGCAAAGAATGCCAGGTGTGTTGTGGAAGACCACCAGTAGAGCATGCTACACTATATCATGTGTCTCTCACACCAGACTGGAGTGAACCTTTAGTGACTTACTTGAGGACGAACACATTCCCTCAAGGCATGACTTTAGCTCGACAACGCAGTCTAGAGCAGGAAGCTCAAGACTATTCACTTATTGGCGATAATCTATACAAAAGAGGACGAGATGGATATCTAAGACAATGTGTTCATGAGAGTGATTATCTGAGAATACTAGAGACTGCACACCAAGGTGTAGCAGGAGGTCATTTTGGACCAGATAGGATAATCAAAGCCATTCTCTTTGCAGGATTATGGTGGCCCACTCTTCACATGGATGCTCATACCTATGTAAAGAGATGTGACGTGTGCCAAAGAACTCAGTTTCCTACTCGCAGAGATGAAATGCCATTGAAACCCATGATGGGCGGACGTGCATTTTCTAAGTGGGGTATAGACTTTGTAGGACCCATTAACCCCCCTGCAAAAGGTACACATGCGGAATACATTATTGTTGCCACAGATTATCTTACGAAATGGGTAGAGGCAAAGGCCACAAAAAAGAATGATGCTCACACGACTGCAAAATTCTTATTTGAAAATGTCTTTACAAGATATGGACTGCCTATAGAGTTAGTGAGTGATCGAGGTACTCACTTTCTAAACCAAGTCATTGAATATTTGTTACAGGATTTTATGGTGATTCACAAGAAATCTGCACCATATCATCCTCAGGCCAATGGTCAAGCTGAAAGCACTAACAAGATACTATGTACCGTACTGACGAAACTCGTGAACAATAAACGTTCAGATTGGGACAAACAGCTACACCACGCTGTTTGGGCATATCGAGTGGCCTACAAGACCGTACTCAATGCAACTCCCTTTCAGATGGTTTTTGGTCAGAATGCAGTGCTTCCCTTGGACTTCTTGATACCGACCCTTAAGGTTGCACAAGAACATGAGTGGACCGGCCATGAATTATCAGCGAGAATAATGGACTTGGAACGATTAGGAGAAACCAGGCTGAAAGCAGCAGCAGGAATATACGCAGCGAAGAAGCGACAGAAAGCATATTTTGATGCACATGTGAAAGATAAAGGCCTAAAAGAAGGAGATTTAGTTCTAGTATATACACTGAAACAGCACGCACGGAAGTTAGAAAAGCGAGGTTATGGACCTATGATCATTAACAGACTCTCGACGAGCGGAGCAGTGCAGTTAGCCACCTTAGAAGGAGATATAATGCCTAATTACATTAGTGGCTGTAGAGTCAGGTTATATCAAGAACCTCTTACTGAGGATATGCTTAGACGACTCACGTTGGCAAAGAAGCGTAAGGAGGAAGAAAATAGAATACGAGCAGAAGCTCAGGCAGAAGCCATAGAACGCATTAAGCGCATGAAGCTAAGAAGACAAGGACTAGGGAGAGAACATTATAACCATCTGGAAACACCACCCAGATATCCCATGGCCATGTGTCAAGTAAAGTCAACCACTCATCCTAGCATAGTGGACAGGAGACCATTCCTTACAGTTAGGCTTGAGCACGGTAACCATAGCCAAGAACTCAGAGCTTTGATTGACTCAGGTGCTGCGACTAGTGCGATTAGATGGTCCCACTATAAGGATTCAGGAATAGAAATGCGGCCAATTGAGGCATACCTCATAGGCCTAGGAGGCATGGAAACCCCTTGCATGGGTGAGGTGGACCTTCCTATCCTCATTAAGGAGGTGACCATGACAGCGAAGCTATTAGTGTGCCATGATGACGACCTGATAGAACCCCTAATCCTTGGCCAAGATTGGCTATACGATCACTCAGTGGACCTAAATCTTAGACAAGGCTCCTTACAGATTGGAACCTTAGAGCAGAAGCGAGTGATACCGCTTGACTTCCCTAACCGCACTCCGCTTGACGGTTGTGACCCTAGACCCTATGAAACGCATGCGACGGAAGACCGGAAGATCTTTAATCCGACCAGTCACGTCACGTCTACACCAACCCACTCGGGCTTGGCTATAGACAGTTGTCAGTCAGAAGGACGACAGGAGATCTTCCCTGGGACTTCCTGCAAACTAGAAGAGACAGTTACCCAACAGCAAGGGCAGAAGGGCACAATCAGAGGTCAGGAGGGTTGCATCAGCGGCCAAATGAGCACGACACCCTACGGTGCTCATCCTTCCAAGCTTGTTGCGGACTGGCCTAGATTAAGGTTACAAAAGGCATCACTTCCTAATGGGCAGGTCACGCAAGTGTTGGAACTCCCTTCTCTTCCAAAGCAGAGTGTCCATCCGACCTCTCAACCCCAGCCACAACAGAGTCAACCACGACAAAGGAACCCAGATCGACGACAGTATCAGAAGACACGACCAGGAAGGCAGTTTAGGCCTCCCAAAGGAAGCGGCACCAGACAAATATGGGTGCCAAAAGGACAAAAAGCACCGAAAAACTCCAACCAAGCAGAGATCAACAAGCAAAAGGCGGAACAGAAACAGAATCGATATCCACCATCCCCTCGACCTTCTTCTACAGGTCCGAGCATCCGACAAATGTGGATCGCCAAGAAGTACCTTACCCATAGACCCACGCCCACGCAGATTTGGGTACCCAAACCATGTATCATAGCTCAACCCATAAGCCATGTAATATATAATCCTCACAAACCTTTTCATCCTCTGATACCACCACACCCGTTACCACTTTTTACCCCTCAGCAGAAACCCACCACCCACTCAAAGATCTTTAGGAAATGGATACCGAAACGTGTCCAACTGTCTTCCCCTAACCCATTGTCTAACTACCCCCCGACTAACATACAACCTTGTACTAAACCACTAACCTTTAAACCTTGTATAAATTCACCCACCATCATCACACACCACTCGTAATCTCATATCATCAAGAAATGTATGCATGATCTGAAACGTATAGGTGTCTAGAGACCTGCACTAGTGCTGCAAGAAACATTGCATCCATCACATCACAGCACTTGGCTACACGGGTTACGCATCAGTTATGGAAAGGGATTGCGGTCTCACTTTAATGGGATCATGATTAATTTCCATGCTAATGTGTTAATCTTTTGTAGCAGATTCTTCTCACTAGCGCACCAGCCACCATGCAAACCGACGAAGGAACATCTGGAGCAGGCCCCAGTGTTGCGGCAGTACCACTCAACGTGCTACGAGCAGAGTCCCACCCGACTGCTCCACCGCCGGAATTTCAAGGATTTCCAGGGCCCATGCCTATCGATAACCCCCCTATGGGCTACACCGAAAAGATACACAGGAACTCTCATTGGTTTCAGGGCCTTGCAGGACCCCTTGCGGACGCGGACTTTATATTTGAATCCTCTCTGACTTTCGATGACCGCACGTGGGGAAAGTACCAGTTTTTCTCCAGAGAATTCGAAGCCCTACAAAGCACCCAGGATTTAACTCATGTTTGGGCCAGAGCCGGCTTCACAGAATATTTCAGTGATCCTCTACCCAAACCGGATTTTTATAGGTGCTATTATTTAATCACTACATTGATGGCATCGGAGAATAAGGATATCCCAGGAACCTTCATATTGCCTACTCTAGTGGATGATCCACCTTACAAGAGATTTTATCTCTCTAAGGACCTAATCAGAGCAGCCATCAAGATTCATGGAACCCACACTCCCACAGACCGAGAGAGATTGATTCCAGAACCGATGAAACGTGGGGATGTCACGAAGTGGGAAGAGATTTCGGCCATTACACCTGAGCTGTCAAAGCCACTAAGAATATGCATGCAACATTTTGCATTTCCAGCTCAGGACAGATTTACCATGCCACACAAAAGAATATGGTTCGGATTATATTTGGCATGTACGGGACCTCAAACAGTTGATCTGGCAAGCTGGATCATAGACCAAATGTATCTGGCACAGCACAGATGGGAGCGTAAAAAAGTGCTTAACGGATGTTGTGCACTCACAAGAATTGTGTATATGTGTTTGGCTTATGACTTGCCCATCGAGCGTGCATTAACAGGAGAGGAATTGAAGGCATTCAAGGGCACAACGAAGAAAGCCAGGAAGCCCAGTAGGACACGGGCAGGTAAGCGCATGCGAGGCACCATCCCTTGCCTCCAAGTGCCAGAGTCGCCGTCACCACAACCCTCTCCCGAGCGCCCACAGACAGAAGCTGCTCCCACTATACAACCTATTCGCATACGGTTGTCCAGACCAGTAATTACGGAGGCCACCACGAGTACCGCTGCACCTCAGGCAGCTACCACCACAGAACCCCTCACCACAACTGCAGAAGCTCCCACCACTATTGGTGCGGAAGCGTTTTCTTTCCCGATACCACATATGGAGGCCGACCCCATAAACACGACATTTGATTTTGAGATGCCTGATGCATTCTCAAACGAGTTCCAGTATTCAGAAGCACAACTGTTCTCCCAGGAATATGAACGTCCCAGCTACCCTACTACGCCGCGAGATTTGCCACAAGGACAAGCTGTGTCGGGCTCTGAAGAAGAAAGAACCGAAACAGACGACGATCAAGGCGACGATGAAGCCAGCCAGGGTTCACATGACGACCAGACAGAGGGGCAAGGCCAACAAACCGACACGCACGGCGACACCAGCACATATGAAGATGAAACTTTCGAAGCCGCAGCGTACACATTGGCCATAAAGAAATTATATCGTACCATGGAGAAAGTCTGGGCACGAAAGAGGTTAACTGAAGAGGAGAGCCAGGCATTAATTGAACAGGAACTCATCTCCAGAGGATTCGAAGACGCATATATCAGAGGGTTCAGAGAGTTAGTCAAATCCGTAGGCTCCCATGAAGCACTCAGGTTTTTACAAAGAAAGCAACTACCACAGTTTGATCCCCGCCGAGTGCGACTACTCTCAAAACCTGGGGAGTATATTCGTGTACCAACAGGAGCCCAATCTTCAGCACAAGCCAGGGAGGCACGCCTCGCCCCCGAACGTTCATTAACCGCAGAAACCATCCTTGTAGATTCGCCACCCCGTACCACCATTGTACATACCACTACTATCCTCGAAATAACATCCACCCCTTCGACTCCTCTTTCACCTCATCTTTCACCAACCCATCCTGTATCACCCGCACACCCACCTGCTTTCCCCACATCCACACCTGTACAAAGCAACGTAGCCACAACCTCTTCCTTACCCATTCATACCACCATGCCCACACCCAACCCTCCGCATCCATATGTTAACCCCTTCACCCCTTCATCCTTCCCAGCGTTTCCCCCACCTCTAAGACCCCCATTCCCCTTCCTCACCCCACTAACCTTCTCACCAGTCTCACCTCCCCAGCCCACCATAACCCCTATTTCCCCGTTTCACCAAGTTGTTCCAACCATCCCCCCTGTAAACTACTCTACGTTTGTAAATCCCGTATTCACACCTACACAACCACCCACAATCACACCACTTTTCACAGTCACAACACTAAACACGTCCAATGGCATGGACATATCACCACCCACCTCACCACCACCCACTCCACTCACAGCACCCTCATATTTAGGCACTTCACAATTTTCCACAATCACCAATGCATCCACTGTCCCAACCCCACTTCCCATTCCCACTGCATCTACTATCACTGCATCCTCATTTAGCACTTCACTACTACTATCGCCCACCATAGACACCGCATTTCAACACATGTTCGCATGCATGACGCAAGTCCGCGATGAGTTTGCATCACTCGGCACCAACTATCAACAGCTGCAGAAAACGACGAACGACTTACAAACGCAGCTTAATTTGTTATCAATTGAGAACGCCTCACTGAACAGCCGATACCAAGAGTTACGAGAGGCTTATCACAAGTTAGAAATAGAAAGTGAGGAAAAAAGCAAAGAGGCCACCGCGGATTTAGATAACCTACTTAGAGCCCAGACTGTCCGCAATGCAACGCTCACTAGAAATATGGGCTTACTAAGAAGACACTTAGCCGCAGCAAAAGAGGAGAACCAGAGACTCCAAGAGCAGAACAGAGAGAACTTGGAAGCGGCTTTAGATCATCCAGAACAGCCACTAAGTCCGAGCAGATTCAAGGCAATCCCATCCGAGTCGATGCGGATACTGCTAGACGACCATGTCAGATTGCTCGAGGACTATGATCGTATGAACGAAGAACATCAAAAGTTAAAGGAAGATCACAAACTGCTACAACTCAGAGAACCAGCAACACAACAGGTACCAGTAGCAGCGGAATTACCAGCGCCTGTGGACCCTGCCCCTGAAGTTTTAGAGGAACTCAACGCACTCCGGGCCCAGGTAACAAATCTTGAATCTAGGATTGCCATCTATGAAGCACCACCAAGGCCAGACTCCCCACCTGAGCTACCAGCTGAGGAAGAAACCGTCACTATCCCGGTGGAGGAGACCTTCGAAGAGGCTTATGAACCGATACCCATCCCAGGCGGACGTGTCACGGCCGAAGGCCAGATGACCTACGAATTACCTACCCCCGCGTGGATGAAGACAGTAGAAGAACTCGGAACGACACACTCGGCCAGAGTAGAGGCACAGCTACATGCCATGGCCATAATTGAAGAGAAAATTTTACAATCACCATTCTTTGCTCAAATGGCCCCGCGACGATACATATCCGGGCATGAGCTTCAGTATAAACCATACTTCATGTTAATGGCAGAATATCAGTTAACCATAGAGAAAGAAACCGGCATGAAACCAACGCATGCCACTCAATTCGAGCCAGAGGACTTGCCACCAAGGGCGCAGAGAGGTGAAATCCTTCAACCAGACTGGCGCAAAGATTTACTGCAAAATTATCCAGAGATGATGAGCACGTGGGTAAAAGCGCCGCTTCACTTAAAATTTAATCCGTGCTGGGGACCAGTACCACGACGCCGCTCTTGGACTGCCTTCGCTATAAAGCTACAGAACAATAAGCAGTGCCAAGACTGGTTGAACTATCCCTACCTCAAGCCACCAGTCGCGTTACCCACAGTAGGCTACATGATGGCGACGATCCGCCACTGGCTCCCTCGATTAAAACACATGGATGATATTGCCGCGCACATGACTGTCAAAATTTTTGACATGATGCAGATGGTCTTTAAAGTCTTCCGGCGCATCAAGGCTCCCCATGTTAACACCCCGGGCTTTGAGCATGGCAATTTTGATTTAGTCTACGATATGAGCACAACGCCATCGCTACGGGTGTGTTACGCCTGGCACTGCAGGATCAAATATCTACCGGCATGTTACAAGCAAACATTCGAAGAAATGTTCACCACCGGTTTTTGGGAGTACCATTCCGAAGTATTCATAAGCAGGCCCACACACTTATTGCAATTATTCGCCTGTGAACGAATGGTGTACTCCACACATTATCAGCTCCCACCACCAGACGAGCTGCAACCTATCGACTGGGAGAAACTCGAGGCTGATCTAGCCCGAGGTATTCGTGTATCAGAGCACACCCTCGCTCAAGACCTCCTACAGAATTACATCCGGCAGACCTCACAACAAGGTTCTGTCAGGGACGACAGAAGCGAGAGGGAGGGGGGTGTTGGAAGCAGTCAGAGGCACAGACGCCACGGAAGCATGTGAAGACGAAGCAGGGAGCCAGACGGATCAATCTTTTAAACAAATACATGTCTTATTAATTTTCCCAAAACATTCAACAGTGATTATTATCACTAATTGTAACATATGTATCATAGAAAACCCCATTTTGTAATCCATAGCTCCATTTTGTGCAAGCCGAGGAGTCCTCGAGCTTGAGGAGCTTAGGTAGAATGCTCGTACCAAATTTCGTTATTTTTAGACATCGTTTACCCTTCCAAATAGCCTCTAGGACCTATTTTTTAACTAGGCCGGTCATTAGATGTGAAACCGGTCAAAACTAGTCTAGAAACTATAAAAAGAGCTAGAGAGCTCATTTTTGAGGTTAGCTTGTTGGAGTAAAGAAGAGAGTAGAGCTAGTTAGAGCTTGTAAGAGTATTCTTGAGTAATAGAGCTAATTTCCCACCTTCCATTGTGTCTTGCTTGTCTCTTCATTGTGTGTGTGTATGTGTGTGTGCATCTTTGTGCTTCTCACCTTCACTCTCACATCATCTCACGTTCACGATCTTCATATCACTCCTACCTCTCCCACGGATTGACATTAAGGAGGTGGAGCTTCTTAACGTGGTTCTCACCATTGTGCTAGAGCAACAAAGAGCTTGGAATTTCAGATTGGTTACTTATTTGCAGGACCAAGGATTCAAAGCTAGCAAGGCGGATACCTCTTTGTTCATAAAGAGGAATGGATCTGAAGTGATCTATTTATGTGTGTATGTTGATGATATTATTATCACAGGCAATGATCTTGAAGGAATCAAACAGGTAAAGAGTCAAATGAAGGAGGAGTTCAAAATAAGTGACCTCGGACCACTCACTTATTTTCTTGGATTGGAGTTGATCTACACAGATTCAGGTATATATTTCACACAAAGGAAGTATGTCCATGACATGCTCGTCAAGTTCAAGATGGAAAATACCAAGTGTGCAGGTACACCTATGGAGCAAAATCATAAGCTTAGTGCTTATGAAGGAGAGCCAATTGAAGACATCACAAGCTATCAAAGCTTGGTTGGAAGTTTGAACTATGCAACACTCACAAGGGTGGATATATGCTATAGTGTTAGCATATTGAGTCAGTTTATGCATAAGCCGAGAAGACCACATATGGAAGCGGCCAAGCGAGTCCTCAAGTACCTAAAGGGGACCATGAATGAAGGTTTGTTCTATTCATATACTTCAGATATTGAGCTAAAGGTCTACTCAGATGCAGATTGGGCCGGATCTAAAGATGATAGAAGAAGCACATCAGGGTATATATCATTTGCAGGTTCAAAAATCATTTCTTGGTCATCGAAGAAGCAACCAACCGTGGCATTATCTTCTACTGAAGCTGAATATAGAGGTTTGGCTAATGCAACTCAAGAAATCATGTGGTTAAAATCTTTGTACACAGATCTTGGACTTCATTCTTCAACACCTCACATTTTTGGTGACAACACAAGCTCACTACATCTAGCAGCTAATCCGGTATACCATGCTAGAACCAAGCATATTGAAGTCCACTACCATTATGTAAGGGAGAAGCTAATGAGCAAGGATATTCAACTATCCTACGTCTCTACAGATATGCAATGTGCAGACATGTTGACGAAAGCTCTTGATGGTACGAAATTAAGTAGATTCAAGTTGATGATTGGTTTGCAGGAAATCAAGGACAATTGAAGACTTATTTGGAGGCCAAGCATGTTAGGCTTGAGGGGGAGCTGTTGGTGCATTTTGCCCAAGCCTACATGCTTGATATGCTTGATATTATCCTCATTTGTAAGTCACATGAGTAGTCATGTGAACACCTCTTGTAAAAGAGTACATTTTATCTCTTGTAAATGGAAAAAGAAAAAAGTAAAAGGATGGCTTACCTCATCCATGATGTAAAAGCAAATTCGTGGCTCCAACTACCAAAATCACGAATTTTTGAGCTGAGGGAATCTCTCCTAACTTTGGGGATCACTTTTAGGTGGAGCCATTCGAATTCGAATTCAAAACTCCCTCCAAGAATTGCTATAAAAGGAGCAAGAAGGAAGAGGCGATTAGCAAGCCTTGTACGTGACCACTTCATGTCATTTTGTAGAGATTGAAGAGCTTACTCCATAGCTCTATCATTCTACTCCCATTGTGCAAAGATTCATTGCCAATGTGGTTGTAATCATATGTGAATCTATACATTTATTATCATCTACCTCTCTGTTTTGTTCTCTGCTATACTCACTCAGAGCAGTAACTTCAGAAGGTCATATCTCGAGTTTTACTGAACCTTTTTCAGTGTTTTAAAGTGCGTTGGATAGCTCTCACTGTCTAGTTTCTACCTATAAATTTTCAAGGTCATTGGATTTATACTTTTGGAGATATCTGCATTTTACTGCTTACTGGTCTATCTCTGCAGAGCCCCGAGAATTGTGGGAATGTTCCAGAACTTGATGAAACTTGTTCTCAGTGCTCAGTCCATCATTTGAAGTGTTTTAACTTGGAATAGGAAGCTTGTTAAGTCTATTTGCTATGCCCAAAAGGAATTTTTCTAATTCCTTCCAGGTTGAGAGCACTGTTCATTTTTTCCAGCAGGTGTATGTCCAAAAATAGCAAGTTTTGGGAGCTAGTCATTTCGCAACTAGCCTGTCTTGACTTAAACTTTTGGGATACATGTTCCAAAGTACTTGGCTGATATTTTGGTGGATTTAGGAAGCTCAAAAGGTCTACTAATCAACTCTGAAGTCTCAGTTGGCTGGTGTGAAGCTGGTTGTAGCGGCACCTACTCATCTTTGGATTGCATCCACCATCTCTCTTCACACTCTCCAGTTGTGATCCTAGAGAGATGGTCTGCTCTCAAGTGAGTCTTGCCTTTCCTCACCACTACCTCAAAGTCATATTCCATTAGCAAGAGGAACCATCTTACTAATCTACCTATATTGCATGGCTTGTTTACCAAGTACAACGGTGCTTGATGATCAGTAAAAAGTTTAAACTTATTTGCAAGCAAATAGTGTCTAAACTTTTTAACCGAATATACCATGCCTAATCCTTCTCCGTCGATGGTGGTATAGTTTCGTTCAGCTGCATTTAACTGTCTAGTAGCATAGGCAGTTAGAAGATCCATATTACCTTCCCCCGTAGGTTGTGCAAGTTCACACCCAATAGCATAATTGGATGCGTTCACGTGGACATGATAGGGCTTATTCCAATCGGGTGTGGTCAGAATTGGTGATGAACATAATCGCTATTTAAGCTCATTGAAGGAGTTTTCACATTCTTTAGTCCACTCAAAGTTAGTCAAAAGTCCATACAGAGGCTTTGGAATGATGGCATACATGTGTATAAAGCGTCGGTAATAACCACAATGCCCCATGAAAGCTTGCACTTCCTTGACATTCTTTGGCCTAAGTAGCTCTACCATAGCTTTTACTTTCTCCTCATCCGTGGATATGCCATTCTTTGACACTATGTGCCCTAGGACCTTGCCTTGCCTGACCATGAAAACACACTTTTTTGGGTTCAAGCAAACTTGATATTCTCTACATTTGTCAAAGATTTGCCTGAGTTTAGGTATATGTGTCTTTCTAATGTTGGAATGAGCACAAAGATCATCAACATAGACTTCCAAATTCTTCCTCAAGAACTCTTTAAACACGTGGCACATCAAGCTCTGAAAGGTAGCAGGCGCATTGGTGAGACCAAAGGGCATTACTCTAAAGGCGAATATGCCCCACTCTGTGGCAAAAGCCGTCTTATGCTGATCTTCTAGAGCTATGGCTACCTGATTGTAACCAGAAAATCCATCAAGGAAGCTGTACACTTCCTTGCCTGCTACTCTTTCTAATAGATGCTCAGTGATCAGAAGTGGATAGTTATCCCGAATAGTGGCTGCATTAACCTTCTTCAAGTTAATGCACACCCGTAGTTTTCCATTTTTCTTGGGCACCACTACGATAGGGGATACCCACTCAGTGTGCTCGATTTCATAGATGAATCCAGCTTCCACCAATTTGTCTATCTCTTCCTTGATTTTGGCAGCATAGTTATCATTGTATGTGTATGGCTTCTGTTTAGAGGGTTTGGCATCTGAGGTCTTGGGAATCGTGTGTGAGCATATGTCAGGGTCTACACCTTTCAAGTCCTTGTAACTCCAAGCGAATATATCTCTGTATTCTCTTAGCAAGGCTATCAACTTTTGCTCTTCTTCTTCCGTTAAGTCATGTCCTATGTATGTGCATCTCTCTTCTCCTTCTTCTATGGCTACAACTATTTTCTTGGTAGTTTCTTGTTATCGTAGGCCTCCCCTGATTGCGCCTCACATTTAGGCATTCTTATCATGACTCTTCTATCATCTATTTCATACTTTTTAAAGTTTTCTGGGACCTCAAACAAAGATTCTTCCTCTTCTGGTGTGACTTCTCCCTTCCTCCTTTTCTTGCCTTCACTCCTGGCGGCCACTTGTGTGGTTAACCTCACATCGTTGGTAATCTCTTCATGTCTCTGAGGGTGAGCTTATACCTCATAGAAGTATTCTTCATCTGATGCAAAAGGTGGGTCCATAATGATTGACTCTAGATCGGAGTCCCTTGCATCCTTAAATGCATTAGTGCTAGGTTCACATTCTTCGAGAACCGAATCTCCCATGATTGGCTCTATGGAGACGACTGAAATGTCATAGCCATCGTCATCACAATGGGGTGTCCATTGTTCTTCATTGATGGCTACATCCATTGTTGCTAAAATTTCCGCCCAGCCATGAGGTTCAAATTCTTCGTCAAGAAATACTACAGCTGCATAGGTTGGGTCTTGAATTGATCTATGGGTTTCGTTCGCACCTATCTCTCTGGCTTTTTCTCTCTTCTCTTCTTCTACTGCTACTTTACACATCCACAAGTGAGTGCCTTCATGCATCCATGAGGATCTTGATCCTATGGAGTGCACTGACTCAGTATCATCTTTGGCTCTATGGATGGGATTCCATTGGATGGGAAGGACATCTTTATGAGAGTAGTCCTTGAGATTAACGTTGGTCATGACACCTAAGTGTTACAGGTACAAGGAATTGGTTCCCCAATCCTATACCACTTGCAACTGCTGCATAAATGGTCTTCCCAAAATCATCTCGTAGGCTTGATTTTTGCTAAAGTCACATATAGCATAAGTATGCTCAAACTCTGCACCACATGTAGTGAGAGTTATTCCTTCTAGCAGTCCTAAGGGTCTCTCAATGTGCCATCAGCCATCTACAATTTCATTCTCATTGGTCTGAGTGTTGGCTTGCCCCATCGCTTCCATAGGGAAGTGGTAGCAATTGCAACTCCTCCACCCGAGTCCAAAATTTCTTTGGTAGTGTACCCCTGATGGGTAATGGGAAGATATGTGTTTCCTTCCTCTCCTCACTCATGTCTCCTATCTTGTCCAAGGGTATTTCTGGCACTGTGTGATGAGATCCTACCTGGGAACGAGGTTTTGCTACTTCTGGCACTTGATTGGCTACATGTTTGCATAGTTTGGGCCTAACGTTGAGTAGCTCTTCTAAAGTGAGGTTGCACTGCACTTTAGTGTTTTTCACTACCTCTGTGTTCCTAGGGATGATGGAGTATTCGTTTCTTACCATGATCGTGGGCGCTCTCATGCAAGTAGACGTTGCTTCCCATGGGCCTGTGAAATGGGGTAGTTCCTGTAAGGAGTTAGACTCGAAGTCTAATCTCTCATGAGATTGGGTACTCTCTTGCTCTCCATAAATAGAAGGAATATCCTGTGGGAATTGATCATGCGCATCATCCACAAGTTCAATGGGAGGAGGGACTTCACTTTCTTTAGCCCATTTCTCTTCTTGAATCTCTCGCAAGAACTCTCGTGAATACGTATTCATAGAAGAAGAGGTGTCTGGTTCAGTGGAATTAGGCACATAAGCTTCCTGGGGAGGAATGCTTATTGTTTCGCTTACCTTGGATCTTCCTTGGGATATGGCTTCCTTATCAGATCTCGAAATTATGCTATCCAATTTCTACAACAGTCCATCAAAGTGGAACTGTGCCTTAGCTGAGCAAGAGTAGTTGAAGAGGCTACTAGCTTCAAACATGGTCTGAGCCAATGCTACCATTTTAGCACAAAGCTTGGTTCTCTCTATCTCTAGATCAGCTCTAGGGTAGCATCTATCATGATCTATAACATTTGGCCCTTCTTGGATTCTGGACTGATATGCCTTAAGCATCATGTCTATGTCTTCCAGAGTGGGGTCAGCTAATACTAATCCTACTCTAGGGGGTGGTGGAGTTGTGTGCGGTGGGTTGGAAGGTGGTGGTGGTATGTGAGAGTGTGTTTGAGAGGTAAGTTCAATAATTTTGTCTTTTGTTTCTCTTATGCTCTCTTCTAATTTGCTCATCTTCTAAGACCATTGTCTTTTCATCCTTTCCAGACCATCTTTTGAGGCTCTTGTCCGTTTCTTGGTTATGCTCTCAGTTTCACTAACTTCGGCACTTTTTTCTAGGCATAAACCTTGGTTCTGCTACAAAGCCTGAGCTCTGGTGACCACTTGCACAGGTGCACTGGAAGTTACACTTCCTGTTGAGTCTACTACCAAGCTAATAACATTGATAGGAGTGATTTTTGGCATATTATTGGGATTCTTTGGGCAATCTCGTAAGAGATGCTCCTTTCCGTAATCTTGACAAAAGCCTTGAATTTTCGCTAATTGGGGTTGTGTAAGGGCAGGCATTGGGCAATCACAAATGAGGTGATCTCCCTAACATCTGTAGCATGGTCCTCTAGGGAATGGGGGTCTTACTTGTCTAGGTTGAGGTCTAGGGTTGGGATTTGTGTACATGATATTTGCATACTCTGGATCCCAACTAGGTTCACTTGGTTCTTCGCAATAGTAGGACTCACTATGCTCAAGTGACTGCATGTAGTAGGCCTGGGGGCTATCAATATGTGTAGAATCAAAACTCTGATCACTGGGGTCACCTTCTGAAAGCAAAGGAGTGATTGGGACTATGGCTCTATTTAGATTTTCTTCTGCAGCTGCATACTTTACTAGAATCACATTAGCTAGAGCAGGGGGTTGCTGTGCTAGAACTGGTTGAGGTCTTTGCTGCCCTTGATAGGGTGGCTGATAGGGTTGCTGGGGCCTACCGTACGGCTGTGGTGGATAATGGTTCTAGTAACTGCCCTATTGTGGATATGGTTGAGGGTAATTTTGTCTCACAATTTGTTTGTTATAGGGGTAGTCTTGTGTGGTGTGGTTGGTGTATCTTCGCTCTATGGTGCAGTACTGGCTACTAGGATTCACGTGGGGTTGAGCCATAATGGTGTTGGAGAATTCCTCTCCTAATCGCAGCGGAAAGTGTAGAAGACCTTCTTTGGATCAAGACTCTTGCCAATAGTAGAACCTTCAAATGAAAACTGGTACCAACTGAAATATCCAATGAACTTGAAACTTTGGTCACTCAAACTAGACACCTAGAGCTTTCAAATGAGATATCAAACACTCAATTTGGAGTAGATTTGAGTTGGCAACTATTTGATTCAAAACAGACTACCTGTCCACTCAGTTAGGCTGAAAACTGGAGCATGATTGACTATGTGCTTCACATATCTTAGCACTCGTTTAGCACTCATATCCATAAAACGGAGCATGATTGACTGTGTGCTTCACATATCTTAGCACTCGTTTGGCTGAATTTAAATGTTCACTTGTTGGAGCTTGCATAAATTGAGAAAGAACTTCAACAATATAACACAAATCTGGTCTTGTGATCGTAGCATAGATCAATGAACCTATAATACTCCTATATGTAGTTACATCATGTAACTTCTCTCCATCATTTGAGCATAGCTTCACATTTGTGTCCATAGGTTGAGTGAGTGGTTTGCATTCACTCATTCCAAATATGAAAAGAACATCCAATAGGTACTTTCTTTGCATTAAGTAAATGCCATCTTTCCCATAGACTATCTCAATGCCTAAAACGTATTTCAGCTTACCAAGATCTGAAATTTTAAACTCCTTACCGAGTTTCCTTTTGATCTCTTGTATTCTTGTAACATTACTTCCTGTTATGATGAGATCATCGACGTATATGCAAATATATACCTGCTTGCCTTCTTCTTTCTTCATGTAGAGAGAGGGATCTGCATTACTTGGACTATACCCACACCTTGTGAGGTACTCGACCAATCTTTGATTCCAAGCACGTGGTGCTTGCTTCAGCCCATACAAAGCTTTCTTCAATCTACAAACAAAATTTGGATGCTTTTTGTCTTCAAATCCAATCGGTTGACTCATGTATACCTCTTCTTGAAGTTCACCATTGAGAAAAGCATTTTTTATGTCAAGTTGGTACAATGGCCATCTCCTTGCTACACTCACTGCAATCAAGGTTCTAATTGTTCCCATCTTTGCAACCGGGCTGAAAGTTTCTTCATAATCGATGCCGTGAGTTTGCTTGAATCCTTTTGCTACTAGTCTAGCTTTATGCCTTGCTAGAGAACCATCAGCATTTCTCTTTATTTTAAACACCCATTTATTTGGAACAATCTTCATACCTTCAGCCTTTGGAACTAGCTCCCATGTGTGATTGTGCTTGAGAGCTTTTATCTCTTCTTGCATAGCTTCTTGCCATTCTTTTTGTGTACATGCTTCTTCATATGCATCCGGTTCTTTGTCTTTGAACACCTGTGTCATATATGCAAAATGCTTTGCAATAAAACTATCATAGCTCAGCCTTTCAATTGGATACCTTGCTCTTGAAGACCTCCTTTCATTTCCTTTTGAACATTGCTTCTTCAACCGGTTCAACTTTACCTTTGGTGTGATCACCTCTTCATACTCTTCTTCACTTGCATTTGAATCACTATTTTGGGTAGCACTTTCAGCTTTAGATCTTTCATAAGCTGATGTTGGTGATGAGGAATGACTCCTTAGCCTCCCCTTCCATGTTGAGCTTTCTCCAAGTGATGTAGAAGCTTCTGGACCTGACATTTGAGTGCTTGTTTGCTGAAATTCTTCTTGGACAGCACCTCCATCATCTTCACAATCTTCTTCAAGAATCTTCTCTTTCCCTTTGTCTCCAAACCATGGTCTTAGCTCATCAAACACCACATCTCGTGAGACTCGTAGCTCCTTTGTCACCGGATTGTAGCACCTATATCCCTTTTGCTTCGATGAATATCCAATAAAAATACATTTTTTGGACTTTGCCTCCATCTTTGTCCTTAGTTCTTGAGGGATGTGAACATAACACACACATCCAAAAACTTTGAGATGTGTAAGGTCAGGTTTCTTACCGGAATAAACCTCCTCGAGAGTTAGATTATGCACTCCAGCCGTTGTGCACTTGTTCATCAAATAAACGGCCGTACTAGTTGCTTCAGCCCAATAGTTTAGTGGCATCTTCATCTCGTTGAGCATGCATCTTGCAACTTCTGTGATATGTCGATTTTTTCTTTCAGCTATTCCATTTTGTTGAGGTGTGTACCTACATGTAAATTGTCTCTTGATGCCATTTTCATAAAGAAAATCTGAAAATTCTTTGGAGAAATATTCTCCTCCTCCATCGGACTTCAAGGTCTTTATGTAGCGTCCTGTTTCCTTTTCTACCTGTGCTTTAAATCTCTTGAACATGGAGAACATTTTTAACAAATGGGACATACGTTCGCCATATGGTCACCTCCACATGTGTAGCATCATCTCACTGGGGTAAATCGGGGTATCTGTTTGCTTGAGACACCTAATTTATGAGCTACCTTCTCTGCAAGTTCCTCAATAGACGTGGATTGTCTGGAAGAGATGCTTGTAGAGCTATTTGAATCTTTGTAAATTTTTGAAAGCACCAAATCCTCTCCTAGATTATCCTCTATGTCTATACACATGCCTACGCATTCTTCTATGGTCCTAGGGTCCTTCAGGTACACATATGATCTCAATTTGGTACTCAATAACCCATATAGGAATCATGTGTTGGAGATAGACGTCTGCGGAAGCACGCGAACAACACAAGGAAGAAGAAGAAGCTTGGAGCACAAACACACAATACTGAATCTATTACTAGAGAATGTACAAAGATAAGTAGCCCATTAGGGAAATAGGCATATGTACAAGCCGGGGGAAAAAAACCTCCTAAAGAGGGAAAAAAGTGCCCCGGCGCTCCTAGAGTGTTCACACACATCACTACCTAAATATATCAACAAATCCCCCCTGGGAGTGATGCGGTGAACAAGGAGCTCGCACTCATGTATAAGGAAGTGCCAAGCTATGTGGAAATCACTCCACAAAAGGAAGTAAGCCCAAAGCTTTGCGGAAAGCTTCAAACTTCTCCCTAGGCAAAGCCTTCGTGAAAAGGTCTGCAATGTTCTCCTCCGTGGGCACATATGCCAAGTTGATCTCCCCAGCAGAGAACCTCTCCCTGACATAGTGATAATGCACCTCAATGTGCTTAGTGCAAGCATGGAACACAGGGTTCCTCGCAACTGCCAATGTGCTCTGACTGTCAGTGAAGATGGTGGTGGCAGAAGACTGGCCAACACCCAAATCAGCCATAAGGCGTCTGAGCCACACACACTCAACAGTCGCTGTGAAAGCTGCCCAATACTCAGCCTCACAACTGGAAGTGGCCACAGTAGGCTGCTTCTTGCTCAACCAAGATATACATGAGCTACCAAGCATGAAGCAAAAACCACTGGTGGACACACGAGTGTCATAGCAACCAGCCCAATCTGAGTCAGAAAAAGCATGCAAATCTGGCGGTAGTGATCCCCCCTTGGGATAAAACAACCCAAGTAGCCGAGTACCACTCAAGTAGCGAAAGATGCGCTTAACCGCTTTCCAATGCATGACTCCTGGGCAATGCATAAACCTGCTCATCTGTGAGACAGCAAACTGAATATCTGGCCGAGTAATGCATAAGTAAATCAAGCATCCAATAGCCTGCTGATAGAGAACAACATCAAATGCATCTCCAGCATCATGAAGACTCAATCGTAAACCTGTCTCCATAGGAGTGGCAATAGGCTTACAGTCTTCAAGGCCAAAACACTGCAATAATGTGTCAATATATTTCTTTGACACAAAGCCATTCCACCATCAACGTGCATAAACTGAATGCCCAAATAGTGATGCAAATGCACCAAATCAGACATCTCAAATGAGGCATGCAAATCAGCCTTAAAATCAGCAACATGTGTCTCAATAGGACCAGTGAGCACCATGTCATCAACATAGACAACAATGATCAGAAGCACATCATTAGCACGCTTAACATATAAGGTGCTTTCAGTTGGAGTGTTCTCAAAACCATGTGCAATCAGATAGGCATGTATCTTCTCATACCAAGCACGTGGTGCTTGCTTTAAACCATATAACGCCTTCTTTAACCTACACACCTGGTTTTCATGCCCTTTCTGCACAAAGCCATGGGGCTGAAAAACATACACTTCTTCACGCAAGTCACCATTCAGAAATGCTGTTTTAATGTCCAACTGATGTACATTCCAACCATGATGGGCTGCAAGTGCACAAATGCTCCGAACAGTAGTCATGCGGCATGTAGGTGCAAAGGTCTCATCAAAATCAATGCCTCTTTCCTGCGCATAACCCTTTGCAACAAGCCTAGCCTTATACCTATCAACTGTACCATCAGGTTTACGCTTCAGCTTGTATACCCACTTAGTGCCAATGGCCTTCTTGCCAGGAGGCAAGTCACATAAAGACCATGTACCATTCTTCATTATAGCATCATATTCAGATTGCATAGCAGCCATCCAATTTTCTGACTTCTATGCTTCATCAAAAGAAACAGGCTCATTCTCATCACAGAGACTAGATGCAGCCATATCATAGCAATCTGATGCAAAGGAGGCACTATGAGAGCCTGAACGAGTACGATATGACAAAGGTGCATCTAATTTGCTGTCACGCAAAGTTTGCACCAGCCATTTTGGCATAGTTTTTGCCTGCTCAATATCAGCTCTCTCATCAGCAAGTGCATCATGTAAATCTGCATCAGAAATGGAATGATCTGCATCATCATATAAAACCTGCAAAGGCTGAGAAGTTGCCTCATTAGGACCAGCACTAGACTATCCACCTGTAAAAAGAGGCATCAAAGTATCATACATGTCTTTGGAGCTAACAGATGTCTCCTTAGTACATGAAAGCAATGGCTGAATAGCATCTTCCACAAAGACAACATCACGGCTAACCAGAATGCGTTTAGTCTGTGGATGATACAGACGATAGCCTTTACTTTCAGAACTATACCCAACAAAAATACATTTTACTGCCTTATCATCCAATTTCCTGCGATGTTGTTCAGGCACTAATGCATATGCCAAACAACCAAAAACACGCAGATGAGCAACAGATGGCTTGCGGTCATGCCAAGCCTCATATGGAGTGATAGACTGCAACGCTTTAGTGGGACACTTGTTCAGTACATATGCTGCACACATGATAGCCTCAAGCCAGAAACTATGTGGTAAAGCCTGACTTTTGACCATGCACCTCGCCATCTCCATGAGTGACCTGTTCTTTCGTTCAACAACTCCATTCTGTTGAGGTGTATACGGCACTGTACACTGGTGTTTTATCCCACGTTCAGCCAGAAATGCATTAAAATCTGAAGACATATATTCCCCCCCTCGATCAAAACGGAGGGTGCCCATTTTACATGCTGATAGATTTTCAGCCAAAACCAAAAACTGTTTGAAGCACATGAACACTTCGGACTTTGCTTTGAGTGGATATACCCATGCATGCCTGGAAAAATCATCAATGAAAGTCACGAAGTAAAGGTAATTTCCAAAAGAGGGTGTCTGCATAGGACTACAGACATCACTATGTACAAGCTGCAATTTCTACGTAGCCCGAACTGAACCATCTTTTGGAAAGGAAGAACGCTGCATTTTGCCCAAAATACAGCCTTCACAAACATGTTTTCTAGGTGCCTCAAGTTTGGGCAAAGAGGACACCATTTCAGATTTCTGCAGGCGTAACAAACTAGCAAAATTCAGATGACCAAAGCGTGCATGCCAAAGCTTTGCATCTGACATAGCCTGAGAATCATGAACTGCACATGCCGAATCATTCACAGATCTTTCATAGTCTATGAGCTTATACAGCACACGACATAAAATGCCAGAAGCAATAATCACATCGCCATTTGAGAGATCATGGACTGTACACCTGTCATCAACAAATTTCACAACCAAGCCAATCTTGGCTAATGCAGAAACTGATAACAGATTCTTTTTGATCCCTGGCATAAATAAAGCATCTGACAAAGTGAAAGAACTACCATCAGCAGTAGTCAGAATGATCTTACCAACTCCCATAACAGGATAAGAGGAGTTATTGGCGCATGTGTTAGTATTCCCTGTAGGGGCAGGCTCGAGTGAAGAGAAGAAACTGCGCTGCGAGGTAATATGTTTGGTCGCCCCACTGTCAAAGTACCAAACATCTGAGTCTACTGCAGACATGCACTGATCAGGAGAAGATGGGTCAAAACTGCAGACAGTAGTAAACGCCCATTCTTCTTCATGCACAAGATTTGCAGACTCTGTTTTTGGTGTAGAGGCCTCTGCAACAACCATTCCAGCCTCTTTCTTCTTTGCCTCTTTAGCAGCCAATTTTGGACAGTTCTTTATAATATGATCATTTCCTTTACAGTACTTGCAGAACAATTTCTGCTTTTCTGATTTCTTCTCATCTTTATCCTGGTTCTTCGATTGTGCAGCATTTGCAGATTTCTGCTTACTAGTAGAAGAGCTCCATTTTCCTTTGCCCTTCTGACTAGCCAGGAAAGCTTGATCTACAACACGCATAATGGACCTATTCTACCTGGACTGATCTTCCTGCAATAGAACAGAGACTAATTCCTCAAATGACAAGGCATTCGGATTGCCTTTCATCATCAACCGAAGAGTAGAGGCAAAACTTTGATATGAATCAGGAAGACCATTCAGAACGGTCTGCACAAGTGAGCTATCTGGTATAACCTCATCAGTAGAAATCAATTGTTCCTTCAGGTCTTTGATCTTTGTAAGAAAACTGTCCATAGAATCACCTTCATTCATGTGCTCACTCTCCAACTGTTTTCAGAGGTAAGCAACACGAGCCTCATTCCTAGCCTGGTACAAAGTGGTAAGTGTATCCCAAGCATCCTTTGCTGTTCTGCAAGAGCGAATGTGAGGAATAATGGCACGTTTGACAGACAAAGCTATCAATGCATGTGCCTGGGCATCTCTGCCATCCCAACGAATCTGCTATGTAGTAGGTGCAACAGAAACAGTAGCACGAACAGGAATCTGCGAAATATCATCTTCGACACCATCTTTATCAGCTCCAACACCTGTATTTGCAGTACCTGTCGTTACAAGTGTAACAGGACGTCTTTCAACACCCTGCACAATGTTCCACAATCCTTTTGCAACCAGTACATGTCGCATCATATAAGCCCATAATGGGTAGTTGATACCATCCAACTTATCCTCAACAGCCAACATACGGAATACATCACTGCTTTCAGCCATGGCCGGTGACTAAAATACCTTGATGCAGAAAATTGACTGTATCTCAAAAAGTTGAACATAACTGCCCAGACGAGTTCTGCTAGACCTGTAGCAGACTTCGAGACGCTTAAATTGGCGAACAGAAACTGGTCTATACCTTTGGTACAGAAGGACGAAATCGCCTGCACAAGCGCTACGATAGTGCATTCGGAGGCCGAAACGAGCTCACCCTAAGTATGCTCACCAAATTTCGTGCGAATCTGAGACTGTAAACGGAGGAGTGTCGATGGCGCCCTAGAAGAAGCGACGACCTGCTCTGATACCAATTGTTGGAGATAGAAGTCTGCGGAAGCATGCGAACAACACAAGGAAGAAGAAGAAGCTTGGAGCACAAACACACAATACTGAATGTATTACTAGAGAATGCACAAAGATAAGTAGCCCATTAGGGCAATAGGCGTATGTACAAGCCGGGGGAAAAAAACCTCCTAAAGAGGGAAAAAAGTGCCCCGGCGGTCCTAGAGTGTTCACACACATCACTACCTAAATATATCAACATAATGCCACTTATTTGGCTGGAGTAGGTAGCTCTGGAATAGGGCACGTCTCTAAGTATTGCCTAAATCTTCTTCCTGCAAGTCTAACTGTCTCTTGAGGTGTTTGTTTGAAGCTATGAATCAATGAGGAGGTATTATGTCGTATCCCGCTCTTAGAGAATTCAGTAATGAATGCCTCTAGATGTTGGTCTATGTTCCTCAACTGTCTCTCATTTAGTGGTTGAAACCACTTAAGGGCTGTGTTCCTAAGGGTTAGACCAAAGGCATTGTATTGCATGAATAGGTCCTCAACGTTTTCAGCTCTCAAGACTTGCCTAAACTCGGCCACATGATCGTAGGGGTCTCCAGTGCCATCGAAGTAATTCTTCATGGACTTAACCAGCTGGGTTGACCTCAAGGTTCTAGTGTGTTCCCTAGGCCTTGGAAAAGGAAAATCATCAATATTTCTTTGGTTTCTTGGGGCTCTAGGTCTCTCAGTTTCTTCTCTATCCGTCTGTGTTCTCATCCTTTCTCTTCCCAAGGGGTTGGTGAAGCTTACTTCTGGTCTATCTCTACTTCTGTCTCTATGAGCTCCATGAGCTTGGGATGTTCCAGCTCCTTGGTGCCCATACGAGACATTAAATCTTGGTTGGGGAAAGATAAATTCACCCTTCCAAGTGTAGGCATGTCTACCATGTTCTGAGACCACAAAGATCCTCTCCAAAGTATTTTCTAAATAGGTCACTTTGCCTAAGCTATCAGGATCTTTGAACTCATAGATTGTGATCGTTCCTACCTCATTCGGTTGATCAGGCTTATACCTTCAAAAGGCTTCATTGGTCTCTCGGTTCAAGAGCATATCTATGCTCTTATTGTCTTGGGGAATCCACTCTGATGTCATAATTCTAGTAAGAACTGATTTGCCTCGAGGTGTTTTATGCTCTCCACCTATGTTTCCTTGCTCTAGGTCACCTATGTCCGTTTCTGGGATCACATTACCAAATTCGTCGGTCATATCTGGGTAGGTGGTGACCACATACATGGTTCCTTCTTTGTCCAGGTATGCACCATTTTCAAACTTGACTGCTGGATGTTCGAGTCCAATGGGTTGGTCAGGGTTTTTAATCTAGACCACAGATCTTCCTAGGCCGTCCTCATAGATGCAAGCACCTAATCGGTTGGTCCTAAGGTATTCGAGTTGCATCTTGTAAGGGCCTTCGGCCCTTTGTAAGTATGGCACGCCTGAACTTCCTATGGGACTCTCCATACCATGAGACATCTCGGACTCGCTAGTTTCAGAGCTAGGGTAGTGCAAATAATGGCTCAACTATTGGGCCCAAGACCTAGCAGTATGATTGACACTAGCCTTTGAAGACCTAAGACTCTGTCTATCTCTCCCTAGGTGTCGTCTTGATCTAAGGTTCATATACCTAATTGAATAGCCCCAATTTTCCCAAGTACAACCTCGTTGCGGATCAATTTGTATTAATCACTCGTTTTTTTTAATTTTCTTAGGATGTCACTTCTTGTCCAATCAATCTTCATCACAAGGAACACTTAGGTTTCATCGTACTTGAGTTTGGTCCCTTGATTTAAGTTCTTTTCCCTTAGGTTCTTTTGCAAATGGAATTTCTTTGTACTTACACTTGACTGATTAGAGTTCTTGGACTTGGTCGTGCTTAACGTAACCCTAATTGATCAAAACCTCTATCCGTACTTAGCCTAAGCTAGGAACTGATAGAGGGTGTTGAGAATTTCCAACCTTTAGTTTCTCTCCTTGGTTGCCCTTGTGTGCCCAGGAAGCGTGTTCCCAAGCTTGCACTTACTCTTGCTTAGAATGCCCTTCGATGCTTTCAATGGACCTGCAACAGTCTCAAAGTTAGCTCAAGATTTGAATTCAATTGACACAACAAACCATGTTCATTCATGCAATTCAGAGATCAAATTGTCCTTTGGTCTTTATGGAAAACAATCCTAAAGACCCCTCAATTTTCTTCCCCTAGGGTATGGTCAACTTCAAAATCACAACAAACGGATTTCATATGAGAAAGTTATGCCAATTTAGGGTTCTAGGCTAAAACAGGGTTGAAATAGGCAAACAGGATTTCTCGAATTACTTGCACATTGGCCTCGCAATGCTCTGACAACCCTTAATGTTTCCCAAATATTAGCCAAAAAATAGACCAAATATCGCATTTGCCCATCAATCGTGATCGAGTGGTCTGTCAATCGCGATTGATGTGTCAGTCGCGATGGATGTGTCGGTCACGATTGACAGGTCCGTCGTGGTTGTCGGTCATGATTGATGGGTCAATCGCGATTGACACATGGCCCGAAATTTTAGTCAATCGTGGTGAAACAATCGTTGACTAGGTCAGTCATGATTGATAGGTCCGTCGGGGCTATAGCCACGATTGATGGGTCGATCGTGATTGATGGGTCGATCACGATTGACACGTGGTACGCGAAGGCTCTGTCGGTCATGGTCAAACAATCGTTGACTCTGTCGGTCGCGATTGATGTGTTGGTCGCGATTGACAGATCAGTCGGCAAGTGTCCGTCGTCGTTTGTCGATCGCGATTGACATGTCAATCGTGATTGACAGAAAACAGAGGCATATTAAAATTCTAAACACACTTTTGGGCTTCTCTAGGCCTACACATCATGTATGCACTTAGTTTATCAAATTGTTCAATTTTTTTGTCCGTCGTAATTGACAGGGGTCAATGCCTCGGGACCTGCACAGTGAAAAATTTGTACCTGCTGAAGCTGGTGCAGCTGCTGGGGATGCTGATTCCTGCAAAAGATCTCAAAAAACATGCAAAAGTACAAGCACGCAAACGTTCTCTCGCTCTCTCTCACAAGTGAAATGAGGGGAAATGGTATGGGAAGGTGATATGACCAAAAACTGAAAATGTCACGATGATGGAGATGGAGGTGGGAGATGGTGTTGATGATGATGGTGATGAAGAGAGTGAAGAAAACAAGAGAAAATAGATAAAAGCGAAGAAAATACCTATAACTCCAACGTCTCAACTCTACGTCTTACCATCACATGCTCGTCCTCAAAGCTCGGTTCCCGACAATGGTGCCAAAATTTGGTGTAGCTCAGTGATGAGTAGCACCTCCTTTAATGTCAATCCGGGAAGACGTGAGGATGGTATGAAGACCTCGAGCAAGTGATGGCACAAGTGTGTGAGTGAGAAGCATGCAAACATGCACACACATACACACACACACGCACAAAAGGTAAGACAAAGAGAGAAACAATGGAATTCTTTAGATTACTCATATAGTCTCATACAAGTTCAAATCTACAACAAGCTAACCTCAAAAATGAGCTCTCTTGCTCTATTTATAGTTTTTGACTAGCTTTGGTCTTGTCCAGACCTAGTATCTGGCCTAGTTAAAGATTAGGTTCTAGGGCTATTTTGGAGGCTCAAACGAGCTCTGAAAATTATGAAAATTGGTACATAAATACTACTAGTACTCCTCAAGCTCGAGGACTCCTCAGCTTGCACAAAATGGAGTAGGAATAAACAAAAATGGTAAATGGTATTTACAATGATGTGAAGTGACTAAGATCACTATTTGGGAAGTATTGTTTCATGGAAAAATTGTAGGGCCTATTTGCTAGATCTGCGTTGACTACTTTGCCTGCTTGTTCCTTGCTCTGACTCCCTTCTTTGGCTTCCTTGTCCTATAAGTCCTTGACTGCCCTGACCACTGCCAACACACATAAAAAAACTCACAGGCAAGAAGAGGTACTGCGGCATACTCTCCAACATGCAACACACAGAAAAAGAGTTATCAATATTTCCCACTCAGGATGCAATGTGTAGAAAAAATGCCTATAGTGATGGAGTCCCTCTCACTATTCCCCACTCAACATGCATTACACAGAAAAACTCTCAGGCGAGATGACGTACTGCGGCGTACTCTCCAACATGTAGCACGTAGAAAAACCCACATCATGAACGCTCCATGTAGGGAGTTGGAAAAGCATTCCTACTCTACAACCCACATAAATTGCATCAAGCTTTGTAAAAATCCTCAAGGCATTAAACCTTCATTCCAAATATTCCATAAAGTATAACAAGACCGCTGATAATTGTTATGATGATGCATCGATTGTTTCACGATATTCCTACAAGAGACAAAGTGTGGGAAATAGTGCTTTAAATCATGTGCAAAGTTGGAAAATGGGAGAATATTAGGGCAAAAGCATGTTAATGGTTACAAAAAAGTGATGTTCGGGACATACTTAATTAGCTAGAAAAAATCGATCCTTCTTAGTTGAACATCATGCAATGGTTATTGAAAGAGGAGTAAAAATGAGGTGGTGGGGCGAGAGTAGGCAGCAGTACGCATGCTGGAGCATGGAGCGTTCATGATGTGGGTTTTTTTAGTTTGCTGCAGGTTGGAGAGTCCGCCGCAGTACCTCATCTCGCCTAGGAGTTTTTCTGCATAGTTGATTGTTGTCTTTGGCAACCATACATTCGTTGTGGAGCGTGCAAGGCAGAATTTTTCTTGGCTGCCCTTTTGTTGATCATGTGCTATTGTAACGAGTCACGACCGAATCTTTCAGCAATTATCTTGATGGGTGATGGAAGACATACATGTGCAACACAAAATCAGAGGCTTTAATCAACTCTAAAGAATCGGTTCTCGCATTTGCTTCTACTCATTGCAGTTCAGGTTCCCTAACTTCCACATTGCCAAGAATAGGGTCAATCCAAAATCTCTGTATTGGATATTATTAGCCTAAGTTGAAGTGGAAAATCGACTTTGTTAAGAGACAGAAATAGACTTTGGAAGCCACCACTTTTTGGAGATATTTAGAAGAATACTTTTAGAAGATAGTTATTTCTAGAAGAAAGTATTTTTAGTTATTTTTGGATTGCTTTAGAAAGCGATATTTTTTATAAAAAATAGAAAATTACGACGTTACTACTACACACACATGTAACCAATATCATAGATATTTTATTAAATATAAAAATCATTCACTTGAAGAATACTTGATTATCATATTTGATTAAATTCCAAAGAAAATACTTGATTATGATGTTACTACTACACACACAGGTAACCAATATCATAGATATTTGGTTAAATATAAAAATAATTCACTTGAAGAATCTCAATGGATTCACAAAACATCACTTACTCCACATTATGATCATTTGATTTCTGCTTATCATTCACAATCACATTAAATTCTAGTTTTCTAGTTTCATGCATGTGTTTTTACATGGAACATGCTTATGATTGTTCAGTGATAGGACATGTAACTGGCCATCCATGTCTATTTTATTATTATCAACTGAGTTCAGTTGCTCGACAACTGGGGGGCATGTTATACTTTATGGAATATTTGGAATGAAGGTTCAATGCCTTGAGGATTTTAATGTGTTTTGTGTTTTGATTTAGCAGATGGAGATCCATGAGGGTGTGAATGAGTGTGAACGAGTGCGAACGCGCATGGACTTATTCAAATATTGTTGGAGATATTTAGAAGAATACTTTTAGAGGATAGTTATTTTTAGAAGAAAGTATTTTTAGTTATTTTTGGATCCCTTTAGAAAGCGACGTTTTTTATAAAAAATAGAAAATTACAAATTTTTAAATAAAGTAAAAACACGCTTTTCAAAGCACAGCCCTCATGTATCTTCTATTCAAGACATAATATGAATTTCCTATAAATACACATGCTCTGACAGAGTTGTCCATCAGAGTATGTGGGAGGAGATTGTACCCAATCTGGTATCGTCTCTTTTCTCTTTCTATATCTGAGTACTTTTGTGTGTTTCGTTTGTGTACTAGCCTCTGCATTCGTGCATCTACGGGATCTGGGCATCAACAAGTCTTAATCCAAGCTTTTATGTCGTTCAAAATACCATGCAACAATTTAATTCCTGAGAAATGCATCTTATCCATACTAGCTCTTTCTTTGACGAAGTAGTTCCCTAAGATTTAGAGCGCATCAGAGATAGAAAGTCAAAGATCTAGACGGCCAATATATTGAAGTTTACTTCCCAATTGATCATTCTGATCTGCTTCAATTTGCATCTTCTTTTCTTTCGTAAATCAATATAAATATGATAGTTGAATTTCTTGCTTTCCAAGCTTCATTTATGAGTTGAGATGTTGGATCATTCTATTGATTGGAGTGACAGAAATCTTTGCGACATCCACCCCCACCAAACCTGCACATCGTCCTTGATGGGCCAAGTATCCTGTTGCTTCAAAAATAAATAATCTCAAATATCAGTTTACTTGATTTGTTATGTGCATGGGATCAAAAAGTAAGTGTCTATGCACAACTTTATAATGTAGCCCTATTGAATGCATACTCTAAAATGCATGGAGAAACAAATATGGTGCAATCATTAGGGTAGAAGGCTTCTGATGGTGAAGCTTGTCCGCTCACTCACATACATATTTATGTGCATCAATCCTTTCAATCTCTCTATGTGCATAGGTAAAGCTCAAATCGTGCCTTGATGCAAGGTCATGCTTTGAGACCTTTCCATGCATACTCTAAGTCATTTTCAAAAAAATATGATGCATAAGGGGTAAAAGAGCATTTGGTGAAGAAGCTTTTAAGAATCTGTTTTTTAAATTGATTGTCATCTTGTAGATCTATTTATATGTGCAAGTAGATTGTGCAAACTAAAGAAATAAACATGTGTGTATCTACATTGTTTTATGTATACTGAAAATACAATATAGACTCAACATGGTGAAAATAATGGAGAATAGGAAAGAAGACTAAAATACAAAGAACTCATCACTCAATAATTCTCTCAAATCACTCAAATTTTAGTTGCTCTATTCCGTGAAGAAAGTCCTCCAAGAATTTGTCTTGTTTCATAGAATCATCAAGCATTAGTACCCAAAAATACATTTTATAACATAGCTTTCTCATTAGAGGTTATCTCATAAAGTCATTAAAACCATTTCTAGCACACAAAACCTTCATGGATCATCATCGGTACCTGTTCATCATATGCAAGATATTACCCTATAACAATCTCAAAAACATAGTTATTCATTTTTCATAATGTAAAACAAACAAAAATTTTTATTCCTCGTTAAAAGATGTATCATCTTCGTTGTTTGGTACATCCACATTGTCTTCATTTAATGGAAAATCTAATATTTCTTCTAGATCTTCATAATTTTGTTTATCAAAGACTTCATCAGCTTCATATATGTGTAATTCATAATTTACTATTTTAAGGAGGAAGAAAGTATAAACTTCTGTGATTATAATTTACTTTTTGATGAGGAAGAAAGTAAAACTCCCGTAATCATTCATAATTTACTTTTTTGATGAGGACAAAAGTAAAAACTATCGTAATCATTCATAATTTACTTTTTTGATGAGGAAGAAAGTAAAAACTCTCGTAATCATTCATAATTTACTTTTTTGATGATGAAGATAGTAAAAAATCTCGTAATCATTCATAATTTACTTTTTTGATGAGGGAGAAAGTAAAAACTCCCGTGATCATTCATAATTTACTTTTTTGATGAGAAAGAAAGTAAAAACTTTTGTAATTATTCATAATTTAGTTTTTGATGAGGAAGAAAGCAAAAACTCCCGTTATCATTCATAATTTACTTTTTTGATGAGGAAGAAAGTAAAAACTCTGGTAATCATTCATAATTTACTTTTTTGATGAGGAAGAAAGTAAAAACTCATGTAATCATTTATAATTTAATTTTTTCATGATGAAGAAAGTAGAAAAACACCCATGATCATTCCTAATTTACTTTTTTGATGATGAAGAAAGTAAAAACTCTCGTGATCATTAATAATTTACTTTTTTGATGATGAAGAAAGTAAAAAAAATCCCGTGATCATTCATAATTTAATTTTTTGATGAGAAAGAAAGTAAAAACTCCCGTGATCATTCATAATTTACTTTTTTGATGTGGAAGAAAGTAAAACTCTCGTGATCATTCATAATTTACTTTTTTCGATGAGGAAGAAAGTAGAAACTCCCGTGATCATTCATAATTTACTTTTTTGATGAGGAAGAAAGTAAAAACTCCCATGATCATTCATAATTTATTTTATTGATGAGGAAGAAAGTAAAAACTCTCGTAATCATTCATAATTTACTTTTTTGATGAGGAATAAAGTAAAAGCTCTCGTTCATCATATCTTTTTGTTTTTGTTTACATTCGCAACTGATTGATGTATTAATGAATTGTTCATTCAAAAACAATATTTGTCAATACCTAGAGACTCTCAAAATGCATTAGTAGGCATTTTGAAACTTAACTAAAGGATTTTCTTTTCCGTTTTCTTATTATATTATCTTGCTATTTTTCTTTTTCATATCCAAAGGAACAAAAAGAAACTGAAAATGGCTCTCAACTTGTTTCACGATTTTATCAGTAATTCCTACTACTTTGGTCTGATCTTCATGTTCATAATTGAATGTACTTTCTTGGTCATTTTCTATACTTATATTTCCATCATCTTCTTGTTCTTTAATATCATCTTGAATTTCAATTAGAATATGATTGTATTTTTCTTCCATAAATCTTTTAATCTTTTCAGGATCAAAAACCTTATCATTATACAAAAACTTTGCATCAAGTTGGACATAGGTTGTGCCATCTTCCTTAGTTTTCACTTTAATTGATTTTTCATGCTCTTCTTTATTTAATTGTAATTGTTCATTCAAAAATTTCTCAAATCTTTCTGTATCTATGTCTAATAATTCATCTTGATTTATACTTATGGAAGTTTCTTCCTTTTTATTTGAACAACTACTTTGATGATCATTAGATTGAGTATTATTATGTTTCTTTGGCTTCCATTTCTTCTTTAATCTATTAAATGATCTTGGCCGATATCTTGAGTAGTCAAAATATGCTTTCATACCACCTCTACCTAAATTCAAGTGTAGAGGTAAGCGATCATGATATTTACATATTTTTCATTCAATTTCAAGTACCAATGTTTGTCTACATGCTTTCTCATAGGAAATATAATTCCCATATATATGACCTATTTGATCACACCAGAAACATCTAACAGTTCGTTTATGGACTCTATTTTTTCTTCTATGTAAAGGGCTAGGAGCGAATCTTCTATGGTCGGTAAAGGGTTTTTTTCAATAGAATGTGTAGATATATTTTGAACCTGAACTTGATGTGTATATCTACATTCATATGTAGCACTTTCTTTTACTTGATTGGTTAGACTTTCAATATTTTCTTTCAAGCTTGAAATTTCATGGCTAATAGTTTTGAATGCTGAAATTTCTTTCACATGATTTGATACTTTATCCATACTTTCATTCAAAATTGAAAGTTCATAGTGAACAGTTCCTTCTAAATTCCTAAACTCTTGATTAAATTGAGTATCTAAGAATTTAATAGTTGCATTAAATTCAGATATTACTTTAGTCAAGATTGAGAGAAAGGAATTTAATGACTCAAATTTGGAATCAAACTTTATATCCATAGATGAAACCAATCATGATTCCATGTCATGAAGAAGGTTTTCTACCTTAGATTTCATTTTCGTTTATATATATGCAAGCAAGGAAAATACAAGTATAAATACCTAGAATTTCTTCCGTCGTATGTACCTGAGTTGCAATGCCGATTCTTCACGTCAGATTCAAATATGTCAGGAAGTATGTGGATGCTCGGTTGATGGATCAAGACAACCTCCAAATCCAACGGTGCATGCCGGGTGCTTGGAGCAAGCTCAAGTAACTCATAAAACTTAGAGAAAGAATTAGTAGCTCAATTATAAATCAATTGTCATACTTGTTCCACAAAAAGTGATTTTCTTCTATGTGTGTAATTAAATTTTGAGTTTCAAAATTAAACCATCTTTAAATGTGGGTCCATATTCTCAAACGAAACTCATATTTTGATGTATTACTCAATAAGAGAACATGTTCTTTGCTCATCTGTTATAAATTAATCGTGTTATGTTGGTTTGCAAATCATATGAAAAGGAACAAAGATATGTGTTAATCAGAAACGATTATCTTAGTTTTCTTTATGAATCATTTGAAGAGAGGTATTGAGGACAATTCACAATCTTCCAATAGCTCATCATTCAAATAGATATAGTATCTTTATAAAACTGTTCGAATTATAAGTATGGAATCAAATAGATAAGGTATATTTTTTTTAATTGTTCGAATGATTCAAAACAGTTAAGTTAAGGATCTATTTCAAAAAAAAAAACTTTCACTAGATGATTGTCTTGTTTCTCCTCTCTGTAATTCCATTTAGTTGAGGAGAGTACCTAGTAGTCACTTCCCTGTTGATACCTTTGTCCTGCAAGAACTCATCAAACTCTTTGGAGAAGTATTCTCCTCCTCCATCAGATCTAAGTTTCTTTAGTGATCTACCTGTATGATTCTCCACATGTGCAAGATACTTCTTGAAGCAATCAAACACTTCATTCTTACTCTTGATAAAGTATAGAACAGTCCATCTACTATGGTCGTCAATAAATGAGACATAATACCTTGATCCTGCCAATGAAGGACCTTGACTTGGTCCCCATACATCTGTATGTACTAAGTCCAATAAGTTGTTGTGGATGTAGCCCTTGTGGTTGAATGGTTGTCTTTGTGCCTTCCCAATCTGGCATGCATCACACCTGTTGATCATGTGTTGCTTTGATATGTTCGGCAGTCCTAGAACACTTTGATCCCTGCATATATCCTTCAAGGTTCTTTCATTCACATGAGCAAGTCTCTTATGCCACACTTCAAGCTCACTTAGGGTTTGAGACCCAAAGTTGAATAGAGCTATGTTCCTGGTTTCTCCTACTTCAAAAGTAAAGAGCCTACCATGCTTCTCACCTCGGGCTATCTTTTTGAAGCCTTGACATAGATCTTCCACAAAAGCTCCATGTTGGGTGAACCTAACTTGCAAGACTTTTTCAGCTATTTGGCCTACACTTATTAGGTTTTTAGTGATAGTGAGTACATAGAGAACCTTAGTTAGAATGTTTGTCCTTCCATTGGAAGCTTTGACATTACCAATCTTCTCCACATTGTGATTTGTGTCATCCCCTGTTTGCACTTCATGTCTATGCTTTGGACTTTCAAAATCAGATAGAAGAGCAATGTTGTCTGCAACATGATTCGAAGATCGTGAATCTATGTAGAACAAATGATCATCTTCTTTACCTTCTTTGTGGCTTAGATTCATAAGAAGCAATGAGTCTTCATGTGGTTGATCTTCTAAATAATTGTTATAGTCCTCTCTATTATAGCTTCTATTGTTATTGTTGAAGTTGTGTCTACCTCTGCCTCTATTGCTGCCAATCCACCTCTTCCACTTCCTTTTTGGGTCTTCCCATTGAACTAACAATTCTGAGTGGTTGGTCTTATCGCATATGGCACAAGGTTGAACATTCTGACCTTTGGTTTTGTCTTGCTTTGGTCCTTTCTTCTTCCCTTTCCACTTGCTCTTGCTTGCGAAGTTGGCTTGGGAGGTCTCTTCTTCCTCTTCTTCCTTGCCTTTCTGCTTCTTATCCTTCTTATCTGCATATAGAGCACTAGTTAAATTACCATGATAAGAGTTACCTTCCTTTATGCTATTGTTGGCTTATTGATTGAAGAGTTGTCCAAGAAAGATGTTGAAGTCTGGAGTTTGCACATCCATGATGAGATCATATGCTGTCGTGAATGATTGCCATTGCTTATTACTTTGAATGCCGTTGAGAATTTGCCTCATGATGACCTCTTCTTCAATCAGCTCTCCAATGGATGCTAACTGATCCGCAACCTCCATGACCTTGGTAACAAACTCTGTGATGGTTTGTTTAGGTGTCTTCTTCATTTGGTTGAAATCGTTCCAAAGATGATTCTTTCGTGCTTTTGTACTAGCAGAAAAGAAAGTCTCGAGGGCATCTCAAGTCTCTTGAGATGTCTTGCATCCTCTAATATGTGGTGATAGAAAGGCAGAGATAGATTTTAGTATATACAACCTTGCTTGAGCATCCCTTGCACACCAAAGTGTGAGCTTATTTGTCTCCTCTTGTGTAGGTTCACCTTTGGATCTTGCATAGCTTCATCACTTGCTACAATTCCATAAAGATTTCTACCTTGCAAATAGGCCTCCATTCTGATTTGCCAAGCTCCATAGTTGTGTCAATCAAGCTTCTCGATCATTGAGATAAAGCTGTCACCCATCTTGGTCTAGCTCTAATACCACTGAAAGAAACTTGGAGAAGCTTGTAGAAGGTAGAAAAGTGTGTTTCGAAGCGACGAAGTTTGGTCTAGCCAATCGGCACAAGACCAGCCCTTGAGCTTATGGAGACTCAAATAGACCTTATAGGCATGCGATAAGTGCAAAGAAATGCACTATGTACTTTGGAGCATCAAGGAGAATGAGTCAATACAAAACAGATAGGTTCACGGGTCGACTAGCTCAAAAAACTTACTATCTATGGAAGAGACAATGAACTTCAAATGCCCATAGCGACCAGCGTGATTACAATTAGAAAAAATCCTTTTATGGGAGTGATACAAACAAGGCTGAATGTATAGAATGCACAAAAGTATAAGGAATAAGCAAAATATGCTAAAGGAATGAATGAGACATTCATCAGTGGTACTTCCTATTTTTCAGGAATATGGAGAGATTGACCCTGAGACAGAAAAACTCCGATTGCTCCCAATCTACTGATTTAAATGCTATGAAACTTTATGTGCATAAACTAGACACTAATACCTTTCCAATGAGCCATCTTGCACTCAATTTGGAGCTCTTGAGAGATCCGCAGTCTCTGTAAAATTACTGTTGGCGAAGAAGATGATGCAGAGAATTGAAGGAGTAAGACAATGATGGTCACAAGTGTATGTATATTGCTTCCATGTATTATACAAGTGATTTCAAGTCTTTATATAGACTCTAGGAGTGTTCCACAACTTCTACAAGTGAATTTTGAATTCAAATGAAGGTGGGAATGTTTGTTGGAGGGAACCAATTCACTTTCCTACAATGTAGGAAAAGTGAAGATCTAGTTTGATCTACTTTTAGGTGATTGATTGCTTGATTGAATGCAAATTCAACCACCATAAATTTGTGGGATTTGGGATCTATCTTTCTACCTCTACATGTGTAAAGCTCAAGGATTTTACAATGGTAAATGAACCATCAAAAAACTCTCAAAAAATACAATAAATGAGCATAAGAAAAAGAACTCTCCAATGGATATTCTTTCAATGTGATAGCCTTCGATGTAGATCAAATCCACCTCAAGCATAGTGTAAGCTTGATGTTCCAACAGAAAAGCTCCTAACAAGGGAAAAAAGTGCACTCGCACTCTTAAGTGTGTTCACACACATCATCATTGAAATATATCAACAACCCCTCCTCCCCCTAGGGAGTGGTGCGGTGAGCAAGGAGTTGGCACTCATGTATAAGGAAGTTCTAAGCTATGTGGAAAGATATCAATCCCAAAAACTAAGTAAGCCCAAAGCTTTGTGGAAATCTTCAAACTTCTCCCTAGATAGAGCCTTTGTGAAAAGATCTACAGTGTTATCCTGTGTGAGCACATATGCCATATTGATCTCGTTACAAAAGAACCTCTCCTCGACATAATGATAGTGCAACTCAATGTGCTTTGTGCAAACATGGAATATAGGGTTCCTCGCAACTGCCAATGCACTCTAACTATTAGTGAAGATGGTGGTGGTAGAAGACTCACCAACACCCAAATCAGCCAAAAGACATCTCAATCCTACACACTCAATAGTTGTTGTGAAAGCTTCGCTTTACTCATTCTCACAACTAGAAGTGGCCACAGTAGGGTACTTCTTGCTTGACTGAGATATGCATGAGGTACTAAGCATGAAGCAAAAACCACTAGTGGATACATGAGTGTCATAGAAAGCAACCTAGTTTGAGTCAAACAATCATGTAAATCTTGCCATGATCATCCCCCCTTAGGATAAAACAATCCAAGTATTCGGGTAGCAGCAAGGTAGCGAAAGATGTGCTTAACCGCCAACCAATGATTGACACCTAGGCAACACATAAACCTTCTCATTTAAGAGATAACAAGCTGAATACTAGGCCAAGTTATGCATAAGTAAATCAAGCATCCAACCATCTGCTCATAGAGAACAACATAACATTAGGGCGAAAAACGGCCCAAAAAGGGCCGTGTAAGGATTTCAATTAGTTGTGCTTAATCGGGATTAAAGTTGTCAAATCCTTTAAGAAATTCTGTGTAAGTTCATTTAAAACGTATCTTATGCAAATTTTGAAGAGAGAGAAACTCATATCATATAATCATGAAAAGTTTGTGTGATATCTTATGCCTCGAAGTTTGTGCTCACCGGGTGCTGATCAAAAGTTGAATTTTCCTCTTGTTCACAGACCTATATAATGTGTGCTGATGACGTTTTGCGTTTTTTTTCTCTACTTTTCATAGCAAGCCTGTTTCTCCCTTTCACGTCATTTTAGACACTTGCTGGTCATTTTTCATAGCAGACCATGGAGAACGTTAACCCAAATACTCTCGCTGAGCTTTCAAACAATTGAAATCATTGTGAAAAGTTCCATATCAACATTGCAGTTAGTCAGGAGTATGCGACGACAAGAAAAGTATTTTGAAGGGATCTTCATCCTCCTGAAGTGGATGGATTACGAAAGGAAGGCAAGAAACATATTGACATATGGACAAATGGATTTGTTTATCCAATTGATCCACAAACTGGAAGGTACCCCCCTTTTCATAATCTTCATGATCTGATTAGATTTGTGGGAGATGGTGAGGATGGTTTACGAGGCTATTGTTCAAGGCTCTGGGATATTTCAAGGAATTATGTACAATACATAAACTGTTTACAAAATACACTACACCAGAAGAATTTACATATGAGGGAGCTAGAAAACAAATTATCCACTTTATCTTCTCAGTTAGAGTCTTTTAAAAAAATGAAAGAAACTCCTATAGGTTTGAGAATGCGGTCAAAACAAGTAAAACCTTTTTTAGATTTGACTGAAAAATCTAGCCAGAAAAAGAAAAGAATGAAAATTGTTAGAGATCATGTGACAAATGTGCTAGGTTTCAATATGTCGAGCAGTTTTGAGCGCATACATTTCTGTAATGAAATTTTGAGTCAAAATGATGTTTTAAGACTATTGAAACTAAATGAAAATACATGCTTGAAACACTTTGTTTTTCAAAAACTCATGACAGAAATGAATCTTTTACTAGAACCATCTCAAATGCAAAATATTTGTGATAGTGTCAGAGTGAGTAGGAAAGGTTATAGAGCAATTTCAAAAGTTTGGTGTGAATTTTTAAAATTTAACAAAGTTAGAAGTTTTGGATTGCCTAGACCCCATCATGTAGGAAAGTTTCGGCTCTGCTTGAATAAGAAGATCACATCAGTATTTGGTGAATATAAACATATTCACGGTAACATGCCTTACAAAGTAGGAAAACAAAAGTTACATTTCACTTACAATGCATTTAACAACATATGGATAGATGTTATAAAACTTCAAACATACATGGTTCAGTTCTATAATATAAAAGAGCATGAATGTTTTGGTCTATTGAAATTTGTAATCAAACTTGATGAAGCTGAGCTTAAAAAACATCAAAAGATGGAGAGAATAAGCATTGCACTGATGAACAAAGCTTTGGACTATAGCCTTGGGAAATTGGATACTCCATCTCTCAAAGTACAATAAAAAATGGAGTTATGGTGGGTTGGCTGTGCTCAAGTTCCATCTGAGAGCCATAAAACACTTAAATGGTTATTCTCACAGACAAACATTCCAAATGTTATCCAAGGGCATCATGCAGGAGAATTGTTGAATGTCAAGGACTACGGGAACTTTCAAGTTGAGTGGCATTTGAGTGGAGACCTAAAGACACTCAAATGCATGTTTGGTATAAGTGGGGGAGCAAATTCTAAGTACCCTTGCTTGTACTGCATGCAAAGCCCAGGCACAAATGGATGGATTGCTAGAGCTAAGGGTGAAGAGGCTCCTTCTAGACAAAATGTTATTCTTCGTAACTACTCATCTTTTTCAATGATTTGGGATCCCATACTTCCAATAGCATTGACAAATGTACACATATGTACACTACATGCAGAGTTAAGAATCATTGACAAGTTGGTCCGTCTTCACTTGGATTATGCATACTCTATCAAGCCTACAACTCTTGCAAATGAATGCATAAAAAAATGTGAATGTCTTCTTTCAAAAATGGGATTTCATGGTGGTGATGTTCATCTAAGAAAAGATCCAAAGCTTTCACAAAATACAGGTGATGTTTTACAGGATGTCTCAATGGGAGGTGCAAAAGCAAGGAGATTCTTCAGCAACCATGATGGCAAACAACTTAATGCTATGTGGAATTCATGGAAAACTTTTTGTGAGGTCACGAATAATGTAAAAAGCAAACCAAAAATAGCAAAAAAGAGAATGGAGGTGTGGGTCAAACTAGATAATCTTTTAAAGATCATGAGGCAGCAGGTAACATCAAGTTATGTGACAGATTTCAGAAAGGCGACCACAGAGCTTATAGAAACCATCATAGAGGCATGGGGTGCCAAAGACATAACATACTACTTGGTGAGCTCCAAAGATATTTTATTCAATTTATTTATTTTTAATTGAAATAAAGATCTAATGAGATTCTTCTGCTTTCCAGCATACTCTTCTTGTGCATGGTGCATTCTTTGCAGAAAAAGAACCACTTGCCATGTGGAACACCCAAGGCATGGAAAAATCTCATTATCAAGCAAGGACAAGCTTCTTTAGGTGTACAAGGAAAGGAGGAGGAGTAACAAAGAGCAATGACTTCAGAGAGCTTTTTGATTGGTTCTTTAGAAGACAATTACAAAGGACCTCATGCCAAATATAATCAGAAGGATATGGCTATCTCCAGACAAAATCATCATGTATCAATATCACAAACTGAAAAAGACCACATTTCAAACAGAGCTTTAATATTTGCAATGTCTTATTTCTTTGAGAAATAAAAGATGTCATGTATGTACGTTTCATGATGTATTATGCTTTGAAAAGAAATATGTCTACTACCATCAGATGACTTTGACCAGAGAATCAATAACAATTAATATTAGGCCATGGATCAATTACACCAAAAAAATTTGCAATGTCTTATATCACATTGGGCAATTTCTGTATATGTACATTTGTTGAGATATAGAATTTGAAAAAATCAAGTCATTCCTTGAGCCTTTTTAAAAAGCTTGGCTCTGGCAAATCACCTCTATATCTGAGGAACTCTTTTCTCCTGTATCCAACAATGCTTTTTAAATCTGACACCCCTGCAACCATTGCATAGCTTGAATAACAAAGAAAGTACCCTGCCCTTGAAGCATTGAGTCCTGGGGCATATCCAAAAATTCTGAATGCAGTTGCTCTTTCAAGCAGTAAAACTCTGAAAGCATTAAAGGGTATTGGAGTAAAACCCATGTATTTTGATAGAGTCCTCAAGCAGAACAATGCAAAGTCTGGCTCCTCACTATAGAGCTTGTGAATAACACAAAAAGTGTCTGGGTTCAACTTTGGAAGATAGTGGATAATAGAATGAATATCCACCTTTGCTTTTCCTTTCTCTTCTATGGCTTTTCTTGTTCCCTTGCCCCTGCCAAGGTAATTGTCTTCATCCAATAAAGTTAACTGTGGTAAAAATGAAAAACAAGGTTAGATGAAGTGCAAGCACACTTTAGGAAACATGTGAAGTAACTTGAAACTATTAGAAAGAAAAGCAAGAGACACGACTGATGCAAGCGATAAGGGTCTTCAGAGAAATTCAGACAGTCGTTATCGCTTGCATCAGTCGTCATCAATATCTATTTGCAAACTGCCTAGAAACATCTAATGTTTGATAAATGAGGGGAATTCCCACAAGCAAGATATGTATTATCATTGCTGCATGCAACTCCTAGACACGACCGATACAAGCGATAAGGCCCAATGGAAAATATCCGATGGGCCTAATCGCTTGCATCGGTCATGATCGATTTCTGACACTTCTAATGGAGAACTTGGACAAATCTGATACAAGAAAGAGATTTTGCATTGGTCCCATCTCATATCCTTAAACTAAAGTTCTTGAGAATATAGTTAACTGTATACCTTGACGTCATCTTCCTCAAGTCCAAACACGACCGATGCAAGCGATGAGGCCCAACGGAAAATATCTGATGGGCCTTATCGCTTGCATCGGTCATGATCGACTTCTGACACTTCTAATGGAGAACTTGGACAAACTGACACAAGATAGAGATTTTGCATCAAGCCCATCTCATCTCCTTTGCCTTTAAATCATGAGAATATATTTTACTACATACTTGACCTCATCTTCCTCTTCAAGTCCGAACACGACCGATACAAGCGATAAGGCCCAACGGAAATTATCCGATAGGCTGTATCGCTTGCATCGGTCGTGGTCATTTTCTCACTAAAAAATGAAGATCTCGGACAAAAACTTTAATTCATACGAATATATCAAAAAACATACCTTGACCTCATCTTCCTCCTCAATGAGCTCTTTTGAGTCAATACAAATTGTTCCTTTGTCCTCAGCGACATCCAAGAATGAATAGCCGTGCCCAAACGAGTATATTCCAAGTTGCTTCTGATGCTCATCAAACTCTTCATCAGCAAGTTTTGGCTTCTCTGAGATAGCTTTCTCAAAGCATTTTGAAAGAGCTTGTGATGAATCTTTGAATTCTTCATTAGACAAATCCAAATCAAGACGCAAAAATTCCTCTCTTCTTTCTCCTTTCTTATTGATGAATCTCCTTGCAACTTCTTCTGCCTCAACTATAGCTGCAAGGCAGTAGTCCTCCCTTAGATTGAAAAGTTCCTGAATGTAAAATAGAGGTATGAAGTCTTTCCCATAGATAAAGTAAAAAGGTAGATTTGGGAGAAGTAGGGACTTCTCAGACACTTGAACTTCTTCAGTTGGCTCCCTTATTGCAGTCTCTGCTTCAAAAGTGGCCACATCAAAATCTTTGACCTGCTCTTCTTCTGCTTGGAGATTGATCTCCTCAACAATCTCCATGACACCTTTCATAGTTTTTGAGCTACCCTCAAGTGTCAGCTCTACGCAAGGCTCGTCTTCATCATGAACATTTTCCTCCCTTTCAACTGAGATATGATCAAGCCATATCAAGAAAGCAATGTTTAAAGGGAGCAAGCAGCAGTCATTTTCATGCTCTGGGCATAAATCAAGCTTCCCTGGCAAAGGGGATATCCTTTTGCATTTTCTTGTGATTTTAGCCCTATCTATTGGATCCTTCCCAAAGATGTGAGGATGGACATAGGTTTTCTGAGAAATTGAAAGGATCCTTCCATTGATCAACCCCAAGAAAATCTCCCACTCATCCTTAAGAAAACTTTTCGAGTTCTCTAAGAGTTTTTCAAAATCAATTTTGGGGTTGAATATCGTCATTGCATCAGAAAAATAATCTACACTTAAACCCTCTTGAACCATGAAATCAAGTGATGGAGACACACTAAGGATCTCATTCATTCCCTCCATCTTAGTTGCAGCTTCTCCTGTATGCCTATTAGGAGAACACAACCGATGCAAGCGACCAGAGCGAGTCAACGTAGGTCAAACGACGAAAATCGCTTGTATCGGTCATGTCGAGGACGAAAGAAAAATACGCATGTAAGTGAGATAAATTCTCTGAAGGTTGAAAGTTTTAGTTTGTGAAGGAAGTAGCTATTTATAGGCGAGGAGGGAAGAAACGGTCGAATGACGTGGACCAATCCCAGAGTGCCACGTGGCAAAGTGTACGTTGCCCGATGCAACATATAGATGATGTGGACCAATCAAATCATGCCACGTGGCAAAAGACATTGGAATTTGCAATGGCTATATGACGTGGACCAATCGGGGCATGCCACATGGCACAGCGGTCAACTCAGTTCTGGGACCTATTTAAGCTTCCCTATTCATTTGCTTCATTTTTTTTTGTCAACACTTGCCAAGCGTCGAGGTTCCATCGCCACCAAGTTTTTTGGCTACTTCACAATTTCTATAGAAAGCGCTCTCTCCGTAAGGTAATGTGGACACGACCGATGCAAGCGATTAGGGACATTCAAGATTTTTGGATAACCCTAATCGCTTGGATCGGTCATGTTTTTTAAATAGCATCGAGTCCTTGATCATACCTTGCAAATTTTGGTATCCTTTGTGTTGCTTGAGTATAGCGCATTGTTACCTTTATTTTAACTTCTATTTATTGAAATATGATGATGAATTCAGGGACGACCGATGCAAGCGATGAGTGACATGCGGGCATTTACGGATGACTCTTATCGCTTGGATCGGTCGTGTCTCTAGTGAGACAAATTCTCTGAAGGTTGAAACTTTGAGTTTGTGAAGGAAGTAGCTATCTATAGGCGAGGATGGAAGAAACGGTCGAATGATGTGGATTAATCACAGAGTGCCACATGGCAAAGTACACGTTGCCCGATGCAATGGATAGATGACATGGACCAATCAAATCATGCCACGTGGCAAAAGATGTTGGAATTCGCAACGGTTGTATGACGTGGACCAATCGGGGCATGCCACGTGGCAAAACGGTCAACTCAGTTCTGGGACCTATTTAAGCTTCCCTATTCGTTTCCTTCATTTTTTTCTGTCAACACTTGCCAAGCGTCGAGGTTCCATCGCCACCACATTTTTAGGCTACTTCACAATTTCTATAGACAGTGCTCTCTACGTAAGGTAATGTGGACACGACCGATGCAAGCGATTAAGGACATCCGAGATTTTTGGATAACCCTAATCGCTTGGATCGGTCATGTTTTTTTAATAGCATCGAGTCCTTGATCATAGCTTGCAAATTTTGGTTTCCTTTGTGATGCTTGAGTATAACGCATTGTTACCTTTATTTTAACTTCTATTTATTGAAATATGATGATGAATTCAGGGACGACCGATGCAAGCGATGAGGGACGTCCGGGCATTTACGGATGACTCTTATCGCTTGGATCGGTCGTGTCTCTTACAGTGGAACGAGTCATTGATTATAGTTTTCCAATTATCTTTTTCTTAGTGATAATTGAGTATTTTGCATTGTAAGATATATTTTATTGATATTTGATGATAAATTTAAAGACGACCGATGCAAGCGATCAAGGACATCCGGGCATTTCCGAATGACTGCTATCGCTTGCATCGGTCGTGCCTCTGATAGTGGAAAGAGTCATTGATTATAGTTTTCCAATTATCTTTTTCTTAGTGATAATTGAGCATTTTGCATTGTAAGATATATTTAATTGATATTTGACGATAAATTTAAAGACGACCGATGCAAGCGATCAGGGACATCCGGGCATTTCCGCATGACTTCTATCGCTTGCATCGGTCGTGCCTCTGATAGTGGAAAGAGTCATTGATCATAGCTTTTTGAGAGTAAGTTTTGACAGTGGAAAGAGTCATTGATCATAGCTTTTTGAGAGTAAGTTTCCACTTTTCCTAATTCCTTGCCTAAAGACTCTGATTTTGTGCAGAGGATGGCTAGAACCAAAAAGACAGCAAGGAAGTTGTACCCTGAGGGTCAGGACCAAAATGCCCAGGGGGAAAATGTCCAGGAGCAAAATTCCCAGAAGGTTCAAGCCAATGTGCCAGACAAGCCTTCAAAAAAAAGGTTCAAGTACCATGTAAAGTCCTTGAGGGAAATTAGAAGAGCTCAAAAGTCTGTGTGATTGTTGATCCCAAGACTTCCATTTATGAGAGTTGTCAAGCAGATCTCAGCCAACCTCTGTTCTTTGATGAAGACCTCATCCTTTGTCAATGTGAGGTGGCAAACTCAAGCACTGCTATGCCTGCAAGAACCAGAGGACTTTGCTATTGATTTTATGAATGATGCCTACTTATGTGCTGCTCATTCTCATAGGGTAACACTAATGGTGAAGGATTATGTTATTGTTTCAAGAATAAGATATAAATTTGATAAAGCTCTGGTTCCTATTGATCACCACGATAAAAAATTCTTCGATATTTTAAATATACCTCCAGCTCGAGCACCCAAAACAACAGTTGTCATTGAAGAGATCAACGCTCAAGTCACTCATGATCATGAAACTAGAACTGCAGCAAATAGTGAGGAGGAGAGGAAAAAGCAGGGATTATTTACAGAGGAAAGTGTCATCTTAACCCAGATTCAAAAGTTACAGAAAGCAAATAAAGAGCTCCTCAAGAAAGGAGATGGGCAGGTAATAGTTAATGTTGCAATGCCATGGAAAAATGAATTGTTTCTTGACATTAGACCTGAAGACAACAAAATGTTGAGGGAGCTTCATGTTGAAATATCAGATAGTGTGGTCAACATTTCACTCACGTATATCTAGAGGCCTTAAAATGCTTTTATTTTGCATAATTTCCTAGTTCCTTAACTGACTTTTTATTTCTTGATTTGTAGGGTTCTTCTTCAACAATGTGAGGAAGCGGTTCAAAGAAAAGTATTTATTTTATATCCTCTAGTGACACATTGTTTTTTGCATAAACATGGAGATGCCAAGTCCTTTCTAAAAGATTTTATAGAAGAGGTAGAATGTGTTATCTACCCATATATTGAAAAGTAAGTATTCATCTTTGTTTCATTTAACAAAGTATATTTACATGCAACTCATTGACAGGGGCCATTGGAGTTTGATTATTGTGGACTTCAATGCATATCAAGCTCTTTTCCTCAATTCTCTTCCATCACAGCATGGGAATTGCAAAGTGTAAGTTACTATACATTTTGTTGCTCTCTATTTTAAAGCCATGCCATCCATTCTGATTTTCACTTTACAATAATGAAGAGATGCAAGGACCAGGTACATGTACAAGAATTCCATAAGAACTCCTCCCTGACGGCACTTGATAATCTGCATAATGGACAAATAACTCTATGCTATTGAAAAATTGAACAGATTTCTCTACATACATGAGTTCTGCATATTCCTTATGAAGAACTCTGAATGTTCCTGTTAAACATTCAACATGTTGCCATTCCACAATATTGGAAGGAAAGATATCTGTAGTACAAAAACATATGTTTTATTATACAAAATCAACTGGAATGATAGAAGAGCATTGTCAAACTTCACTTACAGTACGAAGGGAATTGCAGATGATTTTCTAGAATAAGATCCTTAGCGGTGTACACATGTTGTACTCGTGCAAACCAACCGCATCTTTTCAATTTGAAACTGAGAATATATCCCTTCCAATGGTTTCTTGTGTTGTCTCTTTTGGCACGCTTGACTTTATGGGCACCTCTACAACTAGGAAGCATAGTTACCCAGTCATTTACTTTCACAGAAAGAGGTTTCCACAAAGAATCCTCTCTTTTGTTGTAAACCTCACATGAAGTTACGCGATTGGAAGGACGACGAGAAGAAGAAGCCATTTGAACTTAGGAGAAGAAGAATGTTCAAAGCGAGAAACCGACGATCATAAATTTTGGCAGTATTTATAGAGAAAAAGGCTTTGTACACGTGGAAACTTTTGATTTGATGTAAACCCTATCGTTGAATGATCATGACATTTTGTGAACCCAAAAATATTTCGTATCTTCAAAAATCAATTCCTTCTTGGAAATTCGAGAATATGCTTTGTGTAGTGTGCAAAAGTATCTTTTTTTGCATCAAACCGAAAAATTGTACACTGAATACGAGACTCTTCATAACTTTAGCGGCGCTTTGAGAGAAAATTGTATTAAAAAAAGAAATTCTCCATACGGTTAAAGGAGACAGCAATGTTATATTCTTGTACACGTGGAAAGACGCTATTTGTCAATTTCCTTAATCTCTCATTAGCAAACAGCCCCTTTTCGGCCGTTTTTCGCCCTAATGAAATGTATCTCAAACATCATGAAGACTCAACCATAGACCTATTTCCATAGGAGTGGCAATAGTTTTGCAATCTTCAATGCCAAAACACCGCAATAATGTATCATATTTTGTTTGAAACAAAGTTATTCCCCTATCAACTTGCATAGAATGAATGCTCAAGTAATGAGGCAAATGCCCCAAATATGACATCTCAAAAGAGGCATGAAAATCAGCCTTAAATTCAGTGATTTGCTTTTCATTAGGACCAATGAGCAACATTCCATCAACATCCACAACAATGATCATAAGTACATCATCTGCATGCTTAATCTATAAGGTGCTCTCAGTTGGATTGTTCTCAAAACCATGTGCAATCAAGTAGCCATGTATCTTTTCATACCAAGCACATGGTGCTTGCGTTAAACCATAAGATGCCTTTTTCAACCCACACACTTTGTTTTCATACCCTCTACACAAAACCATGAGGCTAAAATACATACACTTCTTCATGTAAGTCACCATTTAGAAATTTAGTTTTAATGTGCAACTAATGTACATTCCAACCATGATGAGCTACAACTACACAAATGCTATGAATGGTGGTCATTTGGCATGTGGGTGGTCATAGAAACCAACCCAACATGACTCAAAAAAATCATGTAAATCGAGCGGTAATGATCCCACCTTAGGATAAAACAATCCAAGTATCTGGGTACCAGTCAAGTAGTGAAAGATGCGCTTAACTACCTGCCAATGCTTGACATCTAGGCAATGCATAAACCTACTCATTTGAGAGACAACAAGCTCAATATTAGGCTGAGTTATGCATAAGTAAATCAAGCATCCAATCACATTGTCGTGGATTTTGTGGAAAGGAGGGCGAAATCATAGACTCTTCCTTGCAATAGATCGACTTAATTTTATTCAATGTTCATAGTTAAAACACTTGTTGAGCTTTTAACTTCAGGAATTATAATTGTGACTGATATAAACTTCGTTAGATTCGTGGGACTAACCCTAAGGGATTCATCAAGATTAGTTATTTGATCAGAATTTAAAGCAAGTAGAATTCCTGCTCTCAGAATCTCTCGTTCAAGTTCCTCACTATCATATTCACTTCAAGGCCTTGTTATTGTTACTTTGTTTTATTATGCATTCATACAAAAATTATGATGATTCTTCACTAAATAAAAACATTGAGTAGAGCGGATACAATCCCGTTTAAGTTCTACTGCGTTGAAGAAATTTAGAATTCACACTCCATCACTTGATGCCCACTCTAAACCTCCCTCACGTATGTGAACACCCATTCTCTCGGCTTCCTTAATAAATAGCATAAACGTTTATATATATATATATATATATATATATATATATATATATATATATATATATATATATATATATATATATATATATATATATATATATATATATATCATCGTTTTGTTCACCGTGAGGATAAATCATCACGAGAGCGTGTGCAACAATCTCGGGAGACAATCTCGCTAACATCGATATTTAATTTCAGAAAAGCAACTCATTCATTTCTGAAGATTACACTTGTTTCTTTATCGTACATGTTCCGATCAAATATAATTCATAAATACAAAGAGGGAATCGTTCGCAAACCTTTTGACTTCCTTCAATGTCTCATCAATGAAGCTCAACTCCTGTAGAAGTGAATTGAAGGATAGTTTGTTTTATCGGTTGACATCATGAAGCAGGAACTAAAAAACAAAAGTAAGCTTTTTGTTATCGATTTGTGAGCAACGCTTCAATAGCACCATCGATTGCTCTTGTTATTTAACATAAAACAGAGTTATCTATCCAGACTGACAATTGACGAAAGTATAAGAACAACACAGAAACTTAATTTTTAAGCCTTTGTACACCGCTTTGAAGTTATCACCCCTAGAAGTAATTACATATCTCTGTCTTAGCTCAATGCATGTAAACAAAAGCTAAACAACGAAAACTAAAACTGAGCAATTACTATCTTTGTTTTCTACAAACTTAAGTATAGCAAAAACTTGACCTGAACCGTAGCACCAAAAACTGAGGAACTCGATATCTGTTTTTCCTGTCGTTAGCAAGTCGTTTGCTCCAAGCTTCATAATAGCCTGAAATGATGCCTCCTCCAAAGCTTCCAATTTCAGCACCCCAAATCCATGTTCATTCTGATTATGTTTACATCCATCTATTTTTGTTGTATATGCAGCTAATAGCCAACCTCTGACCACATCCTCCCCTGTTGCAGTATGATAAATGACCAAATTTGTTTGATTGTCCTGGAGAGAGAGCAAAAATCGTTCACCCCGGAATCAACCCTACAAACCCTTCAACCGAAGGCTTTCCACATGCATGCCTAATTGAGACACTTGGTACTACACTTTCAGCATTGACATTCAGGGACACAGGTAAAGCAAGTCTCTCTTTGTATCGAACATCTGTAGGTCGAAGAACCTTGACAGTCTTTATAAATTCGGCAACTATGATTGTTGTTCTTTGAGAGTTTAATGTGTTTAAAGGAACTGCACGCATCTCTTGAGAAATGCTAAACAAATGTACTGCTGAAAGCAAAGGAATGGCGACAAACTTGCCTTGCATAGTTGAGCAAATAGTAGATGCAATTCGTATGCCAACACAAAGTCCCAACACATTGAACAACGTGGATATTGCCTCACCCTTTGCAAAGAGATCACTCAGATTACCTTCTTTAGCAAATCTAGAGTAGATTGGAAGCCTAGTTGCTCTGGCAGCAACAGTAGCCATTCCTTTTGCAAGATTTGCCACACCTACAACGTCCAAGAATAAATATGGACAAAGAGGTGAAACAATCTCCAATGCAGTTCCCAAGTCATATATAACATCAGCAACCAAATAACCTTCAGCATTTAGGCTGTGTATCCATACGAGCCCCCCAGATGCTGCATGCTATCTTTCCAAGATATTGCACTCCATCTTTTAGAACCCAACTAACAACAGTAGCTTGCACAGGAGTAGGCCTCAAGCATGTTGCATAAAGCAATGACTACGTAGAGAATACAGACAGTATCGTAGATGAGAAATGTTGGAATAATCGAAATTGGGAATATGTCAAATATCCCTCAGCAACGCTGTCTGTGAGGATAACCAATAGAGAAAAAATTATCCAAAAATGACTGTCCTATTCGGCTAGCGAATGTCCTTTCGTCCTTCAGGCTCCTAGTGCAAAGACTGTCAAATGCACGCCCATCAAAGAAGTACTCTCGCCGGGTAGTACAATAGCCCCTTGTTATGCCATACCCTCTTCCATACCCTTTTGTTTCCTCTGACGAGCAACAACTACTAGCCAGCCCCAATGGATGCCCACCTGTTCTTTCGTCCGCCCCTTCTTCAACCCGTATCCCTCTTCTCCATAATTCCTCAACACATGTACTCTAAAAATGACGAGAATGCCCTTATTGGCATATCACACTACTCCTCCTGATGGCTTCCCTCCAAGCGGCCCCCAAAATCTCTCTCCGAGATCTTCTATCTGACTCATAGAAACCTTTTTTTTTTGCAGGATTGCTGCTCCTTTTCCCTACATAACCATGAAAAGAGAAAGGAAAAAAATCTCGCTCATGTCTTTTATGTTGCTCTCTCCATCTTCCCAAAAGGTCATCTGAGTATAGGTGCCTTCAAGTTATAGGGCTCTTCAACATCCGTGTTGATGGTACCGAGATCTCCTTTCATTGCTTGTCTTGATATCAGATGAATCCCATCTTCATTTGATGTATTCTTTTTAGTCCTAGGCTTGGATTCGAATCACGATCACATCCATCCCCTTTGAACCTATGCATCCTTCGGATGCACCACACCATATCTACAAGAATCTATAAATTCCAAAATAAATAATGTGCATGGATTATTAAACACACGTGTCTATGCACGGTCATGTAGTGGGCCCTATACATGCATACTTGGGATGCATAAAAAAAACACAATGGTGCAAATGGAAGGTATCAAGCATCTAATGGTGAGGTTCTCTCACTCAAACTCAAACTGAGTTTTGATCATGCATCTTCAATTTAGCTCATGTGCAATTAGATGTGCATCTATGGGCTTGAAAATTTTGTGCACATATATATATTCATGCATGCATACTTTAGATGCAACAATTCACAATTATGGTGCAAGCATGGAAATGATTGTCAGGGAATCTAAACAAAGATCCTCACCAATCACAATTTTTTCTCCATGGTAAAATCATTCCATTTTTATTGAGTTCTGGAAATTATGAGGTCTGCTTCTTTCTCCAACCTTTCCAAGAACTCTCCATCATCGTCACTTTCCAAATCCACTCGCCCTTCCTCATGGAGTGATTCAATGTCATCCAAAATTAAGAAAATCTTGTTCATCTGAATCACTGAACTCCCCCTTTATGTAAGAATCTTTATAGACTTTGTATTCATCCTTGAAAACCTTTTTAGGGCTTTGGATGTTGTCTAGTGTCAATTGAAATTTTCCATTCAAAATCTCACTATAGTGTTCTATACCTACTTCAGTTCTCTCTTGCCTATTCTCTTCAGAGGATATGCTTAGACCACATTCTTCATCCATCTCGTCGATCATCGACTCTTGATCAAGTGCATCCTCACATAGGAATCCTTCTATAGCTACAATTGAATCAACTGATTCTTCATTCGATTCATAGTGGCTAAATCTAGCCTCTTCAGTGGAGTCATAAATTTCTATCTTTTCATGCTCACCCTCACTCGGTACAGATTCTTTCTCAGATTTGTCATGCATTTCTTGATATCAGATGAATCCCATCTTTATTTGATGTATTCTTTTTAGTCCTAGGCTTGGATTCGAATCATGACCACAACATGCTGATAGAGAATAATATAAAATGCATCTCCACCATCATGAAGACTCAACCATAGATATGTTTCTATAGTAGTTTAATGTGCAACTCATGTACATTCCAACCATGATGGGCTGCAACTACATAGATGCTATGAATGGTGGTCATTCGGCATGTGGGTGTAAAGGTCTCATCAAAATCAATGCCTCTCTCTTGAGCTTAACCTTTTGTAACAAGCCTATTCTTATACCTATCAAGTGTTCCATCAACCTTACATTTTATCAGGTATACCCATTTAGTGCCAATAGCCTTTTTTCCTAGAGGCAAATAACATAAAGAACAAACACCATTCTTCATAATAGCATCATTTTTTATTATATAGCAGCCATCCAATTTTTTTAATTTTATGCTTCATGAAAGAAAATGGAACATTCTCATCACAAGGACTAGAGGTAGAGATTGCATAGCAATCTGATGCAAAGGAAGCACTTTGAGAACCTAAATGAGTACGATATGAGAGATGCTTCATTTGGACCATTACTTGACTATCCACCTATTAAAAGAAACAACAAAGTGTCATACATATCTCTAGATCTAACTAAAGTATCCTTGGGACATGAAAGTAATGGATGAATTGTATCTTACAAAAAAGCAACATCACGGATAAACCAAATGTGTTTAGTTTTTGAATGATACAAACCATAGCCTTTGCTTTCAGAACTGTACACAACCAAAATACATTTCACTGTTTTATCATCCAATTTCCTGTGTTGTTGTTCAAGCACCAATGCATATGTCGGACAATCAAAGACACGTAGATGAGCAACAGATGGCTTGCAACCATTCCAAGCTTCATATGTAGTGATAGATTGTAGTGCTTTGGTGGGATACCTATTAAGTACATATGTTGCACACATAACAGCCTCAAGCCAGAAGCTATGTAGAAAAGCCTATCTTGTGACCACACACCTTGCCATCCCCATAAGAGACATGTTCTTTCTTTCAACAACTCCATTTTGTTGAGCTCTTTTGGAAACATTTTAGACCTAGTTATATTTATTTTGACATATCAATCCTAATCAAGATGTTATTCATAATATGGAATGAGAACTTTATATCCATCTCATGGGTCAACGGGTTGTAGAAGTGACTAAAAGAAAGATCATAATTTGTAAGCAAAAAATAGCCTTATGGTTTGAAAGTTCAATGGTTCTACCTTTTTCTTGTTAAAGAATCATATATGTGATGTGTTGATTCAAAGGAGGCAATATAAGCACATTGGATATCTTCAAATGAAGCCTCATTTATAGTGTTCTCTTGATGAATCTCCTTAGTTTTGAAAATCACGTTTCATCGTCTGACTTTTTGACTTACTATTTTATGAGACTAGAGATATGCTATTATTCTTTATAATATAGACCAACAATGTGAAAAGAACATACTTTGAATCTTCCATTCCACAATATAAGCATGGCCCATGTGTACTTGTACATAGCATTACGTACTAGTCAGCCATTCATCTAGACTCTGTGTAGATCCCCATCTAAGCTCCATATTGGGAGTGCATGGGTGAACAACACCATCTTTCTAGCTGCATTGCTCTTGGAAATTTGAGAATTTGAGTTCTCTATCTTTCAATTTCTATCACTCTATGCCTGCATTTTTTCTCAACTCTATCTACTACTTAGGATTAATACTTCCTCCCCTTGATTTTTTACTACATTTTTGAAACCTAGGAAATCTATGTTTGTGCTCTCTCTGTATTGTGTGGTTTCTGTGTATTCTGTAGGTCTCATGCGGAATATTGTGGCTAGCATATGGAGCTCCGTTCTCTGCTATGAGGGCATCATAGCATGGCTCTTGCAAAGGAGAATCCACATTGGTACATTGCCCTTGCACCACTTCACTTTCTACGTTAGAGACTTTTATAGAGATAATGATCTTGAAAGGCTTAGCTACATCAATATGTGGGTCGCATTTAGGATTAGTATTTCCTCGCCTTGATTTTTGACCTAAAACATTTCCTAGAATACCACCCAATTTATCTATCCAAGGATAGAACTGTAGCGGTAGATCAGGGAAGTCAATCCATATCGGAATCTTGGTGGGCCTAGGGCCATGAGGATTTAAACCAATATGCCATCTAGAAAAGGGAATTGGAATCACTACAACATATGAGGGGCATACCGACGCTGCCTATACTGACGCTCACTCTCGGCATCAGTATAAACGTTGAAAAAGTCCACTTAAAGATACCTGTCGGTCAAGTGACCGTCGGTATGACCGTTTAAAACGGATCGTCAGTGTGTCCCGCACCCATTGGTATAAGCATCGATATGTTCGTCGATATGGGCGTGGGTATGGGCATCGATATGAGCTTGGTAATTTACTGGAAGTTACCGATGCCCATACCGACGCTCATATCGACGTGCATATCAAGGGCATGTTTTAAACATACCGGGAACCGGAGATCAAAACTGAACATTTTTGCGCGTGTTTGAGTACTGACTATCTTCTATCGAACTTGCACGCGTGAACCAAATTGCAAACTACATTGTCTTGTCCACACACATACACACACAGACATATCTCTCTCTCTACACACACGCACACTCTCTCTCTCGATTTAGATCTCACATCTTGGTAAGTGGTGTGCATACTCTTAGCCTTTGTCTTTCTCTATGCTTTAGGTCTTATAATTTCTCTTCTCTTTGATTTTGCAGAAGTTCTTTGGCATCGATTGTTTGAAATTTGACGATAGACGACATACATTACGCTTTGACGACAACGATCCAAAAGAGGGACATACTTGTAAGTGATTGTTTTATTCTCTATTGATAGAGAGAGAAAGAGAGAGATGAGAGAGAGAGAGATAGAGAGGGAAAGAGAGAGGAGAGAGAGAGAGAGATAAAGAGAGAGAGAGAGTGAGAGATAAAGAGAGATGAAAGAGATGAAGATAGAGATAGGAAAATAGAGCATGCATACACACAGACACACACACACACACATCTACACATGCATACATATACACATACATGTACACACATGCATGCTTACATACACACACATATACACACATGCATGCATACACACACATACAAATATACACACATGCATACATAGACTTAAACATGCATACACACATACATACACACACATATATACACATATGCATACATACACATACACACACACATGCATACACACATACATACATATACACATATACATACATATACACACATACATACACACATACATACACACACACATACATACACACATATACACACATTCATGCATACATACACACATATACACACATGCATGCATACACACATATACACATATACACACATGCATGCATACATATACACACATGCATACATACATACACACATGTACATACATGCATACATACACACACATATGATCCCGAAATGCCTCGCTTATGGAGTGATGATGAAGATGTTCGTCTCATAGGCGATGAACCACAAGGTAAAGGATTGCAAAGAAAAATGGATGCAGCTTTGAGAGAGAAGGCAATGAAGTTTTCCATAGTTAACTCCGAGCCTATGCAGAAGTGGTTAGAAAAGTATGAACTTGCCAAGGAAACCAACGCAAAGGAAAGAGCTCAATTTCGAAGGGATTGTTCCACTTGATTTTTACCTCTTCCAAAAAGTCTTCGACCTCTTCCACCTTTTCCAGTGAGCAAATGGCTAGATACAGCGGTTTCATAAGCAAAGGCAGCGGGTGAAGATATCTTTGAAGAAGAAGAAGAACTCACAAATGGATGTGATTAGGAGTATACTAAATACGGTGCAATATGGTCTCATGGACGACACTTTCGAATTGCATGAATCGATAAAAATAGGTCTACTTTTGATAGTGGGGTGATGGTGAACTTTTTGCAAAAAAGTAGAGCGAGTGCAAGAGATGATAATGCTCAACAAGGCCAGCTAGATTATTGTGGTGTGATTCAAGATATCTTGAAACTATCTTTTAGGAAGTTTGATTACTTTGTCTCTGATGTGAAATGGTTCAAAGTAGTCACCTCTGAAAGAAATGCAATAGTGAGGCGGGATAAAAGCGGTTCGCTTCAAGTCGACTCCACAAAATTATGGACGGATGAAAGGGATACATTTGTACTTCCCGAACACTGTGAGCAAGTTGTTTTTATACCAGATTCAAAAGAACGAGAGTGGCTATTTCTTTTACAAGTTGCCCCATGTAGTAGACAAATTTGTGAGAACATAGATGTAGAAGAAAGTCCATCTGTAGTGGACTCAGAGATTTATTCGATAGTCGAGGAGGAAGAGATCATTGTTCGAGAAGAAGAGGTCATTGAAGAAGAGGTCATTGTTCGAAAAGACGAAGCAATAGATGATGATCAAGAAGAAACCAACATAGCAAGCGATTTAGAAGCCATCAATATAGAGATAGATATTCTAAGTGCATCGAATCTCCAAGAGGATGCTAGACTAGAGGATTTTTGGATCAAACACTTGTACCTACTAATTTTTGTTTATTTTTTTGCTAGGTTTTTTTGTACACTATTATTTCTCTATATTACCTTTATTATCATATGCTAATTATTTGAGTTCTTTTGTTACAGAGCACGATGGGAGACAGTCCTCCAGTCACTCCACATTCCATGACAGAGGAGCAGTTCTTAGAGTTCATCTCTCAGGTACCTCCCCCGTATATGGCCGCTGCATCACAGTATTGGATCGCTTGTGGTAGCACTCCTCCCGGCCTCACTCTTTTCGGCCTCACTCCCGCCGGTGTCACTCTCACCGGTGTCACTCCTGTCGATGTCACTCCTGCGGGTGGTGCTACTCCCGTAGGAGGTATGTCTCCTAGCTTTATGACTCCACCATGATCATCTGTTCAGCCATTTCCTACTGGATCTAGTAGTAGACATGTGCGTTCGACACCTCAGCACTATAGAGGCTCTAGCCCATCTCGTAGGTCGAGGTCACACTCTGGAGCAAGAGGTTCTAGGAGTGGATCTACAAGTAGGTATGGAGGAGGCGGTTGTTGTGGAGGTAGTGCGACGGACGTTGTGTCGTCCGCTTCTACTCCTAGGATAAGTACCTCAGATGTACGTACGCCATGTGGTACACCACGTGGAACACCACGTACACCTTGGGGTGCTCATGACCATGATGACTCCAAGGTGTATAGTATTCGAGATGGAGTTCCGGTGATGGATGAGGCTGGCAAAGCAATGCATGCACGTATACAATAGCTTTGCTCCATACAGTTTGGACACTCTATCATGTTGAAATGGAGTGAAAAAGATAAAGATCAGAAGAATTATATCACACAGATGATTTAACAGGAGTTCCGACCAATCGATGGACAGCCTCTTGTCAGTTCAGAGTGGATTTCGCACACCGCACGTGAAGTTATGTTCCATCGACGATCCGAGGCTCGTGATGCTTTCAGAGCAGGCTTACCAAAGCCTGTATGGTTAGATGGTGAGGAGTGGGATATGATTCGTGACGAGCAGCAACAGACTTCTGACCGATATCGTCAGCAGCGAGATGCTGTAGCCACATGTTTAGATGTAGTTGGACCGTCACAATTGGGCAGCGATGGATATGACACGATGCGTCACGAGTTTGTAAGTACCATTTTATTTATTGAATTTGTTTGTGTTAAGTTTCTCATGTATGTTCCTCTAATGTTTTGTATATTTGTTGCAGGAGCTAGCAATGGGTCGTCCTCCAACACGAACGAAGGAGGCTTATAGATATAATCATGGATTGGAGGACTTGGAGGGACACAGTGCGATCGTTTCATGGGAGCGTTTGCGATGAGGGGATTAATTTATAAACTTGGGTTTTACTTGTTGTTTGTAAATTTCATGTGAATTTATATCATTTCATTAATGTTTTTTGTTGCAGACTATTGATATGGAACGTTCCTTGCATGCGTACGGCAGTGGCATACCATAATTTTGTATTTGATTTTGTAAAAGCGTCATATATGATAGTGGTTTCCCGCACTCTTGTACATGCCTCATTTATGAAATATATAACTCTTTTTGTACATGGTTCATGGTTCATTCTGATTATCTCTTTTGTGTCCAATAATATCCTATTTTATGAAATCATATTTTAGTTGATATTAGAGTACACATCACATGTACTTGTTTTTTTTTGGGCAGAGTGTATTATCTTGTGCTAAGCAACATCATGGTAATATTGCTGTAGCAAAAGACAACACACTCTGCCCAAAATTTTTTTTGCATATATGGTCGTCGGTATAAGCAACATTACTCCCAGTAATGTCATCGGAATAAGCATCGGTACACCCAGCGAGCGCCAGTACATCCAACAGAGGCGTCGCTGGGGCGTCGCTAATATCGATGTTTATACTGACGCTCATACCGATGCTTATACTGACGCCCATACTGGCATTTTAGTATCGACGCGCATACCGACATCTACACCGACGTCGGGGCAAAAATAGGTGCGTTCATTTCCCTCGATAAAAACCTCAGTATACGGCCGATGTGTTATAGTGAATTCCTTTTATGAGCCACTCTCCCTCAGTTATGTACCTAGAGGGCACTCTTAGAATCAGCAAAACAACAAAGAAAATAGTTATTAGGCAAATATTGAATGTGCCTCATAGATAATCAACTTGTTTCCCAATTAGATCTAATCCATTGCTTCAAGGCTTCTTGAGAAGGTCTAGGACCATGGCATAACCCAATAGAAATGCATTCAAATAGTTGAGTTTGCATAATGTCTAAAGAATTCCTATCAGTGACTAAGGATTCATCATCTTCCTCATTGCCAACAGTATGGACATTAAGATGATGCGGGTCAACATCTATTTTTTGCTTACCTTTGACATCGAAGTGGAAAAGGTGATTGTGCGACACACTTGTACTTTGTTAGAAAAAATCGACCGTTGATTGCCATGAGCCAGACCTTTGATGTTGTGAGCATGAGGTCGAGGGGAAGAAGGAGAGCTGCTACCTTCAAAGATCATCCTGTTACCATATTTTGCGTTATCCATAGACTCATCCGCTTGCCCATTCCAAAGAGCCTCGTGACGTGGCATGGTCTCCCCTTTGGGGAGAGATAGTAGATTGAGTAAGAGGGAAACTTGGAAAACAACCTCAAGGGCTAGAGGTGTTTACTTTAAAAACGCCCATCATGGGGGTGGTCTACTGCAATCTGACTATTTGGAAGATTCGTTCAATTGGTATTTTCTGTATGACATTTTCTAAAAACCATGCAATGTAACGAGCACGTGAGTCACAAATAGCAAAACTTACAAGAAACATACAACATGATATTGCAAGAGAGAAGTCGGTGTCATCATCAAGACCACTACGTCATGCCCAATAGGTATGGATAACTCTACTAGAGATGATACACGAGATCCCACAACCTGGGATCCTAAGTATGAAACAAGATATCAAGATTACAAGAACTCCCTTCTAGGAGATGAACTAGATACAAGAAAGAACTCGACAAGATCTCGTACTATGACATTACAAGAGGACAAGGCTAGATGTCTAGGATACAATAGTAGAGTACAAGACTAGAAGAAGGAGCAAAACAAGAACTAGAACTGGAACTTGGAGAGTACTTAGTTGGCGGCCAAGACTCGTTGAGCTCCCATGACTTGTATTGGCAAGACTGAGAATGAATGTGGCCAATGCCTCCTTATATAGGTTTTCCAAGGGCGGTTCAAGGGTGGTTATGAATTGATGATATCATCGATGATGTCATCAATTTGAAACGTGATCTATAAATATCATAATCAAGTAAGAAGATAGTCGATCTTAGGGTTTTGACACGTTCAAGACAGAATGGAAGCATTAGTTTCTCCAAACTCTAAACCAATCATGCGATATGTAAAGTCATATGGAATCTGAGGTTTAGGATGGTTTCCTTTGTCCAGGACATCACCTCTCCCTCAAGCGATGAGTTCCATGAGGAGTGGTTGTGTGACTGTGAGATCTTCTAAAACTTGAATCTTCATAGCTCTTGGTCTTTGTAGAGTTCTTTATATGTGGTACTAGAACATGATGATGATGGATATCCATGATGAAACTCGAAAGGGTTTGTAGTATATCTAGGTACAGAATCAAGGCCATGATTCTCATGATGGCCAGTACTCCTCTTTTGATTTTGATGCTGATGCTTCTGATGTAGGATGGTGATTGTGGAGGTCCTAATTCCCACTTGCTTCTTCTTCTTAGGACATTCAAATACCATATGGTCATGATCTCCAAATACAAGATAGACTTCCCACTACAGTGCGAGAAGGCACCCACGAGCTTCCCTTTGGTCTTCTCCTTCCTTCAAGTCTTGACGACAAGGTCTTTGCTTCTCTTTACTTCAAAAATCCACAATCACTTCATATAATATCTCGAAAAATCAACCGCAACCTGGAGAGAATCCGTGGGGGTGAAAATGCTTCTTTATTTAAGTTTGGTCATCAAAAACTTCCTCCTCAAATCATTAGAAACCACCAAGACCTGGTGAGAAGATCCATGGGTGTAATGGTTCACTTCGGGACTTCAAACCTTTCTCTTCACTTTATCAGAAACCAACTAGAAAATCCACAGAAAAGATCCACGGGGTAATGCTAGTTCACTTTGGGACTTCAAACTTTTCTTTTCACTTTATCAGAAACCACCTCCACGGGGGTAGGAAAAGCAATCATCGTTAGTACCATTAAAAAAAAACTATACTCCTTGACTTTGATTTTATTATTTACATTTCTATTTTTCAATAGTATTTATTCTTTCTTTTTCTTATTTTTCTTTAATTCTATTTAGCTTGTGAATTTAAATTATTTTTGTTTGTTTTACTCTTTTTAATAATATAATCAAACAAATTACAATCAAATCTCTCACGGTTCTTTCTTTCTCCCTTATTGAAAAAAAACTCTTCCGCATTTTTCCATTTTATTTCATTATAATTTCCACATTCAAGTATTTTGACAAAGCACTTTCAAATTATCTTTGTGATGCGTAATTCAGATAATCAACACTTCCACAATGTATCCATAGCAATTCAAGTAAAGCATCCTGTTTCAATAATCGTGATGGCATTAAAAAAACACGTTTATGGTTCTCTCTTGTTAATGTACATGATGAGATAACATCTAACTTCATCTAGATTTTGATCGCTAGTAGCTGTTCCCTTTGATCAAATATGGTGCTCTGATTATATCATTGTAGAGAAGAATCTCCGCTCTACTTTCATGTCTCTCTCTCTCACAACATTCTTGCCTCTCTCTCTCTCTCTGATCGGTTATATCATCGACATAAACTCATTTGCATCAAGTTCTGCTCCGATTCTACCTTCTCTCTCTCTCTCTCTCCTACACCATCCATCGCCATCTCTACTTCCGCATGTCAGTGTATTTATTCCTCTCTCTCTCTCTCTCTCTCTCTTCGCTACTCTCTGCACCACGAGCATCTCCGCAGCACGCAATCCCTGTAGGTTCTCACCCTCTCTCTCTCTCTCTCTCTCAATTTCTCTCTCTCTCTCTCTCTCTCTCTCTCTCTCTCTCTCTCTCTCTCTCTCTCTCTCTCTTTGCGATCAATCATCGCCTTCATCCATCTTTGTGCACCGACTGCTATGCTGTCTCTCTCGCTCCCCCATTGTGCATATGTCATCGATCTGGTCTGCAACAATGCCTTCTCTCTACTCTCTCTCTCTCTCTCTTTCTCTCTCTCTCTCTCTCTGTCTCTCACAATCTTTCACAGATCTTCTTCTCCATCTATGGCGGTGTCTCCACAAAATCTACTGCACGCTATCAATTAGCACATCTCTCTCTCTCTCTCTCTCTCTCTCTCGATGTTCTGAACAGCAGCACCCTGTGTGAATTTGAGCTTCAACACCTGTGTCATCGTCTGCTCATATTCTATAGCTAATCTCTCTCTCTCTCTCTCCAATCGATGTTCTACCGTGCGATTTGTCCATATCCAGCTCTCTCTCTCTCTCATGGCATCCATCGCCATCTCTACTTCTACATGTCTGTATATTCCTCTCCCTCCCTCTCTCTCTCTCTCTCTCTCTCTCTCTCTCTCTCTCTTTCTCTCTCCGTAGTGCATCATGTTCATCTGTCGCCTCTGTAGCCAGAGGTTTCCATCCATGCCTCTCTCTCTCTCTCTCTCTCTCTCTCTCTCTCTCTCTCTCTTTCTCTCTCTCTCTCTGTGCATCGCGAGCATGTCTGCAGTGTGCAATCCCTGTAGGTTCTCACCCTCTCTCTCTCTCTGATCAATCATTGCCTTCATCCATCTCCACGCACTGATTGTTATGCTCTCTCTCTCTCTCTCACACATTTCGCATATGTTTGTGCATACATCATCTATTTGGTTTGCAACAGTGCCTTCTCTCTACTCTCTCTCTCTGTCTCTCTTTCTCTCACTCAGAATTTTTCGTAGATCTTCTTCTCTATCTATGGCGGCATCTCCACAAAATCTACTGCGTGCTGTCGATTAGCACATCTCTCTCTCTCTCTCGATGTTCTGAACAATAGCGCCCTGTGTGAATTTGAGCTTCAGCACCTGCATCGTCGTCTGCTCATATTCTACAACTAATCTCTCTCTCTCTCTCTCTCTCTCTCTCTAGCCGATGTTTTATCGTGTGATTTGTCCATATCCAGCTCCGTCCCCCCCCTCTCTCTCTCTCTCTCCCCCCCTCCCGACAATCCTCTCTTCCTTGTCTACCTACACTGTGAAGCCCATCTCCCTCTCTCTCTTGACATGGGGATCCCTCAAGATGACACCGATTTGAGAAGGCATAAGCCCTTTCTTAGAAAACTCGAAAATAAGATCTTCCACCTCCTGATGAGTTGCCTTTAGCCAGCTGGGGGTGTCCTCTTATATGGCAGATCCGATCAGGACATACCCTTTCTATGACTGGGCATACGGCCCATGGTGAGCAAGCTTGTAGGAGCCTCTGACTAGAGACAAAAACCCTTCACCTGCGACCAAGATTTCTATGCAATCATGAAGTTAGGCCGCCTTCTTGGAGGTGTCTGCAAAAGATCTCGCAGCACTCTATACAAGTCCCCTTACACACTTGCTATCCAAGCAAAGATTTTTGAATGAGTGAAAATGTCTCTCTCTCTCTCTTTCTCTCTCTCTCTCTCTCTCTCTCTCTCTCTTCGAGGCGTATAATTCAGTCAACAGCTCAACCTTCATAATAACACTTCTCACATCTATACAATAACAGACACATAGTTCCTTCCTCTTGATACATCAGAAAGACAAAATCATAAATAAAACCATAGCTTTCCTCTCTGTTCTAGGTTATTAGGAAGCAACTTCAAACTTCTTATGGAAGAAAGAAGAAGAGAAGTGCGCAAAGAGAAATGGAAGCTTCTCTCTCTCTCACTCTCTCTTCTCTCTCTGTGCATGGTAATGGAGAGCATGAACAAGAAACCAAAAACATAAAGAATTGACAAGAAAAGACAAGAAGCATACTTGGAGAGAAGATCCACAAAAAAGATCCACGAGAGAAATAAATGAGATTTGGATAGCTATTTATAAGTTCCCCCTAGGCCTTCTCTCTAGAATCTTCTAACCTCGTTATCTAAAATTTCTATCTCCAAAATCTTCTTGCATCTTTTTTTACTATTTTTGGAGAATCTCATCTTTAATTTCTATTTTGAATTTTCTCTTTTTAATTTTCTAATTTTTCTTTTTCTATTTTTGGTTATTTTTCTTTTTCCCTTTTTACTTTTCTTGGACTAAGGTTTGGTTTCACACTTGTAATCAAATTAAATTAAATCCAAGGGTTAGACTTAGGATAAATGGAAAAACTAAGGTTCCAACCTAGGGTTCTTATCGAGGAAAGTTAGGGTTGCCTATGCTTAAGGTTGCACACATCAACTAATGGGTTTATTCACATTTATGGGCTAAAATCCTAGGGTTTCCTAGGGTTTAGGTTGGGTTTCCATAAGGTAAAACTCAAGATTTCAAGGGGCTTCAAAGATCAAACCCTAGTTTTTCAAGGGTCTTAGAGTTAGGTTAGAGAATTATTTACAAATTTATAGGCTTGATGTATAGACGCAACATGGTTTCTTATCTCATAGACAATCAAATCATTCAAAACATAAACATTTCTAGACTCTTATCATCTTTTTATAGTCAAACAACATCTCATGATCAGAAAAAACAATGAAATAGGCTTTAAAAAAAAACTTGGTGAACACTTCCCTGAGGGATTTCATCCTGACATTCACCCCCACTAAACCTACACATCGTCCTGATGGGTTAACCTACAAAATCCAATAGAAGTGTATCAGGATCCTTTTAAAAAATCTTTTTAATTTTAATGTCCTTCTTCTCAAAAATTGAAACATGATCTCATGCACTCCATGCAACTTTATAAAGAATAGTACAAATTTTACAAAATTAAGTAGATGCAAGCTTCACAAATGTCTTATTATGTTTTCGCTTCCACAATCACATAAGTAACCATATGAATAAACTGTATGTCTCGTAGATCTTCCATTCGTTTAACTCGTTCAGATCCAGCAACTTATCCTAAGTACTAGCATATACTAAGCTTCTATTAACTCAGTTTGTAGAATACGCCCTGATTCCCCTATTTATCTCCTATTGTCCAACTCTCCATTGAATCTTTTTCTTTTTTTTTTCTTTTTTGACTAAAATTTCCACACAATCTTCCATTCCATGGGTTTGAGTTGGAACTATTGTGATGTCATATCAATTCCACTTGGAACTTAAGATTCTTTAGTTGAGCTTTCAATATTTCTCTTTTTGATTTGAGTCAACATTAAGTCCTCTTATTGCCCCGTCATAATAGCTTTCCATTTCATCAAACACCATATCTCTACTTACCTTTTTCTATGTGTGATTTTGTTGTAGCAATTATATTCCTTTTTCACAAGGGAGTACCCAATGAACATACATTTTTCTACTTTTGGATCTAGTTTTGTCCTCAACTAATCCTGAACATGTACATATGCAATACAATCAAATAGTTCCACATGTGATAAGTTTGGCTTTTTACTTGTAAACTTCTCTTCAAGTGTAACTTGATATATAACAACGGCTAGAGTTCTATTCATGATGTATACAATAGTAAGCACAACTTTTGCCCAATTAACGTGATGCATATTTTTCTAAGCAATCAAGGTTCTTCCTATTTTTGCAATATTTCTTTTTTTGAGTTCAGAAATGCCATTTGGTTGTGGCATGTACTTGCATGAAAACTGCTTTCAAATTCCATGAACTTTTAGAAACTAGTAAGTTGATTTGATATGTATTATCCTCCTCCATCAAATCTTAATGTTTGAATATACTTCCATGTCTAGATTGTCCACCATAGCGTTAAAATTTTGAAAGTGAGTAAACACCTGACTCTTGTTCTTCATGAAGTATACCCATACTTTTCATGTATGATCGCCAACAAAAGAGACATAAAACTTGAAATCTCCCATAGATGTAGTCTTCTAGGACCCCAAACATCTATGTGGAGTATCTCTAGCATATTTTCACATACATGCTTTTCATAAGATTATGATGCCCTTGATTGCTTACCAAATTGACATGTTTCACATACCTTCTACATCTCTCTTGATTTTTAGATAGAGTTTATTGTTTGCATAAAGCCATTTATATGTTAAAGAGGGTAAAGGTGATATTTTCCTAGTTGGGATACACCCAAATGTTATGGCCTGTTTCGTGATGTAAGTTGAAGACATACCTTAGCATCACAAAAGAGACCCTGAGTCTCTTTCAACAAACAAAAGACACCCTGAGTTTAGAATTTGAAATGATAGATTTAGGCTCAATGCATTATTGCTTAGAGCCTGAAGTATGGTTGAAACCAAGGAAGATTTTTATCTATCAATAAGAGTATGGAAGACACATTTTGAAGGCATTTGACATGGAGGATTGCAAGGAGATTTCTACACCTATGAAGATCAACATATATTTTTCTATTGAAGATACTTCAACTCCACTAGATATTGGAAGATATAGGAGATTAGTTGGAATTCTCATCTAATTATGCAATAGCAGACCAAATATCTCCTATGATGTTGGAGTAGTAAGTATGTTCTCTAATAAGCCTTTCCAAATGCATCGGAGGTCATGCATGTAGATACTCAATTATGTGATACTAGAAAATCATTTTCTAGATATTGCTTTTGTTTAGGATCTAGGATTTTCTATTGCATTATTAAGAATTAAACAATTGTAGCATAATTATCTACTGAAGCTGAGTACAAATCAACATGTCGAGAAGTATGGTTTAGGAGGATCCTATGGAACATATGAATACAAGGAAAAGTGGCTATAGGGTTGAAGTGTGACAACCAAAGTTGCATGGCCATCACCAAGAATCTTGTTTTCCATGCACATACCAAAACATAGAAATTAAGTATCACTATGTGTGTGAGTTGATCGAGGATGGGGTCATGGAGATAAGCTATTGTCCAACTCAAGAAAATGGAGCAAACATCTTCACGAAGGCTCTTGGGAGAGATCAACTTCATCAACACTTTCCAAAGCTTGGCATTGGGACAAGGAGGTAGGTCATCATAGACTGGACATTGAGATTGTTGATGATGAATATGTGTGATTGTTGATGGTAATAGGTGATCTTTGTGAGCCTATCCATTATGTTAGGTAGGACATAAACTTTTGGACCATTGGGTTTCCATTCAAGGTGAAAATAAAGGCCTTATGGCACCATGCGATTTCCCAGTAGAACCATGCAATTTCCCCTTGCTCGGAGCATAAGGATGGACAACACCATCGTTATAGATGCATTACTCTTTGAAATTCGAGAATTTGAGCTCTCTATCTCTTAGTCTGTATCTATCTTTATCTTCGTTTTTCTCTCAACTTTGTCTACTAGTCTCTTCCACTATGATGTTATTTCCTATAGATGAAAAAGCCATTGGCCATGTAGTAGGTCTCCAACACTGACTAGAAGGTCTTAAAATAGATGTCCTTATTGCAAATGGTAGCATTAGTGTCATCGGCATAAGTTTGAAGGATCAGTTCTTCATGTCCTCTCGACATAGTGATGCCACAAAGGTTCCCATGCAAGTAATCTTGATGAAGAAGTCAATCCAAAAAATAAGCCACAATGGCATAGAGGAGCGGGGCTAGTGTACAACCCTGTCTAATAGATTTCTTCAAGATTATAGGCTTACTAAGAGCCCCATTGGCCACCACCTTTCTTGAAGCATTTACAAGAAGGAAATGGATAGAGCGAATGAAAAAAGGTCCAAAACCCCCATTATGTAAGGCCTACAGTATGAAGTCCCAAGAGATTTTATCATATGCTTTGTCGAAGTCAATTTTGAGGAATACAAAACCTTGGTCTTCGGAATGAGCAAGTTGTATTCCTTCCCAAAGAGACATAAGAGTTTCCATGATGTATCTACCATGAATCAATCCTTTCTACTTGCACCTAATGATGAAACACATATGTGGGTTGGTTTTGTTGGCCAAGGGCTTAGCAAACATCTTATAATTTATGTTTAAGCCATTATCGATCTCCAATTACTAATAGATTGTTGGTTGCCTTTATTGTGTATCAATTTAATGATACCTTGATTAATGGACTTAGGTAGATCTTTGTCAGTGATCGACTCATTTGAGACATCACAAATCAAGGGGACCATCCTAGGAGAGAAGGAATGATTCAACATATGCAGTTCATGATTCTCATACTACTTCAAATTCAAAACTTGGTTTCTTTGGTCACCTCAAATTTCCTAGTTTGCTTCACCTCAAAAAAATTGTAATTTGTTCCTCTTTGCCCAAACATGAGGCACATTCTAACTATATTTGTGAGGCTCTATTTTGTGTAGAATGCAACATTCTTTCTTCCCTAGAGATGGTTCAAATAGAGATGCACACAAATAACAACTTGTTGATAGTGATTTCTAGGGTCCTATGCAGGTACCTTCATTTGGGAATTACCTATAATTTGTAAAGCTCATTAATTGCTTTTCCATGCATGCATGGGTTTATCCATTGAAAGAAAATTTTGAAGTATTTATGTGCTCTAAACAATTTCTAGTTATGGAAAGAAATATATCAGCATGTAAAATGTGATTCCAATGCATTTTTGGATGCATGTGGGATAAAAAATCATTTTATAGCATCGTATGCACCTCAAGCAAATGGATTTGTTGAAAGAAAGAATAGTTATGTCGAGGAAATGGCAAGGTGTATGGTCAAAAGGAGGCCTCTACATTGCTTCTAGCTTGAGGCTATTATGTTCGTAGCAGGCATACTTAACAAGTACCATCAAAGCATTGTAGTAGATCACTCCATATGAGTCTTGGCATGGTGTCAAGACATCTATAGCTAACCTATGTGTTTTTTCTCACTTGGCATATGCATAGTTCCTAAACAATAACGCAAAAATTAGACGATAAGGCTCTGAAATATATTTTCATTGGGTGCAATTCTGGAAGAAATAGTTATCATCTATACAATCCACATACCAAATGCATTTTGGTTATTAGTTATGATTTTTTTGTGGAAGATGCAACTCACTCCTAAATTTCATTTACCTATGCGACATCAGTAAGATCAAAGGATGTGTATGAAAATTTGCTAGCTACATTTATAGGTGAAGTATAAGACTTTACATGTTTCAAATAATAATGTAGATTATTATTGATTAGAGAGATGACATTGAAGAGGCAAAAACTATAGCCAAATGGCTTTGGGAGAAACCAGTTTAGATGCATTTTTGTCATATCAATACTGCATGAGATCCAATGGTTGCCTCTAGTCTTTGTGATGACGAAGCCCATATAGTTTTGATGAAGCACAAAATTCAAGAAATTGGATGTTTGTTATGCAATAAGAATATTATGATATTATGAGGAATGGTTCTTGGCCTCTATGTGATTTTCATCCTAAAAAAAATTCAATTGCAATATATGGGTATAGAAACAAGCACATAATCCTAATGGAATAGTTGGTAGGTTAAAGACTAGTCTTTGTGACAAAGGTTATGCTCAAGAGAAAGGCATTTTGATGAGACCTTTGCTTCCACAAGTTGAATGACAACTATTCATAGCATATATTCACATGATGCTCATCATGGTTGGAATGTACATCAATTGGACATTGAGACTGCATTTCTAAATGGGGATTTACATGAAGAAGTGTGCATATTCTAGCCCCATGGTTTTGTGTAGAAACGGCATAAAAGAAAGTTTGCAAGTTGAAGTAGGCATCCCCAATCTAAGTTGGTAGAACAATATTGCCACTATAGAACAAGAAAAGAGGACACTCATACATAAGTAGTTTCAAGGTTTGTTTAGTCAGCAATCCCACAATGACCCTTTGAGGTGGGTTGCATGTGCTATAATCACCTCTTGCACAAAAAAAAACTATCAGCCCCAAACTTCAAAAGACTCTTGATATTCCATCTGAAGTCACTGATATTCTTGCTACCATCCACTCAGTCAAACCTGGTAAGACCCCTGGTCTTGATGGACACACTGTTGAGATCTTTTAGATGAATCCCATCTTCATTTGATGTATTCTTTTTAGTCCTAGGCTTGGATTCGAATCACGACCACAACGTATAGCACATGATATAAAATGTTAGAAGCAATGACATCATCACCATTTGAGAGATCAAGGATTGTACATATCGCATGAATAGATTTGACAACCAAGCCAATGTTTACTAATGGAAAAACTCATAAAAGATTTTTCTTGATCCCTAGCATGTCACGAGGAAGGAGATAAGGAAGAGAGCTCACACACACACTCTCACTCTCAAGGAGAAGCACACACACAGATTGAGGCAAGGAAGAATGATCTTCTTCTTCTTCTTCTATTACATAAAAGGAATGTACAAGAATGACCTAAAAAACAAGAATACAACCAGTGCAATATATAAAGACTAGTACATAAGGAAAAACCTAATGTCCGCAAATGAGTGAGCTGGCAAGAAACAAATGTGCCATCACTCTCGGTAGATAAATCTAATAAAGCTCAATGAAGTATCCCTGACATATACCGGCATGACCACTATACATGTCAGAGAAACGAAAAACTGGTATGTGTCATCCTGGATCATCACATGTTGAGCTTGATATCTCAACACTCCCCCTCAAGCTCAATGCCATATCCTGTAATCCAAGCATCTTCCGAAACTTCTTCAACTTCTCAGCTCCAAGTGCTTTGGTGAAAATATCAGCAATCTGCTCATCTGTTCTCACATAAACAAGATCAATATCACCTGCTAATACCTTCTCTCTGATGAAGTGATAATGTACCTCGATATGCTTTGTTCTAGCATGGAAAACAGGGTTCCGTGCTAACTGTATGCTGCTAAGATTATCACAATAGATAGTGATACCTGGCTTTTGCACTTCCACACCTAAATCTGCAAGTAACATCTCTAGCCATGATGCCGCACATGCTGCCATTGCAGCACCTCTATACTCAGCCTCTGTACTCGACAAAGCAACAGTGGGTTGCTTCTTACTGCTCCATGTAATAGCTTCACCTCCAAGTGAGAAAAGAAAGCCACTAGTAGATCTTCTATCTGGAGTACTACCAGCCCAATCTGCATCGGTGTATCCATGAACCTGCAAATCTACACCAGCTTCATAAAACAATGCATAATCCAAAGTAGCACTCACATAACGTAGAGTGCGCCTCAGAGCATCCAAATGTGGCTTCCTAGGAACCTGCATAAACTGACTTTCAAGTCCAACAGTGTAGCTTAAATCAGGCCTTGTAATTGTAAGATATATAAGACTTCCTACAATTTTCATGTACATAGTAGCATTTTCCAATGCTTCACCTGATGTAGTATCCAATTTCAAATTCTGATCTAAAGGCATAGAAATTGGCTTACAATCAGCCATACCATACTTTTGCAACATATTCAAGGCATATTGCCTTTGCGACATCCATATACCTGTTTCTGTATGTATAAACTCAATGCCCAAGAAATAGCGTAGCACACCAAGATCTTTCATGTCAAATTCCTGCATAAGAAGTTTCTTTACCTCTTTGATGCTTTCTTCATTATCACCACCTACAATCAGATCATCAACATAAATAGCCACAATAGTGATCCATCATCAGCCTTCCTTGCATATAGTGAGTGATCTGCATCACACATAGAAAACCCAATGTTGGTTCAGTAATCAACAATCCTTGTATGCCATGCACGCGGAGCCTGCTTCAGCCCATACAAAGCCTTTTGCAACCTGCAAACATATTCTGGATGCTTTGAATCTTCATATCCTTGTGGCTGGTCCATATATACTTCTTCCTGTAACTCACCATGTAGGAAAGCATTCTTCACATCCATCTGATGCAAAGTCCATCCTTTTGCTGTAGCTAATGCAACAAGTGTTCTGACAGTAGACATTTTAGCTACAGGGCTGAATGTTTCCTCATAATCAATGCCATATGTCTGTGCATAACCTTTAGCTACCAATCGTGCTTATGCTACCATCAGCATTATTCTTTACCTTGTAAACCCATTTGCAGCCTATGGATTTCTTTCCTTGCGGCAATGGAACCAGCTTCCATGTATCATTTCCATAAAGTGCAGCCATCTCCTCATCCATAGCTTTTTCCCAATCTGCATTACCAATTGCATCTTCAAAACAAGAAGGTTCAACATCTTGTATTACCTTTGTCATGTAGGCACAATGGCGAGCCATGTAACTATCATATGTCAATCGTTGCACTGAATTACGCATCCTCCCAGATCTTCTTGGTCCTAGGTCACTTCTTCTTGTATCATCTGCATGTGCCCTTCTTACTCCTAGAGTCTTCACAGAGGGCAATCCAAGTTCCTCATCAAGACTCTTTTTCGAACCGCTTGAATCTCCATCAATGTCTTCAAAACCTGCACCTATTTTACTACTAGCAGAAAGCTTTTCTTTACCTTTCTTGGATGTATTTGATGAATTTTCTGGACTGAAATTTCCACGCAATCTTCCACTCCATGGATTTGAGTCGGAACTATTGCTTGGTGATGCATCCGGTCCACTCAAAACTTGAGATTCTGCACTAGATTTTTCAGCATTTTCTTTGTCATTTGGTTCAAGATTCAGTCCTTCTTTGGCATCTGCATAGAAGCTTGACATTTCATCAAATACCACATCTCTACTCACCTTCACTTCTCGTGTGAGTGGGTTATAACATTTGTACCCCTTTTGCTCAAGGGAATATCCAATGAAGACACATTTTTTTGCTTTCGGATCAAGCTTCGTCCTCAACTCATCTGGAACATGTACATATGCAATACAGCCAAAAACTTTCAGATGTGATATGTTTGACTTTTTACCTGTAAACTTCTCTTCAGGTGTAACTTGATGTACAATAGCAGTCGGAGTTCTGTTCATGATGTATACAGCAGTATGCACAGCTTCTGCCCAATAACAATGAGGCATATTCTTCTCAGCCATCAAGGCTCTTGCTATTTCTGCAATATGTCTATTTTTGCGTTCAGCAACACCATTCTATTGTGCTGTGTACCTACATGATTCCATGATTTTTTAGAAAACTGCTGAACTCATTTGACATGTATTCACCTCCTCCATCAGATCTTAATGTTTGAATGTAATTCCCTGTCGATGCGTATGTATGGCAGGATTCAGATGCTCAGATGGATGCACATGTAGAGCATGATTTTGTTGACCACATGGATGCTCATGTGGAGCATACTTTGGATGATCAGTTGGATGCTTTAGAGCATGATGTGGATGCTCACGTAGAGCATTGTCATGATACTCATTTAGAGTGTGATCATCAGTTTGACCTTGGTATTGATGTTGTGCAGCTAGCTCATATGGAGCATGATGATACACTTGGTGTGGTAGAGAAGGATAGCTCTTATGATACACAGTGTATCCTAGAGCATACTAGCTCTCAAGGTCCACAACTAGACACATCCTTGGTTGAGAGGATGGCTGATTTTCTATGTTGAGGAGTCAGTAGTTATGCAGTCATTCTTGGATCTGCTCATGCCAGGTGTTGACACAGATATGTCAGGACATGTTGGTCTTGACGATAGTGCTTTGGATGCCTTGGATACAGGCATGGTTAACATACTTAGGTTTGCGAGGATAGCACATGTTTCGTTAGCATTCAAGAGTCTCATGTATGAGTTATGCTCGAGACCAGATATTGCAGTTGCTATTGGAGCATTTGCACTTGGAGTTATCAGTCGTTCGATGATTGGCATAGGCATAGAGAGAGTGGGAGCTTTGCAGGAACTTTATCAGTTCTTCCATCAATCAGATATGAGCTCGACTCTTATCGGCATGAGTCTAGAGCAGTTTGAGGTGCATGGATACACCTTGTTTGAGGCATTTGGTATAGGCTGATCAATATGGGTTGAGATCCGGACTCTTCCTGTACATTATTGTATAATCCTACATCATTCTTTGTATGTGTTACCACTTATGGTCACATTGACCCTTAAGTGGGAGATTGTTGGGGATGTAAGGGTCATGTGACCTTACCCCCATATTCATATATATACATCATATATAGATCATTGCCTTAAGAGAGATCATTATGTGGGTTTCGAGGCTCCCACGCATGTCCGCGCGTCTCTCCTCTCTTCTCTCTCCCTTGATCTCCTCCTTCCTCCTCTTGTTCAGCACACCAAAGCCCTTCAACTACTTGGATTTTTTTATCCCAAGGGGGGATCACTACTGCCAGATTTGCATGCTTTTTTTTATAGTGATTGGGTTGGTTGCTATGGCACGTGTTTCCAATAGTGGCTTTTGCTTCATGCTTGGTAGCTCATGTATATCTTGGTTGATCAAGAAGTAGCGTGTTGTGGCCACTTCGAGTCGTGAGGCTGAGTATAGGGCAGATTTCACAATGACTACTGAATGTATGTGGCTCAGACACCTTATGGCTGATTTGGGTGTTGGTTAGTCTTCTACCACCACCATCTTCACTGACGGTCAGAGCACATTGACAATTGCGAGGAACCCTGTGTTCCATGCTCACAGTAAACACATTGAGGTGCATTATCATTATGTTAGGGAGAGGTTCTCTACTGGGGAGATCATCTTGGCATATGTGCCCATGCAGCAGAACATTGCAGACCTTTGCACGAAGGCTCTGCCTAGGGAGAAGATTGAAGCTTTCTACAAAGCTTTGGGCTTACTTCCTTTTGTGGATTGATTCCACATAGCTTGGCGCTTGCTTATACATGAGTGTCAGCTCCTTGTCCACCACATCACTCCTAAGTGGGATTTGTTGATATATTTAGGTAGTGATGTGTATGAACACTTTAGGACCGCTGAGGCACTTTTTCCCCTCTTTAGGAGGTTTTTTCCCCTAGCTTGTATATACGCCTATTGCCCTAGCAGGCTACTTATCTTTATACATTCTAGTGATAATACATTGAGTATTGTGTGTTGTGCTCCAAGCTTCTTCTTCTTCCATGGGTTGTTTGCGTGCTTCCGCAAATGTCTAACTCCAACAAGGGATAGTCAAGCAGGACCAAGTAGGCAAAGCGATCAAAGAAGATTCAGCAACTAGGCCTATCCAAATTTTTAAAGATAAATCTTTTTCAAAAGTGATTTTCATCACTACAAAAACATTGTCGATGTCATCTTTCATAGATTATACTCCATTGTTTTAAGTGGAGGAGTCCTCAAGCTTGAGAAATATTAGGAGTACCTACCCATCAATTTTCATAATTTTTAGACTCCATTTGAGCCCTCAAATAAGCCTTGGAACCTAGTTTTTTACTAGGCTAGACACTAGGTCTCGACAGTGCCAAAGCTAGTCAAAAACTATAAAAAGAGCTATAGAGCTCATTCTTGAGGTTAGTTGGTGAGATATTTGAGCTTTTTAAGAGATTTCTTAAGTAATAGAAAGCACTCCATTGTTCCTCTCTTTGTTCTTTCCTTCTGTGCATGTGTGTGTATGTGTGGGCATGCTAGTGTGCTTCTCACTCATGCACTTGTGCCTTCACTTGCTCATGGTCATCATACCAGTCCTCATGTCTCCACAGATTGACATTTATGAAGTGGATCTCCTCATGTTGGTAGTTGCCATTGTGCCAGAGTGACAATGACATATGTAGAGTTAATGTTCTCTTGGATGGTGATGTTATCATTGTTTCTAGAATTTTATGTCATGGGTTGTATAAGCTCATAAATTTTGAGAATGATTTAGCATGTGCATTCCATGATTCCTATGCTATTTGAGATGCAAAACTTTGGAAGCATGCTTTTGCCATCTTAATTTTTTGAGTTTGATTCACCTAAGATTACAAATGGTGTCCTCTTTGCAAAAACTTGGGGCACCTTTTGAGCTTGTCTCTCAGGGCTTTATTTAGGGTAAAATTCAATGTCCTTCCTTTCCCAAAGATGGTAAAGTTAGAGTTGTATTTAAAGGTTGTTCAGCTTTTGTGCTTTCAATTGAGAAAAGAGGCATTCAAGTCATTCAACTTAGTGGCCATAATATTTGTATATTTCATACATAGGTCATAGATCTGTATCATTAAGTAAAACCTTTCTTTTGGAATTATTTTCCTTTACATAAGTGTTGCACAACGTTTTCCACATCTCCTTTGTGTTCTTACAATCCAACACATTAATGTATACGTTTTCTTGCGAGAGAGTTGTGGACATTTCCATCTGACGACTCTCATAAGCATCATCATCCACACCAATGGGTTACATTTCCTCTTTTGAATCAAGACATGTGACATATATGATTTTTTAACACGAAAAATTAGACCTATTGAACTTACAAATCAAAAGGCTATTCTTTTTTTTTACAAATTATTATCTTTCTTTTAGTCATTTGAACCATCCCTTGTCCAATGAGATGTGTATGAAGATTTTGACGCCATGATGTAAAGAGCATATTAAGTAAACTTGATATATCAAATTGAGTATAGCTCGGTCCAAATCTTTTTCGAAAAGGATTCCTTATAAAAATGTATAGGTGCTCCTAAACAGCGAAAAGAGAGTGGCAAATAACTATATTTTTGTAGTTTTAATTGTGTCAAATGGCCAAGTGAAAACGTTTTGAAAAGAGATTCCAACATCCAATTTGGCTAAAATGCACCTATTGATCCACTAGCATACATCTCTTATGGTGATGATAAGGTATGTCTTCCACATGAATATCCATAGACCTATCTGTAGGTAGATGAAATGAGACATGACGAGTCTCACATCGCACATATGACTGAACTCCACTAAGACGAGACTGTCTCTCACATGAAGTACCTGTAGTGGATACCGGTGCCCAATCCTGGCACCTTTGACAAGCATAAGCTGCCCCAACTGCAACTGAAAATGATGCTCACTAAGGAATGCATAACATCTGCTCTCTTGTAACTGGGTAACTGAAATCAAGCTCTTGGAATGAAGGCACATAGCGTACATGTCTAAGTATAAGTGATGCTCCACTAGGTAGCATAATGCATATATCTCCTGCACCCTCAATGTCATATTTCGTACCATCAGGCAACTGCACACATCCACGACTCTCACCTGAGAATCGACAAAACCACTCACGATGTGGAGTAACATGAAAACTGGCTAATGCATCAAGCAACCAAGCCATATATGTGCCATCTAATGAACAAGAGGAATCCTGAGATGAACCATAGGAGAAAGTGATATCACCATCACTGGCATAATCAACTACCATAGACTCTCCTGAAATCACCACCTGACTTGCATCACGTGCATATCTCTGATGTCATCGTCGCATCCACCTGAAGCAACATCGTTGAATATGGCCCTCATGACCACAATGCCAACATTGAAGTCGTTGATATGATCTATGTCTCACATGATTCAATGGACTCACATACATATCATGTAGTCTCCGCCATAATGCATTACTCGTCTCCTCATGCATAATAGACTCATATATAGAATCCACAAGCTGTAATCGGATAGTGGAGCTGGCCAATGCGTCCATATCCATCCATACATGTTCGGGCATGTCACGAGGCCTCTGTGCATCTCTTTGCACATACATGTGTAACCCTGCACGAACCAATGTATGCCACATCTGAGTTTTCCATCTCGGAAAGTCAGTACCATCGAATCGAGAAGACACCATGCTGGCAATCCAAGACTAGCAATGTAACAAGAGACTGGAACAATACTCTATCCTCAATAGGATCACGCCTGTATATCAGTATGCATAACTCACATCATAAATGTCTCAATGGGGAAGGAACCATGTGAACCACGTGTCACATAACCATGCATTTAGCATGCACATAAAACCATGAGCATAAGCATGCTCACCAAGTCTCCAAAGTGACCAAATAGATGTGAAAGAATCCTGGGAAAAATTCAACAGAGTACCCCCTATAGATTGAGCAATCAAACAAGATAACCAGTAGTAAAAGAACAATGAATAACCTGTCATCACCTATCACTGATTCAACCAAAGATAATGTCAACTACATGTGCCAAAAAACTAATGGCAATTCACGCCAATACAATGGTGATGCACGTCCCACTCAAGAATGAATCCTGCAAGATCATCCAACCTATCACAAATAACCTATGACCAAGTCCAAATGAATGGAGATAAACAATGATCCAAAGCTATTGCACAAGCTTCAAGATCCACTAGAGCTCCTTTCTAGCATAAAAGCCAATGAAATTTCGACAGCATCTCCTCTGTAAAATGGACTTTAGAACCAAAATAACCATGTGGGAATCACCATCCACACATGCCAAGAATCACACTAGCAAATACATATCAATCAATGACCAAATGCTAATAATGGTGACAATCGAATGTGTAACTGAGGCTCCAATCTGGATCATGTACCTGCAAAGAAAACAAAAGATACAAGTACCAACCAAGATCCACAATCAACTCTCACAGAATAATGTGCAATCGGTAACTAAATCCATAACCAAGTGGCATAAGCAAGATATAGACCACAATGCCACTATACATCCATGATCAAACTCATGATGACATAAACCTCAAAAAGAGTATACCACAATGTCATCTTACATGCCAAACATTTGACAAGATCATGCCCTACTCTCATATGGAGGAGCTACCACAATGATCATACATGTACAATGCCTTGAAGCTCTGAAAATAAGAGCTTGCACACCAAAAATTCTCTCTCGAAGAAGTTTCAAAGTAAATTCAACCTCCAAGAGCAATTAGGGATTCTTATGGCTAAAATATGTTGATCTGTGTTTTGTTGTTTCAGAGGTGATAAACTATGAATTTGAACTTTTCATCTCAGGAAACTTCAAGATCTGATTCTTGGCTACGTAAGGAGATAAAGAACACCTCAATCAGAGGTGTGTAGCTCAAGATATGCACAAAACAAGCACCTGCTATCAATTTCACTTTCACCTGCAACACTTCTGCTCTGTATTTTGTAGTTTCAGCGACATTGCACTGAGAATTTGAATGTATGTTCTTCTACAAAATTGTAGCTATGCTTCCAAGCTACGCACAACAAGTTAAATCATTGCATTCTCAGCTATAGAACTCAAGTTATGATCCAAAAATTGACCTTCTGTCTTACTAAATGTAGATTCACCTTCTACAATAGTCTGTATTTTTCGAATTTTTGGCACTTTAGAAGTCCAAATCAGGTCTGCGCCCTCAACAAAGTTGTAGCGCTCTGTGTTAGTTACGCACAAAACTTTAAAACGTATCAATCCAAACTTCCTAGCTCAAGTTATGACCGAAATACTAAACAACTATCAAGAGATGCCGACCTGCACTTCTACCCCTTCTGACCTAAGTTTCCATTGAAGCTTCTTGCACACAAGCCTTCAACATGCTGTGATACCAATGAAGGGCTTTAGTGTGTAGAAAAAGAGGAGGAAGGAGGAGATGGAGGGAGAGAGAAGAGAGGAAAGATGCGCGGACATGCATGGGAGCCTCGAAACCCACATAATGATCTCTCTTGAAGCAATGCTCTATATATGATGTATATATATGAATATGGGGGTAAGGTCACATGACCCTTACATCCCCAACAGTAGTCAGGTACCACTCAAGTAGCAAAACATGTGCTTAACCTCCTACCCATGCTTGACACCTAGGTAATGCATAAACCTGCTCATCTATCACACAGAAAACTGAATATCTCACCAAGTAATGCATAAGTAAATCAAGCATGGGAGTGGCAATAGGCTTACAATCTTCGAGGCCAAAACACTACAATAATGTGTCAATATATTTTGTTTGAGACAACGCCATTCCACCATCAACTTGCATAAATTGAATGCCCAAATAGTGATGCAAACGCCCCAAATCAGACATCTCAAATGAGGCATGCAAATCAGCCTTAAAATCAGAAATATGCATGTCATGAGGACCCGTGCACGGCATGTCATCAACATACACAACAATGATTAGAAGCACATCATTAGCACGCTTAACATATAAGGTTCTTTCAATTGGACTGTTCTCAAAACCATGTGCAATGAGATAGGTATGTATCTTTTCATACGAAGCAAGTGGTGCTTTCTTTAAACCATATAATGCCTTCTTTAACCTACACACCTAGTTTCCATGCCCTTTCTGCACAAAGCCATGGGACTGAAAAACATACACCTCTTCATGCAAGTCACCATTCAGAAATGTTATTTTAATGTCCAACTAATGGACATTCCAACCATGATAAGCTGCAAGTGCATAGATGCTGTGAACAGTAGTCGTTCGGCATGTAGGTGCAAAAGTCTCATCAAAATCAATGCCTCTTTCCTATGCGTGAACCTTTGCAACAAGCTTAGCTTTATACTTGTCCATTGTTCTATCAAGTTTATGCTTCAGCTTGTATACCCACTTAGTGCCAATGGGCTTCTTGCTAGCAAGCAAGTCGCATAAAGACTAGGTACAATTCTTCATGATAGCATCATATTCAGCTTGCATTGCAGCCATCCAATGTTCAGAATTTTGTGCTTCATCAAACAAAACAAGCTCAGTCTCATCACAAAGACTAGATGCAGCCATAGCATAGCGATATGATGCAAAAGAGGTACTATGAGAGCCTAAACAAGTATGATATGACAGAGGTGCATCTAATTTGTTGTTATGCAAAGTGTGCACCAGCCATTTTGGCATAGTTTTTGCATTCTCCATATCAGTTCTCTCATCAACAAGTGCATCATGTAAGCGTGCATCAGAAATGGAATGATCTGCATCATCACGTGAAACTTGCAAAGGCTAAGAAGTTGCCTCATTAGGACCAGCACTAGACTATCCACCTGTGAAAAGAGGCAACAAAGTATTATACATATCTTTGCAGCTAACAAATGTCTCCTTTGTACATGAAATTAAGGGTTGAATAGCATCTTCCACAAAAAAAACATCACGGCTAACCAAAATGTGTTTAGTTTGTGGATGATATACACGATAGCCTTTGCTTTCAGAATTGTACCCAACAAAAATACATTTTACTGCTTTACCATCCAATTTCCCACGATGTTGTTGAGGCACTAATGCATATGCCAGACAACCAAAAACATGCAGATGAGCAACATAAGGCTTGTGACCATGCCAAGCCTCATATTGAGTGATAAACTACAATGCTTTAGTGGGACACCTATTAAGTACATATGTTGCACACATAATAGCCTCAAGCCAGAAACTATGTGGTAAAGCCTGACTCTTGACCATACATGTCGCCATCTCCATGAGTGACTTGTTCTTTCATTCAACAACTCCATTCTGTTGAGGTTTATATGGCATTATACACTGATGTTTTATCCCACGTTCAGCGAGAAATGCATTAAAGTTAGAAGACATATATTCCCCCCCGATCAGAATGGAGGGTGCCCATTTTACATGATGATAGATTTTCAACCAAAACCAAAAGCTGTTTGAAGCACATGAACACTTCAGACTTTGCTTTCAATGGATATACCCATGCATGCCCGGAAAAATCATTAATGAAAGTCACAAAGTAAAGATAGTTTCCAAAAGAGAGTGTCTGCATAGGACCACATACATCACTTCGAACAAGCTGCAATTTCAATGTAGCCCAAAGAGAACCATCTTTTGGGAATGAGGAATGCTGCATTTTTCCCAAAATACAACTTTCACATACATACATGTTTACCAGGTGCCTCAAGTTTGGGCAAAGAGGACACCATTTCAGATTTGTGTGGGCATAGCAAACTAGCAAAATTTAGATGACCAAAGCATGCATGCCAAAGCTTTGTATCTGACATAGCCTGAGAATCATGTACTGCACATGCTGAATCATTCACAGATCTTTCATAGACTATGAGCTTATACAACCCATGACATAAAATGGCAGAAGCAATAATCATGTCGCTATTTGACAAATCATGAATTGTACACCTGTCATCAACAAATTTCACAACCAAGCAAATCTTGGCTAAAGATGAAATTGATAATAGATTCTTCTTGATCCCTGGCACAAATAAAGCATCTGACAAAGTGAAGGAACTACCATCAACAATAGTCAGAATGATCTTACCAACTCCCATGATAGGATAAGAGGAGTTGTTGGCACATGTGACAATATTCCCTATAGGGGCAGGCTTGAGTGAAGAGAAGAAATTGTGCTACGAGGTAATATGTTTGCTCACCCCACTATCAAAGTACCAAACATCTGAGTCTACTGCAAACATGCATTGCTTATGAGAAGATGGGTCGAAACTGCAAATAGTAGTAAACGCCCATTCTTCATCCTACACAAGATTAGCACACTCTGTTTTCGATGTAGAGGCCTGTGCAACAACCATTCTGGCCTCTTTCTTCTTTGCCTCTTTAGCAGCCAGTTTTGGATAGCTCTTAATGACATGATCATTTTCTTTACAGTATTCACAAAACAATTTTTGTTTCTCTGATTTCTTCTCATCTTTATCTTCCTTCTTGGAATGTACAGAATTAGCAGATTTTTGCTTACTAGTAGAAGAGCTCTTTTCCTTTACCCTTCTGACTAGCCAAGAAAGCTTGATCTGCAACATGCATAATAGACCTATTCTTCTTGGACTAATCTTCCTACAACAAAAAAGAAACTAACTCTTCAAATATTAAGGCATTTGGATTGCTTTTCATCATCAAACGAATAGTAGAAGCAAAACTATGATATGAGTCGAGAAGACCATTTAGAACAGTCTGCGCAAGTGAATTGTCAGGAAGGACTTCATCAATAGAAATCAACTGTTCCTTCAAATACTTGATCTTTTTCAAAAAACTCTCCATAGAATCACCTCCATTCATGTGCTCACTGTCCAACTGTTTTTAGAGGTAAGCAACACGAGCCTCATTCCTAGCCTGGTACAATGTGGTAAGTGTATCCCAAGCATCCTTAGCTGTTCTACAAGAGTGAATGTGAGGAATAATGGCATGTTTGATAGACAAAGCTATCAATGCATGTGTCTGAGCATCTCTGCCATCCCAATGAAGTTGCTCTGCAATAAGTGCAACAAAAACAACAGCATGAACAAGAATCTACAGAATATCACCATCTTTGATACCATCTACATTAGCTTCAATACCTGTGTTTGCATGTGTAATAAGATGTTTTTCAACACCCTGCATAATATTCCACAGATCTTTTGCGACCAATACATGATGCATCATATAAGCCCATTATGGATAATTGGTACCATCCAACTTATCCTCAAAAAAAACATACAAAATACATCATTGCTTTTAGCTAGGGCCACTGACTAAAACACCTTGATGCAGAAAAATGACTGTATGTGAAAAAGTTGAAGAGAACTACCCAAATGAGTTATGCTAGACCTATAGGAGACTTTCAGACGCTTATACTGGCAAACCAAAACTGGTATATATCTCTAGCACAAAAAGACAAAATAGCCTACAAGCATTGTGATAGTGCATTTGGAGGCAGAAACGAGCTCACGTTGTATTTTCGATACCACAGAGCGAAGCCGTTTTTATCTCCTAGTCACCCTAAGTATGCATACCAAATTTTGTGTGATTCTAAGATTTTGACCGCAGGAGTGTTGATGATGCCCTGGATGATGTAGCGATGTCGAAACGATTTCATCCTTCCATTTAACATTCCGGAAAATTAAAAGCATGATTTCAAGATTGCTTATCTCTAAAACTCTCTCAAACATTTCGATAAGCTTTTGTATTTAACTAACCTCTCTTTAGTGCCTACAGGCAAAAAATTTATGGAAATAAGAAGTGATCAGATCTCATTATGCATGACCATGTGTCCATCTATATACCCTACATGTGCATATGTGTATTAGGGTTTACCGTAAATACATACTTAATTGTGTGATTGTATGTGGGACCCATTTGTATGTGGGGGTATGGGTAGAAACCTATGTGCCTAGCTAAATATATGAGTATTTAAGTAAGTATGTGATTAAATGTGAGGGTTTCAATGTGTATATATATGTGTAGGTGTGTATGTGTGTGATCATTAACATAAATATAATGTGTGTGAATATTTGATTTAGATTACAGTTAATTAATATATAGTATATCTTATACATTTAGTTAATATCCCTTATAATATGCTTTAATTATCTATCTTAATAGTGTGCGTATGTAACTGTTAAAGTATTAAACCTTAGTGTAAACCTAAATTAAAAATATTAAAGACATTAAAATAAAGAAAAATAGAAAAAAATAAAATAATTATGAGTGGTGTGTGTGAGTGTAGTTAAAAGTGTGGTGTGAGTGAATTATGCAATTAAAGTAAGTTAAAGTGAAAACTAAATATGTGGTATGTGTGAGTGCAAGGTAAAAGAGTGGTGTAAGTGAGTCATGGGTTTGAACTATGTTAAAGTGTGGAATAAATGATTTGTGAAATTAAAGTAAATAAAGTGAATGTGTTAAAGATTGGTTATGTGTTAAAGTGTAAGTGTGCTAAAGAATGGTGTAGATGAAAAGGAGAATGTGTGCACTTTGAGTGTGTGTGTGTATATATATATATATATATATATGTGTATGTATGTATGTGTGTGTGTGTGTGTCTTGTTATTTTTTCCTAATGATTTTGGTAGGTATTCTCCTTTTCTTCTTCTTTCTCCAATTATGTGCGCATAGAGAGAGAGCACTAATTCTTCTCCCCCTCCTCCTATGACCATTCGTGTTTCTGAGTGGCCAATCAAATCCTACTTTCCTATTTGAAATTGGACCCTTTCTATTCTCCCCATTGTAGTTACTCGAGCAGATTACATTTGCACATTAATTGTGATTCTATCAGAAGTCCTTTACTACCTTGGTATACATCATCATTTTCAACGTCAGCATCGCTTCAATCCTGTGAAAGCATGGCCCAACCTCCTCTACTCGTTGATGTCTGTCCCAGCCACCCCTTCAACACACAAGCTCTCCTTAGCTATCTACAGATAGCCATTCTTGGATTTCCCCTCCTCCTATTAGTTTTGACTCAACAGATCCTTGCACACTCTGTGCAGGCAAAGAGAGAGAGAGAGAGAGAGAGAGAGAGAGAGAGAGAGAGAGAGAGAGAGAGAGAGAGAGAGAGAGAGAGAGAGAGAGAGAGAGAGAGAGAGAGAGAGAGAGAGAGAGAGAGAGAAGGAGAGAGAGAAGGAGAGAGAGTGAGAGAGAGAGAGAGAGAGAGAGTGAGAGAGATAATCTCTCTTCCCCTCCCACGGCTGGCGGCACACAACATGTAGGAGAGAGAGAGAGGAGGGAAGAGAGAGAGAAGGAGAGAGAGTCAAATGTCCTCTCGGTAGTGCTAAACATGGCAGAACGTGGTAGAGCGCACAGAGAGGGGGAGAGAGAGAGAGAGAGAGAGAGAGAGAGAGAGAGAGAGAGAGAGAGAGAGAGAGAGAGAGAGAGAGAGAGAGAGAGAGAGAGAGAGAGAGAGAGAGAGAGAGAGAGAGAGAGAGAGAGAGAGAGAGAGAGAGAGAATGAAACAGAGAGAGAGAGGGGGAGAGAGAGAGGGGGAGAGAGAGAGGGGGGAAGAGAGAGAGGGGGAGAGAGAGAGGGGGAGAGAGAGAGGGGGAGAGAGAGACAGAGTGAAAAGTCCTCTCAACAGTGTTGAATGTGGTAGAATGTGGTAGTGCATGCAGAGAGAGAGTGAGAGAGAGACAGTGAGAGAGAGAGAGGGAGAGAGAGAGAAAGAGAGAGAGAGAGAGAGATCGGGATGAATTTGCATATATGAATGAATGCATATGCATGGATGATGTAGGTATGCATGAATAGGCATGATTTTAGATACATAGGAATGAGTGATCACATATGCATGTGCATATTAGATGCATGCATGTGGATGAGTGCATCTAAGCGTGATTGCATGTGCATGAGTGCATCTAAGTGTGATTGCATGTGTACGAGCATATCCTTAAATGTGCATAAATGCACGGATGTGTAAGTAAGCATGAATGTAAGTACATATGCATATTAGAAGTATAAGATAGTGTATGAGCATGAATATAAGAGCTAATGTATGCATGAGTATGATGTGATGTACATGTAAGCATGTTGCATGTGCATATATGTGAGTGTGTATGCATATTAGAATATATATATATGTGAATATATGCATAAGATTAATGAGAATATGCATGTGAGCATAAGCATGGATGTGCATGGATTCATGTATATGCATGATGTCTGATGCATGTGTATATATATAAGAATGTGTGATAGCATATGCATGAATATAGATCTAAAAGAATGCATGAGAATGCATGCATGAATATGAGTTTCTGAAAGTGAGTTAGCATATGTTAGCATACATAAGAGGATGTGTGTTAGCATATGAAAGTGTATGTTAGCATGAACATATGAATATGTGTTGGCATATGAATGTGTGTTAGCATATGTGAGAGTGTGTTAGCATTTGCATAAGAATATGTGTTAGCATGAGCATGAGAGTAAGTTAACATTTGTATGTTGAATGATGTGAGCATAGGTGAATGAGATAAGAAACGAAAATAATAAGTGTATTTTATGTTTTATAAAGTATACTTATGTTTTCCTAATGTTTTTTGCAGTGAGCATTGGTAAAGATTGATGAATATTGACAAAGTGTGAGGAGTATTTACAAGATCGAAGATTGGAGTTGCTTAAACGTTGTTTCATCCACCTTTTCTAAATCCAATTTTAAGCTTAATTTTGTATTAGTCTTTTGCATCATAATATTTGTGTAGGGTTTATTATAGTTCTGAATCACAATAGCAGTTTTATCACTCAAAGAAGTCTTAAGCATTATCAAGAAAACAGTTTAGAATTATTCATTAATCAATTGGTAATTTTCATTATTCTATATTTCTGATGTTTATTGAGCCTTTGAATGAGTCTGGGAATACTGAGTCTAAGAATGAATCTAGCATAGTGAGTTTGTGAACAAAAATACAACTTCTGCATCTTTCATTTTTGAGGTTTTATTACCACCACCTGTAAACACTACAACTCAATCTAATAAACTCTAGTGTCGCCATCTTATGAATATTGTCTATCTAGATTTCTTGCTGCACAACCTTATGGTCATAATTTAGATTAAGCCATTAACACCTAGATATGCATTTCATATAGGTTGATCTTTGTTATTTTATTAGCTCCTAGATAAGCACAAGTAATTAGAGCTGTTTGGAGTTACTATTAATCCCTTCTTCAAGTTTTCATGAGTCATCTGAGTTTGTTCCAAGCACTCGACGTGACGGTTTGATTTGGTGGTTGACTTGATCCACCAACAGAGCGTCTACTTCTTCTCCACATATTTGAACCCGACATTGTGGAGGTGATCGCAATCCGGGTGGATCAGGTCCAATCGCGGCACACGCAAAGTGTATGAAGCTAGTGAGTATTGGAAGGCCTTTGTGATAAAAATGTCAAGATGAATATGAAGTTGGGTATGGGGAGGAGAGATGTCATGATTTGATTATGAAAGGGGAACATATGGATATATGCATGATGAGAACAAAAAGAAAACCACACTCATGAATCAACTTCTGAAAGGAAGAATGGCCCACGAATGGAGGTTCTTATACACTTTCAAAAATCAATTCATAAGCATGGGTTCTTGTGGATGTATGCATGATGAGAACAAAAAGAAAACCACACACATAAATCAACTTTTGAAAGGAAGAATGTTCCACGAATGGAGCTTCTTATACACTTTCGAAAATCAATTCATAAACATGGGTTTTTGTGGGTGGTATGAATGCATGTGGATCATGATGTAAAAAACGAATAGAAAATTATGCTCTTATGAGCCCACCTTGGATCCTCAAATGATCAACTGAGGGTGATCTTCTCAAGCAAACCATGTGCTAGCAAGGGCCCTATGGATGCCTAACAATGATTCTCTAGGAGTTTGGAGGGGGGTTTATATAGTTTTTTGAATGAATTTGGGCCCTTGGATCTAGAGAAATCAACTCTCAACCCTAAGATCAGCTTCTTTTGATTACAACCATTGGATTTATCAAATGGATGGTTAAGATTGGTTCTTTATATGATATCTAGGGCAAAGGGGAGGAGAATAGGCGCCTTCATTCTCCACCATTGGATCTCGGGCTGATCTGGATTGTCGGATTAGTGCTGACATCAATTTGGATAAGATAAGCCACTATTTTTGGAGAAACTTTGCACTATGGATCTTTGATCATAAAAAAAAGCTTATTCGGTGAAAAAACTCGTGGATCCTCCTTGCTTTATGCTTTAGTGCATCTCCACCCTTGAATATGAGCTCATCTTGATTGTACAACATGGTTCAATCATTGTTTGCCATGTGGCAGCCCTTCAAGCCTTCAATTTTCTTATTCTAGGAAATTGCGGTGACCTTGAAAACTGGATTTTGTGCTCTTTGACCCTTCAGATATCCTTTGATGAAGATAAAAATTTGTAGGGCTATGTTTTGAAAGGCCTCCGTTAGGAATATGCAAAAAAAACTCCCATCTGAATCTCCCTTAACAAGTTTGACTACATTTGGAAGCTTGCAAGGTGGCATTAAGGTGTCTAGGAAGATCTGATAGCCTTGAAACTTTGTACAAATATGTAGGCTCATACACTCTTTATACATGACAAACCATATGGATAACATAAATTCCTATACAAGATTTTGTAGGGTCTAAGTGGAAAGATTACATTTTTTACAAAATGCACATGGCATATCAATGTGCTAGAAAATCCATTTTCATGTGAAATTCGGGCTATAGACTGCGTTTGATAGGCTTTACAAGTATATGAATTTTCATGTGATTTGGAGACAGTGGAATTTTTTCCCTAATTTCCAAAGTTTGACCAGCTTTGAATGCTACCTTGGATTTGCTCGATTTCTTCCAAAGTTTGCATGTGAACTCCCTTTGACATCCTTGATGCATCTTGGACTTCTCAGGGAATTCTGGCTACCTTCACCAAATGTGTTTCCTGTAGGCCTTCATGGGTGGGAGAGGAGAGAAAATCTCGATGACATTCACCCCCACTAAACCTGCGATTCCTCCGAAAGCGCCACTCTAGTATCTGTGAAAAAAAAAAATGTTCCAGGCATAAAATTCTTTTATAGGAAACATAAGAAACATGGAAGGAAAAATTGATCATATGCATGAATGAGTAGGCAACGTGACATGAAGCAAAAATTGCATGAAAGAAAGAATTGAAACACGTAACATGAATATGCCTGAAGAAATAGACAACATATATGCAAATGAACATGCAACATTGACAACAAGAAAGAAAATAAACAAGCATCAATATGAAGTGGAAGTGGATGTATTGAGTCGTTTTAAGCATCAGTTCCTCTCATCTTGAAGAAAAATTTATAGCTTTTTCATAAAGCAATCTATCTTAAATACGATTATAAACAAAGATTTAGGATTTTCAAGAGACATCTTTCATCTTTAGCTTATTTTAGATCAACTCCTTTCCTACATAAATATGAATATGCTCTTTCTCTAATAACATGCAAGGAAATCTAACTAAACTCCACTAATGCATAAATCTTCCTATATAGACCTTGCTTTATTCTTGTATGCCCTTAGCTACCTTTGGCTTGCTCTCTCTCTTTTAATTTTTTTTGATGATGATGATGATTCGGTGACTTTATGGTTATGTTCACTTTTTTTGGGATGGAAGAAAGTGTAAACTTCATAGTAACATGTAACAACTTTTTTTTTTGATGACGGGGAAAAATTAAACCCCGATACAAGGTACAACCATTTTTGATGACGGAGAACAGTCGTTTAAACTCCGATACAAGTGTTGTGAGATGGACTAAGGATGTAGAAACATGCAGTAGTAGGAGCTAGGATTTCAACAATTATGCTTTCGATACAAGATACATATGCATGTTTATATATGAAAGTCATGTCATCAAAATAAACCTCCAAATCTACATGCCCTATCTTTCCATAATCCTAGATTATAATCAATTTCTTAGTAGATAAATTACTACTTAAGATACAATTTTACACAAGTAGAGAAATCATCATTTGCCCTTTTTGACTCAAGTGATGTGGATATGCAATGCAATGCAAATACTGAAAACAAACATGCATGAAACAAGAATGGAAAAAAAGTAGAATGAACTTGAGAAAAAACATAGCAACATGAACTTGAAAAATTAATGATATTTTTATATGTTATATATATATATATATATATATATATATATATATATATATATATATATATATATATATATATATATATATATATATATATATATATATATATATATATTCTTTTTTTTATTTTTTTATTTTTTTTATTTTTATAACATGGATACTCCTGTTTATGAATTCGTCTCATTGTTGTCATCTTCTTCAATGTCCTCATCCAAAATGTACTCATCATTATCACGTTTCTTGAGTAGCTTTATCTTTTTACATGCAATCAAAGTTTTTAGTGCAACACCATTTAATTCACAAAGAGCATACATACCATTGTTGTTGACTTTTGATACAATTTATGGCCCAAATCACCGTTGAGTGAGCTTTTTATGTGCATTATATTGAGAGTCAAATGTACTATCATAAATGAAATCAATATTTTTTTCATTACTTCCTTGGGGTAATGGTTGAGCTATGGGTTTGATTTTTTTTTCTATAGTTTTGTACTTTGTTTCAACTAAGGCATCATGTGTTTGGTTGAATTTTGAGCACTTGTCAACATTGAGAGCATATTCCTAGATAAGAGCATACTCATCAAGGGAAGAAAGAAGAATAATATGGGAATTAGAATTTTGTTGAAGACATAACTCTAACTCCTCAAGAGTAGAGAAACAATGAGATGTTTCAATCACATGCTCAATGTTCTCATCATGTTCCATGATTTTGTTGTTTTTATAATTTTTTGGGGTTTTTTGGATTAAAAAACTTGGACAATTGACTCTTATGAAGAAAATCTAATCTAGAACGTGGAAAACAAAGTGACAAACTATTGTACATATTGGTTGGATGTGAGATGTCAAAACAATATCCACTGTTGTCCTGCTCAACAATGGATTCTATCCGAAATTTTGATCATATTTAGCTCCAAACATGAATCGAGGTGACAATCACTACAAGCATGCTCATGACCCTGAGTGACAATAGGTTTCTTTCTAATTGACAATCGTTTCCTAGGATGTTTCACTCCTACCGTCATGACTTGAAGTGATTGCATTCCATCCTTAAACTTAATTCTAGCATAGGTAGACCCATCATCCATGGCTTTGGTTTCAATATGACTCTCACAAATAAAGGGTTGACCTAAGAGAACTTCATAGGAGCAATTATCTTGAATAAAAAAGTGAAACTCTTCTGTGATTTCTCCTATGGATATGGGCACACTAGCACAAGCTCCATACAGGGTACCTACACCATTATCTGCAGTTCTCATATGCCATCCACAATCTTTATCTATGGGCCATCGGAACTTATCATAGACTTCTCTTGAAATCACATTGATTTCGGATCCTAAATCTACTAATGCATTTACAATGATAGCGTTCTTATCATTTCCTATTTTAACATGCATCTCTGATGTACCTCTAGACCAAAATTTTCTTTTAAAGTGACTTTCAGGATTGTTTTCACGACATTCATGGTTAGGTTGAATAGGTCCTAAAAAATGTTTATTAACATTTACTTCATCATCATCAAGGTTCTCTTCTTCAGATTCATCGAAGTCTAAGGCTTCACTCATAGCTTGATCTTGATCCAGAGAATCTTGCATCTTAGTGTCTAGATTAAGTAGAAACCTCTTCCTTTTAAGAAGGCCGATAAAGTTATCTTTAAAAACAGGCTTTGCAATAGAGAAAACTTGTTCTAAAGACATAGTCATTTGACTCTTAAGCAAAATGTCATCTAAAATTTCCATAGGATCTATTTTTCTCTCAATTTTTGAAATCAAGATGGCTTTAGGTTTTCTCTTTGGTTTCTTTTTTTTTTGCTCAGGATCTTGTTTTTGTTCATGTTCTCGTGTTTGCTTTTCAGTTTGTTTTGATTATTCTTGTTTATCTAAAGGCTTTGGTTCTGTTTTTCTTTGCTTTGTCTTCTTCCCTTTTTGTTTCTCCTCTTGTTTTTGTTAATTGGGTTGCGATTCTTGTTTTTTATCTTTGGATTGTGATGTTTCTCCCTGCTCTATGATTGTTTCTATTCCCTCTGAGGTTTGTTTTCGAGTCACTCTTCTTTCACTAGGCTCAGGTTCATCTCTTTTTTGTTTTTCTTCTACATTGGATATGTGAGAAATAAGAGATTGATATTCTATCAGTGACTCCCAAGCTATTATTCTCCTAATCTCATCTCGTGCTCTTACTAAAGCCCCTATGGAGAAGTCACCCTCCTTTGTGGGTTTACTTGATTCTACTTGTTGTTCATCAAGAGCTTCTAGTTTCACTCTAGTTCCTACGTCCGTTATGGTTATATTTTCATAGTGTTTTTTCATTCCTCCCTTACCATAATTTCCTTGCAAAGGTAGCCTAGATCGATAGTCACAAATTTTAATTGACTATGTCTATTACTAGTCATTGCTCCTTAGTAGCCTTCAATAGTTCACAATCTCTCAAAAAGTGCTCTAATGAATCACACCAAGGACACCTACAAGGACCACACACAAAACCATTTTGATTTTGAGGATTTTGATTAACTTGTGGTGGGAAATTTTGAAATTGAGTATTTTGTTGATAAGGAATTGCTTGAATAGGATTATTAGGATTTTGATAAGACAATTGATGTATTTGAGGAGTTTGGGGAGCAGCATGTGGTGCTTGAGGTGCAAGAGGAGCTTCCATAGTATATGGTTGATGATTTTGAAAATTCTGAAAAGTTGTTTGAGAAGCTTGAGGATATATGTTTTGATAAATTTGAGGATTTTGCACATGAGGATGAGGATGTTGCATTGAGGGATTATGCATTGGAGGAACTTGATATGCTTGAGCAGGAGCTACTTGTCGATTTTGATTGGCAGCTATAACATGTTGATTAGGCTCTTCAAAAGGCATTGGGTTCATTTGATTTTGGAAAGTTTTGGTGTAATTAGATTGTAAAGCATCTATAGTCTTGGCCAAATTGGATTGTGTAGCAATAAGAATTTCCATTTGCTTAGTGAGAATTTCCACTTGAGATTGTTCAACTACACTTTTATTTGGCTCTACTTTAAAACCTTGAGTAGGCTCCATCATTTGAGGAATAGGAGTAGATTCAAAAAGCATAGCATGGGATTGTTCTCTAACTTGCTCCTTAGTTTATGGAAGGCTAGCTTGAGGAAGACTAGTTTGCTCATAAAGCATGGATTGTCTTTGATGTCTATGGGCTACAACCTCTACTACTTTATGCACTTTTTGCTAATTGTCAGTAAGACCATAGCGCTTATCCGGCTCTTCTAATCGCCATTCAACTTCCCTACGAGTTTCAGGATGAAGAAGTGTCACATAATCCTAGTAGGAGATGGTTGAACCATGCCTTAAGAGAGAGGATTAGGAAGTAATCCTCAACCATGGCTTTTGGAGCAAGTGGTTAGCCCATCACACTCCTAACCGAGAGGTTGTGAGTTCAATTCCCAACATTGGTATCAGAGCCTAGTTGATAAATTGGGCGAGACGGAGGTTCACGCCTCATTCGTGGGCACTTGGAAAAAGCACTTATCCGTGGTGAGTGTGAAACTGGCCTTGAATGAAGGCGCATGGGAATTTGGGCACCCACAGAGGGTGGGATAGGTCCAAATTTGGTCCATGTGCTAGAGTTTGATGTTGGTGGAAGCGCTCATGCATGGAAAGTGGGTCCAAGAGTTAGAAGGGTCCACATGTGAGCATTGAGGACAATGCTCAGTCTAAGGGGGAAGGAATGTCACATAATCCTAGTAGGAGATGGTTGAACCATGCCTTAAGAGAGAGGATTAGGAAGTAATCCTCAACCATGGCTTTTGGAGCAAGTGGTTAGCCCATCACACTCCTAACCGGGAGGTTGTGAGTTCAATTCCCAACAAGAAGCTTAAGAAAATTGATCACAAGATCAGCTTCCAAAGTTATCTTATCCTCATCAGCAAGTTGTTCATAGTGTCTAATATACTCATTTGGTAAGTGAGTAATAGAGCTACTAGGCTTTGGGGTATTGACCCATCATAAGAATCCATCCCGATTATGTTGGCTATAATCTTCAAGATAGAATTCTTTGAGCATCTCCTTTCTAAAATCACTCCAAGGAAGACTATCATATTGAGTGACATGGTTCATGATAGAGCTATCAATAATTCATTCAAAGAATGATATCAAAAGATCTTCGGGAAGACCAAAAATCATAGCTTGCTCTTCAAACAAATCTAAGTAGCTTGTAATGTTGATGCCATTGAATTTTCCCTTCTCTCTCAACATAGAAGAGACTATTCTTTAGCCTTGTTTCTCAACAATAAGGGATTTGAATCCTTCCTCCATCTTATATGAATAAGCGAGTGATGCACGATGTTCTAGATCTCTCACAAATGCATTTACTTCATGACGATGATGTGCACAGGATATTGTGAGAAATCCAGTGCAACAATCAAGAATGATGATGATGATATGAGGAGGATGAAAAATATGAAACAAAAAATATGGATCACAACCTCCCAACAAGATTAGAAGCAAATTCCACGAAGCGTTTCACGTCGGGTTCAAATGTGGAGGTGATCGCAATCCAGGTGGATCTGGTCTGGTTGCGGCACATGCAGAGTGTATGAAGCTAGTGAGTGTTGGAAGGTCTTTGTAATAAAAATGTGAAGGTGAATATGAAGTTGGGTATGGGGAGGAGAGATGTCATGATTTAGTTATGAAAGGGGAACATATGGATATATGCATGATGAGAACAAAAAGAAAACCACACACATGAATCAACTTCTGAAAGGAAGAATGGTCCATGAATGGAGCTTCTTATGCACTTTCGAAAATCAATTCATAAGCATGGGTTCTTGTGCATGTATGCAATTTGAGAACAAAATGAAAACCACACACATGAATCAAGTTTTGAAAGGAAGCCTATGGTGCACGAATGGAGCTTCTTATACACTTTCGAAAATCAATTCATAAGCATGGGTTTTTGTGGGTGGTATGAATGCATGTGGATCATGATGTAAAAAATGAATAGAAAAATATTCTCTCAACCTTGATCATCCTCACTGGTTCAATGCAATATTGCGGAGCCTTCTCACACATAGAAAGAGATAGGAGACATGTAAAAACATATAAGAGACAAAGAGATAAGAGACATGAGACATGAATTAGAAGATATTGTTATGAAAAACATATACATGAATGTTGTGAGACATCAAGCTAAGCATTCTATTGGTCAAAGGTGGTCCGCACGACCCTCTCACCATGACAGTTCAACCGAATGTCATACGTAAGAGGATAGGTCCCACTTCATTGACCCTATGTCTTTCTAGGATCGTAATGTGTTTCTAAAGAATTCTAAGACACATAAAACCAGCTGTAACTCACTCACACGCTCCACTGAGGGTGAGCAAAGAAAGAGAAACTAGGTTTATGAGCCTATCCTAGAGAGGAAGTCTAAAAATTGAAACTAGGAACTATGCTCTTACCTGCCCACCTTGGATCCTCACATGCTCAACTGAGGGTGATTGTCTCAAGGAAACCATGTGCTAGCAAGGGCCCTATGGATGCCTAACAATGATGCTCTAGGAGTTTGAAGAGGGGTTTATATAGTTTTTTGAATGTATTTGGGCCCTTAGATCTAAAGAAATCAACTCTTAACCCTAATCAACTTTTTTTTATTACATCCATTGGATTTATCAAATGGATGGCTTGGATTGATTCTTTATATGATATCTAGGGAAAAGGGGAGGAAAAGAGGCGCCCTCATTCTCCACCATTGGATCTGGGGCTGATTTGGACCGTCGGATCAGTGCTGACATCAATTTGGATAAGATAAGCCACTATTTTTGGAGAAACTTTGGATTATTGATCTTTGATCATAAAAAAAAAGCTTATCCGGTGAAAAAAATCGTGGATCCTCCTTGCTTTATGCTTTAGTGCATCTCCAGCCTTGAATATGAGATCATCTTGATCCTACAACATGGTTTAATCATTGTTTGCCATGTGGCAACCCTTCAAGGCTTCAATTTTCTTATTCTAGGAAACTGCGTTGACCTTGAAAACTGGATTTTATGCTCTTTGACCCTTCAAATATCCTTTGATGAAGATAAGAATTTGTAGGGGTATGTTTTGAAAGACCTCTGTTAGGAATATGCAGAAAAAGCTCCCATCTGAATCTCCCTTGTACAAGTTTGACTACATTTGGAAGCTTGCAAGGTGACATTAAGGTGCCTAGGAAGCTCTGATAGCCTTGAAACTTTGTACAAATATGTAGGCTCATATTCTCTTTATATGTGCCAAACCATATGGCTAACGAAAATTCCTAGACAAGATTTTGTAGGGCCCAAGTGGAAAAATTATATTTTTTACAAAATGCACATGGCATATGAATATGCTAGAAAATCCATTTTCATGTGAAATTCCGGCTATAGATTGCCTTTGATAGGCTTTACAAGTATATGAATTTTCATGTGATTTGGAGACATTGAAAGTTTCATCCTAATTTCCAAAGTTTGACCAGCTTTAACCGCTACCCTGGATTTGCTTGATTTCTTCCAAAGTTTGCATGTGAACTCCCTTTGACATCCTTGATGCATCTTGGACTTCTTAGGGAATTCTGGCTACCTTCAGCGAATGTTTTTCCTGGAGGCCTTCATGAGTGAGAGAGGAAAGAAAATCTCGACGACAACGTGAAGAATCGGCATTGCAACTCAGGTATACATTTCAATTTTTGCTTTGCATATGCATATATACGAATCAACAGTTGTTGCAGTTGCTTCTACATCCTTGGGAGCAGTGGCTGTTTCTTAAAACCTTGCAATCTTCTAGGTGTTGAGGGCTGATTTTTTTATCTGAGCACCTCCAGAAAGACTCGCAAGTGGACGATCCTCATCATGCCACCCTTCTCATGGATTATTGAAGAACCGAACAATTGCACACACACATCATATGTTTAGCAAAAGTTGTACTTAGGATTTGATCAATTGACAAAGAATGTTTCAAAATTCACATGAGCATAACTTTAGAACCTCTTCTTCAAACCCTGTTTGGTACGGTTTCTTCTTACTTTCAAACACTTTGGTTTAAATGAAAATCATTGGTACATTTTAAAACATCAAAACTGGACATCCACGGGATTGTAGAATTGGTAGTTGAGCATAAAGAAAGGTTAAAAAGGAAGTTCAAGACATTGTTAAATTTGTTCAAACCAAATCAAATCAAGATATAAAAATGGATGAATTATTTAAGAACATGATTCATGAAACTAAAGGTCAAAAAGTTGTTGAAACTCTATTAAGGGACAAAGGAAAGTTCACAGGAGTGAATGTAATGAACTACTTAGATACATTCAAAGAATTAGGTAAGCTTCATGGCTTACCTGAGTCGAAATGGATAACATATCTAGGTAGACTTGCCATAGGAACAATTATGGTTATTATTGAACTGCATGATAAACATGAATGGGAAGAATTCAGGAAGGAGTTACATAAAGAATTTTATCTAGAGGATTATAGCCAACATAGTAGAGAGGGTTTCATGAAGTGGGTTGGTTCCCCAAAACCTCAAGTTTCTATTACTCAACTTCATAGTGAGTTTATGAAACGATTTTCCCAATTACCAAAAAATGATAGGGTAGCCCTTACTTTGGACATAGTCTTATATTTCCTTAAGATTTTGACTCCGGATGTAAGAATAGAGGTTGAACAAAGACTTGAGGAGCCAGATAAGCGATACGGACTTACAAATGATTGGGCTATTGTGACGACAGTGATTGAAGTAATTTCTCATATGAAGCAACATCAATCACTTCTGTATGATTCAATGCCTAATCCATCTCCTAGTTTTCCCTCCATTCATGAACCTAGAGAAACTTATATAGCTTCTAAGGTTGAGCCAATTGCATCTATATCTAAAGTTCCAATTGATCTACAATTTGAAATTTTAATTAATAAGCTGGATAACATGATGCAAATGCATGAAAATATGTGAAAGGAGGTACCTACTTTACAAAATGTAGTGTATGCATTGAATTTACAAGATAAACCCTTTGTAAAAACTCAACCTACTATATATCCTCAACCTATTTCAAATCCTAATCCTCCAAGAGTACCTCAACCTATTCCTCAATCAACCAACCAAAGGAATTTCAATGAACGAAGAACTCCCAATATTAGGAGATGCATCTAGTGTGATGCAACATATCATCTTACCTATACATGTGAAGCCTTAAAGGAAGCTAAAGAACAACGAATTGTTATTGACATTGACAAGAAGTTGTGTGATTATCAGACGCATCTTCCTAACATTTGAAAAGTAACTTTAGAAAAAGCTTTTGGGCAAGAGGCATATCTGAGATGAAGACCAATTTAGGTGACAAAAAGAAATCATATTCTGCTTTGGCTCTAATTGATTCTGGATATGAGATTAAAGTGATTTCAAAAGAGCTATATGACAAGTTTAAATGGCCAATAGATAAAAATCATGGTTGGATTATGAGAACCGCGAACAATGGATGTGGTTCACTCTTAGGAGCATGTGCAAATATACCTCTGATGATAGGTGGAATCTTTGAGACATTTCACTTTTTCATTCAGGATAATTGCTCCGATGAGATTATCTTAGGTCAGCCGTTTATATGCAAGGCCAGAATGGAAACCAAAGTTATGGATGATGGATTTGCATATGTGAGAATTAGATCTAAGGATGATTTGCAATCACTCCAAGTAATGGTAGTAAGTTCTAATCACGTTAGAAATTGAGAACAAATTAGAAAGACTCCCATTGGTTCACATGAGAAGGTATGCAATGATCATATGCCTCTTCATGAATTCGGAACCTATTTTGATCAAAATTTTTCCTAGACGCCAATGTTGAGTGAGACAACGGTGGTCCTTGGATTGATGTCTCACATCCATTTGTAAATACTTTAGATAGTTTTGCACTTTATTTTTCTTTATCTTGTTTGTAATTTATTCATTATAAAGAAATTCCTTTAAAAAATATAAAAAAATATAAAAACCTTTACAAAGAAAAAGGATACATTTCATCTGAAGAACATATCGAGCTTGTGATTGAAACTTTATCCACATTTTCATTACTTAAAGAACTTCAAAGTATTTTGCATGAAAAAGAAACTTTCAGATTTGTGCTCTTAAATTCAATTGATGAATATGAACTTATTGCTAAATTTGTTATGAATTAGATTATTAATGAAGCCAAAATTAACACAAAATATAAAACTGTTGATAAAAATATTAAACCTATTGTCCAACCTTTACCAAAAGGGGGTGAAGAGAAATTCAAACAGGTCTGAAAAGATCTTTGTTTATGAGGGGGTGCAAATATTGGTCATACATTTACAGATGAAACTTTGAAATTAATCAAAATAGGAAATGATGATCAATTTTTGTTACCTGCTGAACGTGACTTATTCCAAAGAGTTATTAAAAATCATGGAACGGATTTTTCATTACATACTCATGAGATTGGTTGTGCTAATCCATAACTTGTACCTCCAATGATTATCTTTACTATACCTCATATCCCATGGAATCTACATCCTATACTTGTCCCAAAAGCTGATTTACTTGAGTTAATGAGGCTACTTAAGGAGAAGATTCACATGAGGATTCTTGAGCCATCTTCTACACCTTACGTAAATCGATGGTTCACTATACCTAAGAAAAATGGCAAATTACAATTTATACAAAATTTACAACTTGTGAATAAAGTTACAATTAGGAATGTAGGAACTAGTCCCATTGTAGGAGAATTCGCCAAAGCATTTCCTAGTCATGCTATCTATTCAATGGGAGATTTATATTCTAGCTATGACCAATTTCAACTTGCTATTGAAAGTAGGGAAATCATGACTATGAAGACTCCTCTAGGCTTAGTCTGCATGTGTACTTTGCCACAAGGAGCTACCAACTCAATAGCACACATAATGAATGCCATGAATATGGTTTTACATGACGTCATTCCTAATATAACTATGCCATTTATAAATTATATACCTATAAAAGGATGTGAAGAGAATACAAAAGATGAAACTCTAGATTCTTCTGGCTATAGAGAATTTTTTGTAGACCATATCTCTGATTGTGAATGGATTTTTAAAATATTTGAAGAGGTTGGTCTTACATTTTCAATTGAGAAGTCTAATTTTGGTGTTAATTAAGTTCTCATAGTTGGTCACTTATGTGGGCATTATGGTCAGAGACCATATCCACATGAGGTTGACACCATCAACAAGATTTTTGAGACATGTAGCAATATTAGTGAATTGAGACGATTTCTTGGTGCTTGTGTTTTATTCGATTTGGATTCCTCACTATGCGCATGTTGCTGAATGTTTATATGAATCATTCAAAAGCTATGAGGAAATTAAAGAAATTTCTTCTTAATTATCCTTTTTTAAAAGGTGTGGATTATTCTGAACAAAAGCCCATTATCTTGACTATCAATATGAGTCCCATAGGCATAGGATGGGTTATTGGTCAGGATGATGAAGAGGAAAAAAGATATGCAACTAGATTTGGAGCCGAAATATTACATGAAATTCAAAGAAATTATCCTCAAATTAAAAGAGAACTCTGGGATTTAGTCACTGCATTAAAAATTGATAAAGAATATTTTTTTGGGGCCAATGTAATTATAGAAACAGAGTGCTTACCACTTATAGGAATGATAACAAATTGTTCATCACCTGATATTGCTATGCTAAGATGGATTTCTTACATTAAATTTATAAATATGGTTTTAATACATATTGCAAGAAAATCTAATCTTGTTGCTGATATGCTTTCTAGAGCTAGGTATGATGAAGAAGCAAAAATAGATACTAATGCAATTAATTATGAATCTCAAGCATATGTGTATGAACAATTTAACATTGATGAATATGAAGGAGAGTGGCAAGATATTAGAAGATATCTTAGTACTTTGATTAGATCACCTGAATGGTCTTCAAATAGGTTTAAGAATATAAGAAAAAAAGCTTTCAATTTTTTCTTAAAACATGGCCTAATTTGGAGACATGCAAGGGGAAAAATTAAATTTCCACAAAGAGTACTAGGAACTAAACAACTTCAAATGCAAGTCATGAAAAACATGCATGATACTTTATGGGCTGGACATAAGGGATTTGTGGCTACTTATGAGAAGATTAGAGAAAGTTATTGGTGACTAGGAATCTATGTTAATATAAGGGACTATGTGAATTCTTGTGATATATGTCAAATGCATTCTTCAGTTAAGCATAGGGATCCTTTACATCCTACCTATCCACCATGTATACATTATAAATGGGTAGTTGCTCTAGTGACCATGCCTAAAGCTATAGATAAAATGAGGTATATAGTACTTTCATGAGAGGACCTTACCAACCATGTAGAAGGCCGAGCCCTATGATCTAAAACAACATACAATGTTTGTAAATTTTTACTTGAAGATGTAATATCAAGATTTGGTTTTGTTGGGAAAGTAGTGGCTGATAGGGGTGAATTAGATGCTCAAGAAGCTAGATATTTCTTTACTAGGCATGGAATTCGTTTAGCTCTTACCACTTCTTATAACCCTTAGGCTAATGGAAAAATAGAAAGAGGGCATTCTCCAATTATAAAGGCAATTTCTAAAGCTTTTAATGATGATCTTAAGAATGGGCCAAAATTTCTACTATTTGCATTATGGACTGATAGAATGATTTGTACTAGAACAACGGGGTATATGCCAGTAGAGTTAATGTACTACCAAAAACCTATTTTCCCTCTTCATACTCAAATACTTACTTGGACTACTCTTCCATGGCATGACAATCTATCTACAGAAGATCTTTTGGCTCTAAGAATTAAACAGCTTGAGCAAGGAAATGAAAAGATAGAGGAAGCTATTGCTAAGTTAAAAGAATTTTGAATTAAGAATAAGAAATACTTTGATACGTTGCATAGTTTAAGGCCAAAACCAATTCAAATCGATGATTGGGTTTTGATTTATGATAGCACATTTGATTCCCAGTATGATGCACGTAGGAAGTTAAAATGGCATTGGTTTGGACCTTATGTGGTGCTCAAAATTCATGACAATGGAACTTATGCTTTACGAGAATTGGATGGAACACCTCTCAAAAACTTAATTGCAAGCAAAAGCATTAAGTTGTTTAAACAAAGGAATGATGAAAACTATGCGCTGATGTACGATGAAGAGAATGAATGAATTTTGATTGATTTATGTTGATAGAAAAGGATGTATGGGATTTTTTTGTTAATGTGGATTTTCGTTTGCAGGAATGAAGATAAATGTTTGGTTATGAAAGATAATTATACTTGAGTGTCTAGATGTTGATGATCTTTTAGCATGAATTTGATGATGATTTGAGCAAACAAATTGAAGATTTTTCATGACACATTTATGATGAATTTGAAGAGAGAAAATTGAAGATGAAGCTAATTTCTAGGTTGTATTTATCTATGATATAAACTCTTTATGTTTTTGATCTATGTATATCATTTGCATTCATGACAAAATATAATCATATAATCTGGAATGAGGCTTATCAAATTATGAAGTGATTCTATTTAGCCATAGTAGGAATACAAACTTGATTTATATTTCCAATTTTATGAATTGAGTGGGCATTTGATATGAGCAAAAGGATTTTGTAGTTCATTTCAAATGATGAAAGCAATTGTATATATGTATGAGCATATAGATGAATGACTCTTGTCTGTGAAATCCTATGTCTTTCTCCTACATGCATCTAGATCCTTAGCTCCGAATGAGGGGTTAACCCTTTTCCCTTCAAAACAATAAAGTTGTGAATGTAAATATATATATGATGAATGGAAGTTTATACCCTCTTTCACCCCAAAAAGGTATTTATGTATTCCACCCATTGATGAACAGAAGTTTATACCTTCTTTCACCCCAAAAAGGTATTTATGAGTATCACCTACATGAAGATTACAAATCATACTTGTATGATGCTAAAGATGAAGAAAAGCTAGATGTGGTAAACATATCTAGTGATTAGAAATTGGGCAAACAAGATGGATGTTTGTATGAGTAGATCTAGTTGATTTCTTTGACATGTTTGATTGCTTATATGTGAGTACTTATATACGAAGAAACCTGATTTTGAGTGAATGAAGACGAATTCTGTTTCATGATGATCTTTGCAAAGTTTATAAAATTGAAACGGTTGATATGTTCTAAATACCAAATTCAAATTAAATATGACCATTTTGCATGAAAAATTGATACTTTGATTTGATAAATTTGAAAATTGTTTATAAAAGAATTTGATACTGCTATATGATTGGATTTCAAAATGTCCATCAAGGTGATGCTTCCCATGATCTACAGGTTGTCCCATTGGGATGATGTGCATGTTTGGTGAGGGCAGGTGTCGAAACAATTTCATCCTTCTGTTTAACATTCAAGAAAATTAAAAGCATGATTTCAAGATTGGTTATCTCTAAAACTCTCTCAAACATTTTGATAAGCTTTTGTATGTAACTAACCTCTCTTTAGTGCCTTCAGGTAGCAAATTTATGGAAATGAGAAGTGATCTGCTCTCATTATGCATGACCATGTGTCCATCTATAAACCCTAGATGTGCATATGTGTATTAGGGTTTTCCCTAAATGCATACGTAATTGTGTGATTTTGTGTATGGAACCCATTTGTATGTGGAGGTATGGGTAGAAACCTATATGCCTAGCTAAATACATGTGTATTTAAGTAAGTATGTGATTGAATGTGAGGGTTTCAATGTGTATATGTATGTGTAGGTGTGTATGTGTGTGATCATCAATGTAAATATAATGTGTGTGAATATTTGATTTAGATTATAGTTATTTAATATATAGTATATCTTATACATTCAGTTAATATCCCTTATAATATGCTTTAATTATCTATCTTAATAGTGTGTGTAACTATTAATGTATTAAAGGTTAGTGTAAACCTAAATGAAAAATATAAAAAAATAGTATTGAAATAAAGAACAAAAGAAATAGAAAAATAGAAATGAAATAATTATGAGCGGTGTGTGAGTGTAGTTAAAAGTGTGGTGCGAGTGAATTATGAAATTAAAGTAAAAGTGAAAATAAAATATGTGGTATGTGTGAGTGCAAGGTAAAAGAGTGGTGTAAGTAAGTCATGTGTTTAAAGTGTGGAATAAATGATTTGTGCAATTAAAGTAAATAAACTGAATGCATTAAAGATTGTTTATGTGTTAAACTATGAGTGTGCTAAAGAATGGTGTAGATGAAAAGGAGAATTTATGCACTTAGTATATATATATGTGTGTGTTTTGTTATTTTTTGATAATAATTTTTGTATGTATTCTCCTTTCCTTCTTCTTTCTCCAATTATGTGTGCATAGAGAGAGAGAGAACTAATTCTTCTCCCCCCTCCTCCTAGGACCATTCGCGTTTCTCAGTGGCCAATCAAATCCTACTTTCCTATTTAAAATTGGACCCTTCCTAGTCTCCTCGTTGTAGTTAATTGAGTAGAGTACATCTGCACATTACTTGGGATTCTATCAAAAGTCCTCTACTACATTGGTAGAAATCATCATTTCCATCATCATCATCGCATCAATTTTGTGAAAGCATGGCCCAACCTCCTCTACTCGTTGATGTCCGTCCGAGCCACTGCTTCGACACACAGGCTCTTCTTAGCTATCTGCAGGCAGTCATTCCTCGATTTCCCATCCTCCTATCAATTTTGATTGAGCAGATCCTTGATGCGCTCTGCGTAGGTAGAGATAGATAGATAGATAGATAGATAGATAGATAGATAGATAGATAGATAGATAGAGAGAGAGAGAGAGAGAGAGAGAGAGAGAGAGAGAGAGAGAGAGAGAGAGAGAGAGAGAGAGAGAGAGAGAGAATCTGTCTTCCCCTCCCATGGTTGGTGGCATGCAGTACGCAAGAGAGAGAGGGGGAGAGAGAGGGAGAGAGAGGGAGAGAGAGAGAGAGAGAGAGAGAGAGAGAGAGAGAGAGAGAGAGAGAGAGAGAGAGAGAGAGAGAGAGAGAGAGAGAGAGAGAGAAAGAGAGAGAGAGAGAGAGATAGATAGAGAGAGAGAGAAGTCCTCTCGACAGTGCAAAACATGACAAAACACAATAGAGTGCACTTAGAGAGAGAGAGAGAGAGAGAGAGAGAGAGAGAGAGAGAGAGAGAGAGAGAGAGAGAGAGAGAGAGAGAGAGAGAGAGAGAGAGAGAGAGAGAGAGAGAGAGAGAGAGAGAGAGAGAGAGAGAGAGAGAGAGAAGTCCTCTCGATAGTGCGAAACGTGATAAAACACGATAGAGCGCACATAGAGAGAGAGAGGGAGAGAGAGAGAGAGAGAGAGAGAGAGAGAGAGAGAGAGAGAGAGAGAGAGAGAGAGAGAGAGAGAGAGAGAGAGAGAGAGAGAGAGAGAGAGAGAGAGAGAGAGAGAGAGAGAGAGAGAGAGAGAGAGAGAGAGAGAGAGAGAGAGAGAGAGAGAGAGAGAGAGAGAGAGAGAGAGAGAAGTCCTCTCAATAGTGGTGAACATGGTAGAACATGGCAGAGCGTGTAGAGAGATAGAAAGAGAAAGAGAGTGTTACAAAGTAAGTCTATGATCCAAGGGTTCAGCTGGTTCAGTCAGATATGAAATCGGACACTATTGGTCATGCGTGTGTATGACCAAAGATCTCGAGTTTAGACTTACTAGGAGCTCTTGTGTTCTTGTCAACAAGTGATCCACTTAGCTTAGTGGTTAAGTCTGAAGGATGTGAAGGAGGAGGTCTTGGGTTCAATCCCCATGGGGGACATGGGGAGAGTATTTTGCCCAAAGAGATCTAGAGCCTTCTAGAAGCATCCACTTGAGTTAACTCCAGTTAACTGGGACACTTGGCGCACATGCAGTTAGATGGCTGACACACGATGGTTAGTGTCCACCTGCCCAAGAAGGCATTCCCCTGGAGAGAGCTATATATAGAGGCATTTGTTTTGGAGGAGAGTCATTTCTCTAACACGTGGTAGTGGTAATTTCTTAGTTTCTTACAATGGTTGATATCACCTAGAAATGTATCAAAGATTCTTAGCTTTAGAATATGAAAGGCATTAGTATATGCTTGGAATTGAATAGAGGAAAGATCTCTAAAAATCATCTAGGTAAGCCAAAAAGCTTAGAAAAGCTCGAGATCTTAATGATAAAGACCAAGTCTTTATTCTATCGATGATAAAAAAGAATTGATTAATCTTGGCCATTGTTGTCCAAGAAATATGGTTGGAATTGCTATGAATTTGCCCAAGCATTGGCAAACAAAATAGTAAACTATTCCAAGTTTGTACAGAATAAAAATTCCAAGAATGTAGTCTGCAACCGTGTTGACGGTAATTAAGTATGTGGAAGTAAAACGTAAAGTTTACCTATCCTTAAAGGGATTTCTTAAAGGTGAAATCCAAAAGCATGAGTGGATGCTTAGACTTAAGCAGTAAAGAGATTCCTATAAAGTCCTCAAGGCAGCTACTTAAAAGCTTTTGTTAGTGAAAAGCTCGTGTCGCTACAAATTGGTCAAGTATAACCAATTAGACTTGAAATTGATAAACTCATGAACTTGGAATGATAATTGGTTTTTCTTTTGAAAACCTTAGTAAAGAAGAATGGATATTGTATCAAAGGTTTTCAAGTTCCCAAAGGAAAGCACAAGATCGTGAAATGATCCTATGAAGGATCAAAACCTAGAATATCTAGTTAGAGATAATGCCTAAAACTTCAAAATTCTCGTAAAGAATTGAAGCAAGAAGGTACTCTATCAAGAAATGTTTTGACTTTAGGATAAATATCACCCACACATTAATGTGAATATAAAATAAGGTGGTATGGGACACTAGATTTTCTACTCAGATTGATGTAGGAAAGATGGTATGGGACATTGGACCATGGGATGATAATTATCTTTTCGCACTAGTTTGGATCTTGAAGTTAAGTTTGATCCTCAAGAGAATTAAGACTTCAAAAAAGGAGTTTAATTCAAGAAGGATAAAAGTAGTATCCTAAGATACTTCAAGATAACTTCAAGATAAAGGACAGAAGATATGAAGTAAGTAACTTCCAAGATCTTCTTGAAACACTTCAAGATAAAGTGTTGTTAATTCAGAAATAGTTCATACATTTCTAAAAAACTTGGACTTTGATTTGAGTTGATCTTTTCAAAACCAAAGATTTGATTGACTAAGTCAAGCACCAAGTTCCTAGTGTAGCTTGTGTTAAAAGTGCAGACTACCGTCAAGTCCACTTTTAATCTCTTTTCGGGTTCTTGGGGATGGTAGGGGTCTGATAATTCAGAGGCCCTGTATCTTATTTTCCCAGTTAACTTATCAAACAAGCAGTATGTTATTATCGAGTATAATGTCTTCTACATAGTATTATTGTTCATATTCCGGTTAGGCTTTTCACAGTATGTAATGCAGAGAGTAATAATTATCGTCGCACAGACTTATTATTGCCAACGAACATTACTGTGTTAATCAGAAATTAATATAATTCAACAAGGTAAAGTGTCAATACTCAGAAGTACAATTCTGCACTACAATGTCTCCACAGGGTCGCCAATCTCCCAGACAGACAGTCTGGCGATCCTGTCTCCTCTCTACCGGAGAGCCACCGTAATGTCTCTTCATTGATTGATAAAAAGGGTACAACACTTCGCTACGACCTTTCGGTCGTGCGATACAGGAAAATATAAACTACATGATGCTAATCCGGCGGCCTTACACTGGCACGCACGGTGGACTTGAACCCGCAACACAAACAAAATTAAGGCTCGTCTACAATGCCTTGTATATACATAGTTCTTGCTAATTTGAAGGTTCGAGAGATTTTCTGTTTTAAGGAATCCAACATCAGCTTTAGTGTCTCCGGCTCTACCAGTTGTGTGTCAGTTCGAACGAAACTTGCCGCAATGACCTGGCTTATCAACGTATCAGTCTACGACTGCAAAAAGGCCTCTTGCAAATAAAATTCATTGACAAGGGCTGCATCTCGGCTCAATCTCATATCATTAATTTGTCCATCTATCCTAGATAGTCGCTCTGCTTGAAAGCCTAGCTGCTTTTCTCTTCATTCCAGCTCCTGAGCTTGATATTGAATTGTCTAATAATAAGCATCTCTTTCTTTCTTAATCCTTGCTATCTCCTTCTGAAGTTGAATGGTTAAACTCGTCTTGGATTTGAGAGCAGAATTCGCCTGAAACAAATCAGCAGCTTCGGTCTGAAGTTTTGCATTAGTCTGCTGAGCTAAAGTAGCCATCTCCTGTCCTTTCTACACGACTTCATCAAGCTGGATTTGAGTTTCTTCCAACAAATTTCCAATTGCCACTCGAGTGTATTCTTTATCCTGTACCAGCTGATTTAACTACTTAATCTCTTCATCACGAGCAATTAACAAAACATCCTTGGCTTTTAACTCTGCCAATGCTGCATCGCGTTGATCAATTAATGTATCTTGTTCTGCAAGCCTAGCTTGAAGATGCTGAAGTTGTATCTGCAAAGCATGGTTTTCTACTTTAACGGCATCTGCTTCTTCCTGTAATGGGGTGATATCAGCCTCCAAAACATCAACTTTGTGCTGCAACTCCTGTCTGATATTATTAGTGGCCATCTTCAGTTGCATTGGTAAGTGCTGCGAGAATTGGATCAACAGTCGACCCATAGATTCGAGTTCATGAAACATCGGGGTTGGAGCAAGAAGGGATTGGGATGTAGAAGTGGAGAACAGATGAGGGGAAGAGGGTGGAGAATAGGCGGGAGAAGAAGATGGAGAAGGGGGTACATCGGGAACAATAGGTTGGACTGGAACAATTGGCTCAACAATGTTCATGGTGGAAGGAAGTGGGGTAAGAAGATTAGGTACCAACACTATTCCGGTGGTCTGCTGCTTTGTCGCTTCGGTTCGGTCAATCACAGCATCAACCAGAGCAATCACTTCATTGAGAATCTCTGCAATGATGGCTTGACCATCATCTTGAGTCTACTGATGAGAATCTTCTCGAGAAGAAACTTCTTCAAAATCGGCAATGGAAGCACTTTGTTACTGCTCTTGGATTGGAGAAGAATGGGCAGAAGTGTTGATATATTTAGGTAGTGATGTGTGTGAACACACTAGGACCGCCGGGGTACTTTTTTCCCTCTTTAGGAGGTTTTTTTCCCCCGGCTTGTATATATGCCTATTGCCCTGATGGGCTACTTATCTTTGTACATTCTCTAGTAATACATTCAGTATTGTGTGTTTGTGCTCCAAGCTTCTTCTTCTTCCTTGTGTTGTTCGCGTGCTTCCGCAGACGTCTATCTCCAACAATTGGTATCAGAGCAGGTTGTCGCTTCTTCTAGGGCGCCGTCGACACTCCTCCGTTTGCAGTCTCAGATTCGCACGAAATTTGGTGAGCATACTCAGGGTGTTTTCGAGATCAAAACTTCTTCGCTCTATCGTGCCGAAATCGCGATCTGAGCTCGTTTCGGCCTCCGAATGCACTATCGCAGTGCTTGTGCAGGCTATTTCATCCTTTTGTGCCAAAGGTATATACCAGTTTCTGTTCGCCAGTTTAAGCGTCTCAAAGTCTGCTACAGGTCTAGCAGAACTTGTCTGGGCAGTTCCGTTCAACTTTTTGAGATACAATCAATTTTCTGCATCAAGGTATTTTAGTCATCGGCCATGGCTGAAAGCAGTGATGTATTCCGTATGTTGGCTGTTGAGGATAAGTTGGATGGTACCAACTACCCATTATGGGCTTATATGATGCGACATGTACTGGTTGCAAAAGGATTGTGGAACATTGTGCAGGGTGTTGAAAGATGTCGTGTTACACCTGTAATGACAGGTACTGCAAATACAGGTGCTGGAGCTGATGAAGATGGTGTTGAAGATGATATTCCGCAGATTCCTGTTCGTGCTGCTGTTTTTGTTGCACCTATTGCAGAGCAGATTCACTGGGATGGCAGAGATGCCCAGGCACATGCATTGATAGCTTTGTCTGTCAAACGTGCCATTATCCCTCACATTCGCTCTTGCAGAACAGCAAAGGATGCTTGGGATACACTTACCACTTTGTAGTAGGCTAGGAATGAGGCTCGTGTTGCTTACCTCCGAAAACAGTTGGAGAGTGAGCACATGAATGAAAGTGATTCTATGGACAGTTTCTTAACGAAGATCAAAGATTTGAAGGAACAGTTGATTTCTGCTGATGAGGTTATACCAGATAGCTCACTTGTACAGACCGTTCTGAATGGTCTTCCTGATTCATATCAGAGTTTTGCTTCTACTCTTCGGTTGATGATGAAAGGCAATCCAAAGGCCTTGTCATTTGAGGAGTTAGTCTCTGTTCTGTTGCAGGAAGATCAGTCCAGGCAGAACAGGTCCATTATGCGTGTTGCAGATCAAGCTTTCTTGGCTAGTCAGAAGGGCAAAGGAAAATGGAGCTCTTCTACTAGTAAGCAGAAATCTACAAATGCTGCACAATCGAAGAACCAGGATAAAGATGAGAAGAAATCAGAAAAGCAGAAATTGTTTTGCAAGTACTGTAAAGGAAATGATCATATCATAAAGAACTGTCCAAAACTGGCTGCTAAAGAGGCAAAGAAGAAAGAGGCTGGAATGGTTGTTGCAGAGGCCTCTACACCAAAAACAGAGTCTGCAAATGTTGTGCAGGGAGAAGAATGGGCGTTTACTACTGTCTGCAGTTTTGACCCATCTTCTCATGATCAGTGCATGTCTGCAGTAGACTCAGATGTTTGGTACTTTGATAGTGGGGCGACCAAACATATTACCTCGCAGCGCAGTTACTTCTCTTCACTCGAGCCTGCCCCTACAGTGAATACTGTCACATGCGCCAATAACTCGTCTTATCCTGTTATGGGAGTTGGTAAGATCATTCTGACTACTGCTGATGGTAGTTCTTTCACTTTGTCAGATGCTTTATTTGTGCCAGGGATAAAAAAGAACCTGTTATCAGTTTCTGCATTAGCCAAGATTGGCTTGGTTGTGAAATTCGTTGATGACAGGTGTACAGTCCATGATCTCTCAAATGGTGATGTGATTATTGCTTCTGGCATTTTATGTCGTGGGCTGTATAAGCTCATAGACTATGAAAGATCTATGAATGATTCGGCATGTGCATTTCATGATTCTCAGGCTATGTCAGATGCAAAGCTTTGGCATGTACGCTTTGGTCATCTGAATTTTGCTAGTTTGCTACGCCTGCAGAAATCTGAAATGGTGTCCTCTTTGCCCAAACTTGAGGCTCGTGGAAAACATGTTTGTGAAGGCTGAAGCGTTCTTCCTTTCCAAAAGATGGTTCAGTTCGGGCTACGCAGAAATTGCAGCTTGTACATAGTGATGTTTGTGGTCCTATGCAGACACCCTCTTTTGGAAATTACATTTACTTCGTGACTTTCATTGATGATTTTTCCAGGCATGCATGGGTATATCCACTCAAAGCAAAGTCCGAAGTGTTCATCTACTTCAAACAGTTTTTGGTTTTGGCTGAAAATCTGTCAGCATGTAAAATGGGCACCCTCCGTTCTGATCGAGGGGGGGAATATATGTCTTCAGATTTTAATGCATTTCTGGCTGAACGTGGGATAAAACACCAGTTTACAGTGTCGTATACACCTCAACAGAATGGAGTTGCTGAACGAAAGAACAGGTCACTCATGGAGATGGCGAGGTGCATGGTCAAAAGTCAGGCTTTACCACATAGTTTCTGGCTTGAGGCTGTCATGTGTGCAGCATATGTACTGAACAGGTGTCCCACTAAAGTGTTGCAGTCTATCACTCCATATGAGGCTTGGCATGACCGCAAGCCATCTGTTGCTCATCTGCGTGTTTTTGGTTGTTTGGCATATGCATTAGTGCCTGAACAACATCGCAGAAAATTGGATGATAAGGCAGTAAAATGTATTTTTGTTGGGTACAGTTCTGAAAGTAAAGGCTATCGTCTGTATCATCCACAGACTAAATGCATTCTGGTTAGCTGTGATGTTGTCTTTGTGGAAGATGCTATTCAGCCATTGCTTTCATGTACTAAGGAGACATCTGTTAGCTCCAAAGACATGTATGATACATTGATGCCTCTTTTTACAGGTGGACAATCTAGTGCTGGTCCTAATGAGGCAACTTCTCAGCCCTTGCAGGTTTCATATGATGATGCAGATCATTCTATTTCTGATGCAGATTTACATGATGCACTTGTTGATGAGAGAGCTGATATTGAGCAGGCAAAAACTATGCCAAAATGGCTGGTGTAGACTTTGCGTGACAACAAATTAGATGCACCTTTCTCATATCGTACTCGTTCAGGCTCTCATAGTGCCTCCTTTGCATCAGATTGCTATGCTATGGCTGCGTCGAGTCTCTGTGATGAGAATGAGTCTGTTTCTTTTGATGAAGCACAAAATTCAGAAAATTGGATGGCTGCCATGCAATCTGAATATGATGCTATAATGAAGAATGGTACATGGTCTTTATGTGACTTGCCTCCTGGCAAGAAGGCCATTGGCACTAAGTGGGTATACAAGCAGAAGCGTAAACCTGATGGTACAGTTGACAGGTATAAGGCTAGGCTTGTTGCAAAGGGTTATGCGCAGGAAAGAGGCATTGATTTTGATGAGACCTTTGCACCTACATGCCGTATGACTACTGTTCGGAGCATTTGTGCACTTGCAGCCCATCATGGTTGGAATGTACATCAGTTGGACATTAAAACAACATTTTTGAATGGTGACTTACATGAAGAAGTGTATGTTTTTCAGCCCCGTGGCTTTGTGCAGAAAGGGCATGAAAACCAGGTGTGCAGGTTAAAGAAGGCATTATATGGTTTAAAGCAAGCACCACGTGCTTGGTATGATAAGATACATGCCTATCTGGTTGCACATGGTTTTGTGAACAGTCCAACTGAAAGCACCTTATATGTTAAGCGTGCTAATGATGTGCTTCTGATCATTGTTGTCTATGTTGCTGACATGCTGCTCACTGGTCCTATGAGAAGCATATTGCTGATTTCAAGGCTGATTTGCATGCCTCATTTGAGATGTCTGATTTGGGGCATTTGCATCACTATTTGGGCATTCAATTTATGCAAGTTGATGGTGGAATGGCTTTGTGTCAAACGAAATATATTGACACATTATTGCAGAGTTTTGGCCTTGAAGACTGTAAGCCTATTGGCACTCCTATGGAGACAGGTTTACGATTGAGTCTTCATGATGCTGGAGATGCATTTGATGTTGTTCTCTATTAGCAGGCTGTTGGATGCTTGATTTACTTATGCATTACTCGGCCAGATATTCAGTTTGCTGTCTCACAGATGAGCAGGTTTATGCATTGCCCAAGAGTCACGCATTGGAGGGCGGTTAAGCGCATCTTTCGCTACTTGAGTGGTACTCGGCTACTTGGGTTGTTTTATCCCAAGGGGGGATCACTACCGCCAGATTTGCATGCTTTTTCTGACTCGGATTGGGCTAGTTGCTATGACACTCGTGTGTCCACCAGTGGTTTTTGCTTCATGCTTGGAAGCTCATGTATATCTTGGTTGAGCAAGAAGCAGCCTACTGTGGCCACTTCCAGTTGTGAGGCTAAGTATAGTGCAGCTTTCACAGCGACTGTTGAGTGTGTGTGGCTCAGACGCCTTATGGCTGATTTGGGTGTTGGCCAGTCTTCTGCCACCACCATCTTCACTGACAGTCAGAGCGCATTGGCAGTTGCGAGGAACCCTGTGTTCCATGCTCGCACTAAGCACATTGAGGTGCATTATCACTATGTCAGGGAGAGGTTCTCTGCTGGGGAGATCAGCTTGGCATATGTGCCCACACAAGAGAACGTTGCAGACCTTTTCACGAAGGCTCTGCCTAGGGAGAAGTTTGAAGCTTTCCGCAAAGCTTTGGGCTTACTTCCTTTTGTGGAGTGATTTCCACATAGCTTGGCACTTCCTTATACATAAGTGCCAGCTCCTTGTTCACCGCATCACTCCCAGGGGGGATTTGTTGATATATTTAGGTAGTGATGTGTGTGAACACACTAGGACCGCCGGGGCACTTTTTCCCCTCTTTAGGAGGTTTTTTTCCCCCGGCTTGTATATAGGCCTATTGCCTTAATGGGCTACTTATCTTTGTACATTCTCTAGTAATACATTCAGTATTGTGTGTTTGTGCTCCAAGCTTCTTCTTCTTCCTTGTGTTGTTCGTGTGCTTCCACAGACGTCTATCTCCAACAAGAAGAATCAACATGGATGGAAGTGGCGTGTCATGGAATACGTCTTCTTCATGTCCGGCATTGGATCCTTGCACCTGGCTCTCAGACGGACTTATACGGTTGCATTTCCGGTGAAGAAGTTGAAAAAGATCTGCATCATCATCTTCCTCATGTTCGAGCATCCGAGTAGACTCTTCATGCAATAGGAATGGAGCATTTGGCGGGGGTTGCGCAGCTTGAATGACTGGAAAGAGGAAAGTGAGGATGTGGGGAAGACGTGATCGTGGAAGATCACCCTTATTAGCTTTTTTAATAACCATAACATATTCATGGTGAATGCACCAAAAATAAAAAGATGCAAAATTAACAGGCTTGCGAGAAGCCATGTCTATCATTGAGTAAAAGGGACGCGAGATCCTGTAGGTACGTTTTTGCAAATTCAGTATAGCAACTAAAAAATGCAATACGGTACGCTCCGGATCAGGTCGACACAGAATGATGACTCATTAGATGAGTGCCGTGGGAATAACATGGTCATGGTGGCTATAGGAAGTAGAGGACCATTCTCCAATCCATCCCGAGGAAGTCGGAAGGCATCAGCGAACGAAGCCAAAGTGATCACTACTCATGACGGTAAACAAAGGATAGGCCAACTCTGCTCCGTAGCAGGTGTGGCAGCGATAGCGGAAATAATCTGCGCATAAAATGGTTGACACTCCACTGAATGCCAAGGCAATTCAGCAAAGCTCAAAAGACCACCGATACACAAAAACTCACTCACTTCAAGAGTGAGTCCTTCACGGAAGGTAGCAACATTAGCTAGTGCTTCCATGACGCGCACGTGAAAGCACAAGAACACAGAGAACACAGAACGCAAAAACACACAGACACAATAGCGATTATCAAGAAAAGGAACAAGATTAAGTAGACACACAGGCAACATGAGGCGATCGAAAACCCTAATCATCGCACGGTATTGAAATAATAACCTTCATAATTACGGCGTGCATGTATGAGCAGACACAGCAACACAAGGCGGTGATTAATCATAGTTAGATATCAAAACGAGGATATTTACAGTCTGTGTTGAACCGATTACGGAAATAAAAAGAAAATAGGTGATACATGGGAAAATGAGGAACACATCAGCGGTGATCAAGTGGTTGGTGATATGGGCGTAGCTTTGAACCATTAATTACTTTGGGAAGAGGAACTCCGGTCAAGGTAGTCAACCAAAAAGTAGCTGATCCCACTTGCTCACTAATCCGGTAAGGACCAAACCATCGTAATTTAAATTTTCTAGTAGAACGATTTTCTTTAGCATTATAAAATAACACAAGCTGGCCCACCGTAAACACAAGAGTTTTGAGGAAACGATCATGGGGTCATTCCGGTTGCCACTTTGTATGTAGTCTGGTATGCCCATAAAACTACGGGTAGTAATTGGTCCCATCGTTCTGGAGATTCTAAGATCAACTTGCGGAGCATATTCAACAGTATCTTGTTGGTGCTTTCAGCCAAACCATTAGCACACGGATAGTATGGTGAACTGAATTTATGCAGAATTTGAAAAGTGTGAGTTAGTACTCGCATTAAATTATTGGAAAAATGTGTTCCTTGATCGGTCACAAGTTCCAAAGGTAATCCATAACGCGGGAATACGTCCTTCATAAGACATTTTGCCACTGAAACAGCTGTGGCGGACCGTAAAGCCCAAGCTTCCGCCCACCTGGTGGCATAATCCGTACAAGTCAGTATATATCGATTATTGCTAAGGGTTGCTGGTGGTGATATTGCTCCAATAAAATCGAGCCCCCACTTTTGAAAGGGTTCCAAAGGTAAGACAGGTTGCAGAGGAAAGAAGTGTCGCTGTAATGGCTATCCAGACCGTTGACAGGTATCACACTGCTGCACAAACTAGGTCACATCTTTGTACATTGTAGGCCACCAGAGCCCACTTTGCAGAATTTTACGGTGAGTAAGATCAGCTGCGAAATGTCCACCCGAGGGTAATGAATGAGCCATAGCAATAACTAATTCGGATTCATGTGGTGGGATACAGCAAAGTAAAACACCAGTATGATACATGTAGTATAGTTGACCTACAATCAACCAAAATCTACGACTGTAAACTGCAAACTTCCGTCGCAGAGTAGGAGGAGTATGGGGAGGAAGACAACTGTCAGTTAGAAAAGTTAGTAATGTATCGTAGTAGGTAGGCGGCACAAGAGGTTCTGTAGATTCTTCAACAATTGGCTCAGTAGCATAAATTGCCGGTGTAGTGTCATCAACTCCCACCGGAGCTTCACCGGAATCTAAACGAGATAAAAAATCTGCCAAGGCGTGTGCTGTGTCGGGTTGATGAATAACTTCATAGTCGAACTCCTGTAGTAATAAAACCCATCGAGCCAAGCAACCACCTAAATGTTGCTGCCGGACCAAATACACAAGTGCGGCATGATCCACGTGGAAGGTGAATTTTCGGCCCAACAAATAATGTCGGAATTTCTTCACAGAGCACACTAACCCGAGACATTCTCGTTCGATCACTGAATAGTTCCTTTCAGCAGGGGCTAATTGGTGACTTGCATAATGTACAAGCTGAAACCATTTGTCAGTTTGCTGCATTAAAACGCTTCCAATGGCTATGTCCGATGCATCCACAAAGACATGGAACAGATGGTCCCAATCAGGTGGTTGCAAAATGGGGGCCTACGTCAATAACACCTTTAAACGATCAAATGCATTTTGGCACTCTGGAGTCCATTCGTACTACCGTGGAGGACTAGTCATGAGCCGATTAAGTGGTGTTGCTAAATGAGCTAACCACCGTAAATGTCTGCCATGCCACCGGATTTAACCTAGGAAATGCATAACTTCTTTCGGTGTTGTGGGGACTGGTGCCTCCAACACGGCAGCAACTTCATCCGGATCAACTTGTATTCCTTGTGCAGAGATAATATGTCCGAGTAGTTTTCCACAAGAGACCGCAAAAACTGACTTTGTCGGATTCAAACATAATCGGTATTCGTGACATTTTTCAAAGCAGCACCGTAAATGATACAGGTGTGCCACAATCTTGCCAAATAAAGAAAATTTGTCCAAATATACTTGCATGAAAGTAGTCAGGGAGGGTGAAAAGACTTCTTGCATACATCGTTGAAACGTACTTGGAGCATTCCTTAACCCAAAGCACATTACCGTACAAGCATAAACACCCCAATTTGTGATAAAGACTGTTTTAGGTATGTCCTATTCGGCCATCCTCATCTCGTTATAACCACTATAACCATCCAAAAATGAATACATCTCGTGCCCTGCCACCCGGTTGAGCATTGTGTCTAGAAAGGGGAGAGGAAATGGATCCGGTATAGTAGCAACATTCAGTTTCTGGTAATCAACAAAGATGCGCAGCTGTTTATTTTTCTTCAGAACAATCACGATTGGTGATATCCATTCAGCGTGCTTGATTGGTACAATGAATCCCACCTTCAATAACCGATCGAGTTCTGCTTTGACTTGTGCTGCATAATTGGGGTTCATGCGATAACTGGACTGTTTGATTGGCCTCGCCTCTGGTTTGATCACTACCCGATGTTGATAGATCTGCGGATCAAGACCTTTCATATCGCGATAGTCCCAAGCAAAAACATCGGAGAACTCACATAGGAGTTGTATCAAATCCTCTTGAAATGTCTCTGACAATCCTGCCTTAATCTTAACTGGTCGCGGATTAACCTCATCACCCAAATTATATGTTACTAACTGATCTTCCGGGACATAAAATTGTCGAGGTTTCACCAAATCGTCAGCTGATGGTAAAAGTTGATGTAGGGTGGCTCCATCCATAGCAACACTATCATTTGCATCTACATCTCCGGTCACTGGGACAACCGTACACGCTGCCGGACTCCACTTGTCCGCTACTGATTGGAGATAGATAGTACCTAAGGAGATCAGATCTTTATTGTTCTTGAGAAACGCCTCTTCCTCATCGTCAGATAAGCCTTCCAACATGTGGATTGGCTCCGGTACATATGGTCTTGCATGAAGCTCGCAAGGCTAGATGGCATCCAATTTAACTACATATTTTCGGTGATTATCTTTGAAAGTCAACTCCTGCGCTGACCAATCCTAGACAACTTTGGCTTGTTTCAACCATGGCTGACCAAAAAAGTAGATTGTAGTCGAGGCTAGATTCTGGTAGTTCTAAGACTACAAAAGTCATTTTGAACGTGGTACCCTGCAAGGTAATCGGAATATTCCACACTAGTCTCACCGGATGGACTCGGGATTGATCTGCCATTTGTACAAAAAATTGTACGGGCTCGATTTGGACCCAATTGCTTACAGAGAGCTGGAGTTGCAATATTCACACCCGAAGTGCCATCAATTAACACTTGAGTAATCTTATGATTTTTATGCCAGACAGTGATCAATGGAACTGAATGATCCATCGTAGAATCAACTTCCGGTTGTATTGTGGCAATCGCCGGAGTACAGGAAGATCCGAGACTAACCTGTTGTTGAAATTGCTGCCTGACTCCTGGCACCAAGGCGAGCAACTGTCCCAACGGGAGTGTAATTGAAGCCTTGGCTAGAATATCCCATACCTGATCTGTTTGGATCAGACTTCTCATCGATTCTGATGATGATTCTACTGTTGCTGGGGCAGTAGTTTGTTCATTCGCTCTTGCCTTAGGTAGGAGAACCTATGTTACTGGAATTGGATCAGGAAATACAGTTGGCTCTTTAGCTATCCATTGACTAGCCTTTGTGTACATTCGCTGCTGCTCACGGATACGAGGCTCGAACACCTCAGTGGCAGGTGCAACTGCTTACCCGATCTAGTCTGAACCACTGCTGCTTGTGATTCAACTGGTGAAATATAGACCATGTTGGTCATCGGATTTTGTCGCTCCTTCTTCCTTTTGTCGCACTCTACGACATCCTTGCAAAACCTACGAATGTGGCCAATCTCGCCACAAAAATGACATGGAGGTGGTGGCAGAGAAGTACCGTCCGCTGATGTACCCGCCTGCCATCGATTTGAATTAAAATTGGTGTTCTGCTGACCCCTATAATTCTGATATCCTTGTGACTGATTGGTTCACATTTGTGGTGGCACGTAATGGGCTGTTGGCTGACCTGGTTCCTGTATGATGGCATTTACAGCTGCTCGCCCCTGCACCTTGGCATTATACGTGCAATTTTCCATTGAGTGTCCGGTTGTGTTGCAGATGGCACAATACATCTGGTTAAGGGCACATGTAGCACTAGTGTGCCCTGGATTTTTGCACTTGGTACAATACATCTGTTTAGCCGGATCATCTATTACGTTCTTACTGGCTTTCAGCCACTCCAAGTCTTCAGTGAATCCTCCAACTTTATGCTCTAGTTGCAGGGCCATTGCAATAACAGCATCCAGTGTCATAGCACCCACACAGCGGATGATCATGATTTGTCTTAACTGTGGGGTCAAACGGTTAATGAACCACTGGGTTTTAACATCATCCGGTAGATTAGCATGTGCCGGAGGCAGTTGTCGTAAGTGGGTTCTAAACAATGTTGCATATTCCTGAACAGTCTGGTGCGGCTTCTGCTGATTGTTCTACAAATAGTTGAAGATTTTGGCAGGATTCTTCTTCAATTGGAACCTCTATAAAAACGCATCCCTCACAGCATCATAGTTAACAAAATGATTAATATCATACTCAGTCAACCATCTAGCTGCTTCATTAACTAAGGTGGCTTGAAATACGATGGCCTTATACGCTGGGTCGGGTGGATGGTTCAACACTACATAGCTTATCTCAAAGGTGCACACATGTGCATCAGGATCATCCCCCGGAAATCCACCGAACTTTGTGTAAGTCACCCCTGTTGGAACCGGTCGAAGTGGAAGTGGCTGTTGCTGTTGCTGTTGTTGTTGTTGACCACTCATGGTGCTATTATTGGTACCGTTTTTGTTTCTTGAGTTTTGAGGGGGTGTCTCTTGCCCTTCGGAATCTGTATTATCAGATTGCTCACCTTCCGGCTCGAAAATAGCGTTCAGTCTCTTACGTATCTCCAAATCAAATAGCCTATCCTCAGCTTTGGTATCAAAGGTAGGCAAGTTTGCCCCAAACAGCGGTGTACGTAATAAAGATCCACCAGGGAGTATCACACTGTCACTGGAAAACTATAAATTCCCACCAACTGGTACCGAACTTTCACCGAAACTTGTCGAACTTTCACCGAAACAGGGTATACCACCACCGGCAACGATCTCTCTGGGTAACACAACTTTATCCTCAGAAAGGTTCAAATTCTGACCAGATGGTATCGAATCAACTGCGCACTGCGTCCCTATATACTCATAAGTTACTGCACCTTCTTTAGAACATACTGGAATTATGTCGGAATCTACTAGAATCTCATCATGTGGTACCGAAGTGATATCGGAATCACTGCTAACTGGCTCCGATCCTTTGACAACTAGGCTTAAATGGCCTACACTTCTACCACCTGGGGGTGTCCCTAATAGATTTGGAACTGCCTAGGGGTGCTAGTCTCTTTTATACTTCGGATAAGACTCGTCGGACCGAGTAACCGGCATATATCACCTCTGTACCGCTTGCCTTACGTACTGCTCCACCTTACTGATTATTCTTCAATCCATGGCCATCTTCCCACAGACGGCGCCAATGTTAAAAGTGCAGACTACCGTCAAGTCCACTTTTAATCTCTTTTCGGGTTCTTGGGGATGGTAGGGGTCTAATAATTCAGAGGCCTTGTATCTTATTTCCCAATTAACTTATCAAACAAGCAGTACGTTAGTATAATGTCTTCTACACAGTATTACTGTTCATATTCCGGTTAGGCTTTTCACAGTATGTAACGTAGAGAGTAATAATTATCGTCGCACAGACTTATTATCGCCAACGAACATTACTGTGTTAATGAGAAATTAATATAATTCAACAAGGTAAAGTGTCAATACTCAGAACTATGAAATTCTGCACTACAATGTCTCCATAGGGTTGCAAATTGCCCAGACAAACAGTCAGGCGATCCCATCTCCTCTCTACTAGAGAGCCACAGTAATGTCTCTTCATAGTGTAGCTTGGCAAATTCACTCTTTTGACTCAAAGAAATGCACAAGAATTGCATTCTAGTAAGGAGTTAGAAAGACTGAATATGACCTGAACTTAGTCTCAAGTGAAGCATTATTTGAATACAAAACTCATCAACAGAACCTGAGTGGGTCGACACACTGATGTTGGTTACCGCACTATATCTTGTGGTTGGATGATGTTTTTGATTTGCTTTAAATCTTTCTGAGAATCTCTGAGAAGTTAAAGTCCTGAGTCATCTAGACTTTGACTCATAGTAAGTTTACGTATCTTCGAAGTTTGAATTGGTTGAATAAAGTTTTAGTTCTTTCTTTCCGGTTTCGGAATCTTTTGGATTCGACTCAGATATGGTATCTGATTCTTTTCACAAAAGTCAAGGGTTAGCCGGATAGAACGAGGTAACTAAATTAAACATCCTAGATAGAAATGTTCTGTACAAGAACCTTTTCAAACATCGAAAGATGATAAGTTCAAGTTCGACTTATTCATTTGATTTTGCTTCAAGTTAAAGCATAAAGGATTTCCTAGAGTCCAGTATACTCTAGAATAGAGAAGTTAGGAATTCTCATCACATTGACAATTCCCAAGAACTTTCAGCTAAAGTCTTTGAGAAAAGTGTTCTAAGTTAGACAATTTTCATTCTGAATTTGAAATGGTCAAGTTATAGTATAGTTGAATAAAAAATGGTAAACTTTCTAATATAGTTTACATAGGATTTTTAAACTCATTTGGACAAAGTAGTCCTTTAGTTGGGTGAAAAAATCAAGCAACTATTTGGATTAGAGTAAACCATTGAACAAACATCCAAGTTAGATGTTTGAGAAAAACAAACTTTAAGTGCTCCAAATCAAATTCAAGTGACCCAATTCACATGTTTGTGCCTAGAGTGCACCTAGAAAAGACTATGAATTGGTCAGGAATGTTATGGGTTACTTATCTTTGTACATTCTAGTGGTAATACATTTATTATTGTGTGTTGTGCTCCAAGCTTCTTCTTCTTCCTTGTAGTGTTTGCGTGCTTCCGCAGATCTCAAACTCCAACAAGTAGTGCCAAAGAAAAACAAAAAACTTAGGGTTTCTATTATCCTAAAAAAGGTTAATACATTACCCATTACAAACCATCTTTTGGAAAGGGTAGGCAAGGAAGTATACAACTTTCTTGATGGGTTCTATGTATACAATCAAGTAGCCATTCCTATTGAGGACCAACATAAAAATGCTTTTGCTACCGAATGGGGAGTATAAGCTTTTAGGGTTATGACATCTGGTTTGACCAACGTTCGAGAAACTTTCCAAAGATTAAGTCATGTGTTCAAGGAATTTATGAGATAAAGCATGCAAGTCTACGTGGATGACCTATGTACTTACTCTTCTCAATGCATAGCTCATATACCCAAACTAAGGAAAATATTTAACAAGTGCATACAAAACATAGTCTGTTTGAATCCAGGATTAAACTACATTCCACTAATTCAGTGATTTGGGATTGCCATACAAATTGGAACTTGCCAATTCTTCCACTCTTCTTCAGTAGGTATCCACAAAAAGTCATCTTCTTCTTCAAACTTTATGCCGTCCTCGAATTCCGTCTAAAATACTACACCAAACTGCCTATAGGCCCAAGAACATGAAGGAAGTGCAACATTTTTCTTTTATTGGTATTTTTCATTCCTGACTAATGAAACACATTGGACTGAGGGGAATCCTTCTTCTGATTTTCACCTTTGCTAACAGTCTCAATCAGAATTGAGTTAGTATTATCTAATTTTTGTTCAACACCATCTCATCTTTTATGGGAATAATAGATTTAATGGGCAGAGCTACATCAATTTCTATCATTAATTGAGGATCCCATTTAGGGTTAATGTTACCCCATCTAGCCTTTTGATATGAAACTTTACCTAACAAACCACCCAATCTCTCAAGACAATGATAAAATTCAATTGGCATGTTTGGAAAAGTTACGCACATCAGAACTCTAGTAGGTTTTGTCCCCCTAAAGTTGAACCCCACATCGACCTAGGCCTTCTCAGGATACTCTCAAGAACTAGATTAAAGTGAAGTGGGAGGCTAGAGGGCTGATGGTTAAATAGATTCAATTTCTTGCTAATGGATATGTTCTTTTTTTTTACTATAATAAGAGTGCTTTGTAGATATTATCTCAAGGTCATTTAGGTGCTCTTTATTGCTTTCCCTCATGTGTGGAAGATCTTCACATGTTTTGGGTGGAAGATCTTCATATGTTTTGGGTGGCAATGAGGGTTGTAGCTTTAAAGCCTGGAGGTCTCTCCACTGCTTTAAAGCCTCGTTCCCATGTGCACCCTGCAAAGATGAATTTCAAAAGAAGCTTTGATGACTTTCGAAAGAAGCTTTGATGACTTTCGAAAGAAGCTTCTACTCATCTGCCCTCATTAACACTTTGGTGCTCTGAGAGGCGAACATGTACCCTCCTTCCTCCTTCAATAATAATTATGTCGTCGATGCACAACATATAATTATGTCGTCAATGCACAACATATGCTGCCGAAAATTAGGAAATCCATTGCATTTGGGACAAATGCTTGTGATCTGAAAATTTTACCCTCACAAATTCTCCTTTTGCAGGAATAAAACAAAAAAGGCAGGGGCCACCAAACTTCCTCCATTTTCCTTTTTTCTTGTTTCCTTTTTGCTTTCACGAATCAAAAAAAGGGAGGACTAACATCAAACATTTTAGGGGAAAAAGCCATCGAGCATGGACTATAAACCTACATGACAAGTTTTAAGATCTAAAAACTGAGTGGTTCTAAATCCTTCTTTTTTCTTTCCAAGAGGAAGTTCGGCAATAGCGAACTCTCCCAAAACTTTAATTAATAGAGAGAAACAATTGTAAAAGTGAATGGGCCTATCACCCATGGGACCTCCCGAATCCCACAAAGCAAAGGTTACTTAAAACTTGCTAGAAAACATTAGAGAGAAGGTCAATAATCCTTTCATCCCCCTCATGGGGGTCCACTTACTTTTAATCTTGTTGCTCTAAAGGTAAAACACTCTATGATGTCTAAAAGGCAGGGCCTTCTTACGATTGGAAATTCATTTGCCTAGAAGGAAAAAAGATTTTTCGATCGACCATTCTTTAGGAGGGCTACCAGAGTTGGCAGCACACTTCTCTTTCCAGATCTTCCAAAGGGTCTCACCTCTTATAGCATTCCATAGTGATGAGGAACAACCCATTGCTTCACCCAATAGCACTTTCTTTCAAACATGAAAGTCTACATTCTTCTTGAATTTTGGAATTTAATCTTCTTGAATTCCCTCTTTTTTTGGTAGAGAGGACTACAAGATGATTAAGAGGTTTCAACAATGATGCGGGAGGACCACGATTTGTTGTAAGCTTTTGTTGCATGCTTCCATGTCTTGCCTCGTCCCTGCCTTTGCACACTACTGTATATTATTGCATCCTTGAGGTTGTTTTCTAGGTTGCACTACTCTTTCTCAATCTACTATCTCTCCCCAAAGGGGATACCATGCCACTTCACGAGGCTCTTCGGAATGGGCTTATGCACCTTGAATCGGACAAGCCTATGGGTAATGCAAAATATGGTAAGAGGACAATCTTCAGAGGTGGTGGCTCTGCTTCTCGCCCTTGATCTTATGCTCAAACCATCAAAGGTCTGGCTCATGGTAATCAACAATCAATTTTTTCTGAAATGATCAAACACAGAAGGAGAAATGGAGAAAAGATTTGAGAGTCTAATTGTAATCAAGCTGACAGAATTGTAAGTAGGAACATTTGTATGTGAAGAAGTGATAAGTGTCTTCTGAAACAAGTGCAATCTCAATGATTAAAGAATTGATCAGATCTCACTACATAGTGGTAAAGTTTTACACAAATGAGGAGTCAAAATCTAAGTTGGAAGGTAAGCCATCTATTTCTAAAAGCATTTCATTAAATGGGTTATATTTTGTGAGAACCAACTATTTAAAGTTGCATATGTAAAAGTCGCCTGTAGAAAGTGCTTGTTTTAGACACAGGTTTACTTATTGAAGTAAATCGAAAGTTTGTAAGTTGTTTTGGAGAACTTAACTTGGAGTAGTTGTGCAAACTAGGAGAGTGTTGTGTCAATTTTTCATAAAAAAATTTAATCATTTCATCAGTCAATGACTGAATTTTGTGAATCAGACTTTTCTAAGTGAAGCTAGTTTTAATAGAGAAGGGACAACTCTTTTTTTCATGCTCCAAATCAATGAGTATCTGGTGAGCCCTTGGGAGAATCATGTTGCTATAGGGACAAATCAACTAAAAGAAAGAGCTATTGGGTGAAGCGATCGGTTGCTCCTCATCACTATGGAATGCTATAAGAGGTGAGACCCTTAGGAAGTTTTGGAAAGAGAGGTGTGCTTCCAACTCTGGTAGCACCCCTAAAAAATGGTTGATCAAAAAATCTTTTTTCCTTCTATGCAAAAGAATTTCCAATTGCAATAAGCCCCCCACTTTTAGATATCATAAAGTGTTTTTCCTTTAAAGCAACAAGATTAAAAGTAAGTGGACCCACCATGAGGGGGACGAAAGGGTTATCGACCTTCTCTCTAATGTTTTCTAGCAAGTTTTAAGCAATCGTTGCTTTGTGGGATTTGGGGAGTCCCATGGGTGCTAGGCCCGTTCACTTATACAATTGTTTCTCTCTATTAATAGTTTTGGGAGAGTAGGCTATCGCCAAACTTCCTTTTGGAAAGAAAAAAGAAGGGTTTAGAACCAGTTAGTTTTTAGATCTTAAAACTTGTCATGTAGCTTTATAGTCCATGCTCGATGGCTTTTCACCCTAAAATGTTTGATCTTAGTCCTCCCTTTTTTTACTTTGTAAAAGCAAAAAGGAAACAAACAAAAAGAAAAAAGGAGGAAGTTTGGTGGCCCCTCCCCCTTTTTTTTACTCCAGCAAAGGAGAATTTGCGAGGGTAAAAAATTCAGATCTGGCCTGGGTGATACACGATATTCAATATTTAAAATACGACAATTGCCTTAGGCCTTGTACATGATAAATGAATCTCCACGATACGATACTTGATGTCAACATGATACACGATACAAGATGGGGCCCACGATACACAATACATGTTTAGCATGATCCAGGATACCTATCCTTCTCGCGATACATTATACTTGCACAATATTGAGGATACACGATACTAGATGGTCATGATACTCAACCCAACAATACATGATACCTAGGTGTCCTGATACACAGGGAGTACAAGGTATTGGGGATAGATGATACTTGCCAAGAATTATGTGATGGAGATGATTAATCTCCAAAAGACAAGCTACACTTGAGTTTAGAACACCTCTATGTGAAGTATAGCTCAAAACTTTCACGAATTTTGATATCTTTTACCAAAATATGAACACTCTGCTTCTATGTGGAAAAGTCTAACTTTTGACTATGCATCTCTCCATCTCCGTGAGTGACCTATTCTTTCTTTTAGCAACTCCATTTTGTCGAGCTCTTTTAGAAACATTTAGACCCAGCTATATCTAATTTGAATGGCTTGAACCCTTCTTTTCTAAATTCAAAGCACAATTAATGAATATGGACGAGTCATGTCAAATAAAATAATTGCGACGATTGTTGATGGGCTGCAACTATAGAGATGTAAATTCAAATGGATGTAAATTCCAACCATGATGAGATGCAACTACACAAATGTTATGAATGGTGGTCGTTCGGCATGTGGTTGCAAATGTCTCATCAAAATCAATGCCTCTCTCTTAAGCCTGACCTTTTTGTAACAAGCCTAGCCTTATACCTTTCAAGTTTTCCATCAAGCTTATATTTCATCTTCTTTACCCATTTAGTGCCAATGCCCTTTTGCTTGGACACAAATAACATAAACTTCAGGTACCATTCTTCATAATAGCATCAAACTTAGATTGCATAGTAGCCATCCAATTTTTTGAATTTTGTGCTTTATCAAAAGAAAATGGCTCATTCTCATCAAAGGGACTAGAGGTAGCTAATGCGTACCAATCTGATGCAAAGCAAGCACTATGAGAGTCTGAATGAGTATGATATGAGAGAGGGGCATCTAATTTTCTATCTCTCAAAAATTCTACACTAGCCATTTAGGCATAGTTGTTTCCACCTCTATGTCAACCCTCTCATCAACAAGTGCATCATGTAAATGTGCATCATAAATGGAACAGCTTACATCATTACCAAACCTGTAAAGGATGATAATTTGCCTTATTTGGACTAGTAATTTACTATCCACTTGTAAAAATATACAACAAAGTGTCATACACATCTCAAGACCTAATTAAAATCTCCTTGGTACATGAAAGTAATGGTTGAATGGTATCTTCCAAAAAAAAACATCACGGAGCACCAAAATGTGTTTGGTTTGTGAATCCAAGTATCCAAGTTCCATTACAGTAGCAAAAGATGTGTTTAATCACCTTCCAATGCTTGAGACCTAGGCAATGCATAAACCTGCTCATTTGAGAGACAACAAACTAAATATTAGGATGTGTTATGCATAAGTAAATCAAGCATCCAACCACCATTTGATAGATAACAACATAAAATGCATCTCCTCCATCATGAAGTCTCAACCATAAACCTGTTTCCATAGGAATGGCAATAGATTTGCAATATTCGATGCCAAAACACTCCAATAATGTTTCAATATATTTTATTTGACACAAAGCTATTTCCCCATAACTTGCATTAAATGAATGCCCAAATAATGATGCAAATGCCCAAAATATGACATCTCAAAAGAGGCATGCAAATCAGCCTTAAATTCAGCAATATGCTTCTCATCAATACTAGTGAGCAACATGCCATCAACATACACAAAAATGATCAGAAGTACATTAGCTACACGCTTCATGTATAAGGTTCTCGCAGTTGAACTGTTCTCAAAACCATGTGCAATGAAGTAGGCATGTATCTTTTCATACCAAGCATGTGGTGCTTGCATTAAACCATAAGATGACTTTATCAACCTCCACGCTTTGTTAAACCGTGTGCAATGAAGTAGGCATGTATCTTTTCATACCAAGCATGTGGTGCTTGTGTTAAACTATAGAAGCATTTATCAACCTCCACACTTTGTTTTCATGCCCTTTGTACACAAAACCACGAGGCTGAAATAAATATATTTTTTCATGTGAATCACCATTTACAAATATATTTTTAATGTCCAACTAATGTAAATTCATAGCATGATGGGCTAAAGCTACACAAATGCTATGAATGGTGGTCATTTGACATGTGATTACAAAGGTCTCATCAAAATCAATCCCTCTCTCTTGAGCCTAACCTTTTTGTAACAAGCCTAGCCTTATATCTATCAAGTGTTCCATCATGCTTACATTTCAGCTTGTATACTCATTTAGTGCCAATGGACCTTTTTCTTGGACACAAATAACATAAAGATCAGGTACCATTCTTTATAATAGCATCATATTTTGATTGCATGGCAGCCATCCAATTTCTTGAATTTTGTGCTTCATCGAAAAAATGGCTTGTTCTCATCAAAAGAACTAGAGGCAGCTATTGCATAATAATCTGATGCAAAGGAAGCACTATGAGAGCCTAAATGAGTACGATATGAGAGAGGGGCATCTAATTTGCTATCTCTCAAAAATTCTACACTAGCCATTTATGCATAGTTTTTTCCACCTCTATGTCAGCCCTCTCATCAACAAGTGCATCATGTAAATGTGCGTTAGAAATGGAATGGTTTGCATCATCATGGAACCTGTAAAGGCTTAGAGATTTCTGTATTTGCACTTGTACTTGACTACTATCCTATATAAAGAGACAAAAAAGTACCATGCACATCTCTAGAGCTCACTAAAGTCTCCTTGGTACATGAAACTAATGGCTGAATGGCATCTTCCAAAAAAAATCACGGATAACCAAAATGTGTTTGGTTTGTGAATGATACGAATGATAGCCTTTGGTTTCAAAACTTTACACAACGAAAAAGCATTTCACTACTCTATCATCAAATTTCTTGTGTTGTTGTTCAGGCACTAATGCATATGCCGGACAACCAAAGACACGTAGATGAGCAACAAATGTCTTGCAACCATTGCAAGTCTCATATGGAGTGATATGTTTTAGTGCTTTGGTGGGACACCTATTAAGTACATATGCTACACACATAATAGCCTCAAGCGAGAAGCTATGTCGCAAAGCCTAACTTTTGACCATACACCTCGTTGTCTCGGTGAGATACCTATTCTTCTTTCAACAACTCCATTTTGTTGAGCTCTTTTGGAAAGTTTTTAGACCTAGCTATATTTAATTTGACATATCAATTCTAATCAAGATGCGCTCCATATTATGGCATGAAAAGCTTGATAGCCATCTCATGGGTCAACGGGTCGTAGAAGCGACTAAAAGAAAGATCATAATTTGTAAGCGAAGAATAGCCTTACGATTTGAAAGTTCAATGGGTCTACCTTACGATAGAAGTCCATTGGATATCTTCAAATGATACCTTACATTAATGTTTTGGATTGTAAGATCACAAGGGAGGTGTGACAAAAGTCATGCAAGAATTATGGAAAGGAAACTTCCTCATGAAAAGAGTGTACTTAATATTGAAGCTTAATGGTCTATAAAGAAAAGATACATATAAAATTGCTACTACTTTGAATGGCTTGAACCCTTGTTTTCCCAATTCAAAGCACAAGAAATGAACAAGGACAAGTCATGCTAAATCAAATAATGTAGAATTTGCTACGATAATGTAGAATTTGCTACGATAGAAGCCCATTGGATATTATGGCATGAAAAGCTTGATAGCCTCATTGATAGGATGATTGCGATTATGCAGATCTTGGTACAGTAATGTGTGACAAAAGTCATGCAAGACTTATGGAAAGGAGACTTCCTCAAGAAAAGAGTTCGCTACTGAATTGACGTGCTGTGAAGCCCATTAGATTTGATGGGAAGCCATTCATCTCCCCCCCCCCCCCCCCATACTCACACACTTCACCAACTAACATCCTTCTATGTATAAGGTTAAGGTTGCGTTTATAGGGAATAGGTATAATGTTACGAATGAGGTGCATAATGTTCAAATTTGTATAGGTTCATATGTAGATGAACGTTCATTTTTAATTGCTTTGTTGCAGTCATATGATGTTATACTTGGCATGCTGTTTTGACATAATTACAACCCCTGCATTGATTATGATATGCACACGATTACTTTCGAATTTCGAAATAAAGATGTTTCACTGTCTGTGATGCATGATTTTCAACCCTTCCCGTTCATTAGTCATACGCAAGTCAAACGAGCTTTTAGGAAAGGTTATAACTCATGTATTGTCTTTGTGAATAATTTAACTGATTATACACATACACTTCCAAGTGCGCATAAGTCATTTATGGACTCGTATAAGGATAGCTTTATGGTTGATTTTCCTTCTACAATACCACCTTCTAGGGGATCTACTGACCATAGGATTGATTTAATTCTTGGTAGCTCTCCTCCTTATAAAGCACCTTATAGGCATGGACCTTTACAACAAAATGAAATAGCTAGACAAGTTAAAGATTTACTCAACAAAGGACTAATATGGTCTAGCTCTTCTCCTTTTGGAGCCCCTGTTCTTTTAGTTGAAAAGAAGAACAAGACGTATAGAATGTGCATTGATTATAGAGCACTTAATAAAATTATCATTAAGAATAGGTATCCTATCCCTAGGATAGATGACTTGCTAGATAAATTTCATGGAGCTTGTGTCTTCAGTAAAATCGACCTCAAATCTAGGTATCATTAGATAAGAATGACATTGCATGACATTTATAAATCTGCTTTTAGAACTCAACACGGTCATTTTGAATTCATGGTAATGCCTTTTGGACTTACCAATGCACTCGTCACCTTTGCACGTATGATGAATAATATTTTCCTTGAATACCAAGACTTCGTTCTTGTCTTCTTTGATGATATACTTATTTATAGTAGGAATGACAGTGAACATAAAACTCATTTAGCAACAGTCTTTGATTTGTTACGTAAAAATAAAGTTTATGCTAACTGTGTCCAAAAATGAGACAGAGTATCTTGGACATATCATCTCTAGTCAATGCATTCATGTAGATCCCAAGAAGATTAAAGTAATTGAAAAATGGCCTAAACCTCAATCAATGAATGATGTCCATTCATTTTTAGGATTAGCTAGCTTTTATCGAAATTTTGTAAAGGGATTTTCTTATATAGCCCTCCCCCTTACTTTATTATTGAAGAAAAATCTAAAATTTGTATGGGGAGTAGCCCAACAACAATCTTTTGATAAACTTAAGTATGCACTTTCCCATGCGCCTGTTCTGCAATTACCTGATTTTGCACAACCATTTCATGTAGTGTTAGATGCTAGTGGTTATGGTATAGGTTCTGTTTTAATGCAAAAGGATCATCCTCTTGCATTTGAAAGTAGGAAACTCAAACCTTCTTAATGCAATTATAGTACATATGATAAGGAACTGTTAGTTGTTGTGCATGCATTGAAAATTTGGAAACATTACCTCATGGGTTCGGAAGTTCTAATTAAAACCGACCAACAAGCTAGTAAGCATTTATTACATCAACCATTGCTTTCTGATACACATATTAAATGGGCTTCATTTCTACAAAACTTCCAACCTCTGATTCAATAACACCCAGGACATTAGGGGAAAAAGGGAACCCTACATGGGCCTTGTAAGGATTCCTAATTTTTAGGGATTAAGATCAATAAAACAAGAGATTAGGGCCCAAAAAAAAACCACTAGTGGTTTTTGCAATAAAATAATGTAGCAAAATATGTGCTCAGTCTGATGAGAGTCATGGGCATTCACATCCCTTCGATACAGTCTCATGGACGGCTAAGATGAAGGCCGGTACGCCTGTCACAAGAAGACAAAATGTGTTCTAAAAGATGAGCAGCCGCGGGTATTTCTAGCCATTCGATTGGATGACACGGACGACCACGATTAGGAAGGGTATGCTTGTCAAAAGATGACAAAATAGGATGCATTAAATGAAGAATGGGAGTTTGTGGACTGGTAGAAAACGACAAATTCGGCGACGCAGTTCCGTGGCGGGGTAAATTTGTGACCATTCGATGGGCCAAAAATCGAATGGCTGATAAAGAATCTTGAGATCTTCTCAAAGATATTCCCTCACAACCCTTCGATCTAGCAAGGATCCAATGGATATCACTAAAAGTGGCCCAAAATTCAAAAGATTTAATCTCAACCTTTGGTTTTTAGCAACATCCAACGGAACATATTCGACGACACATTTCTTCATGAGTTTGAATCTACACCATGAGATCTTTTGCACATCCAAGGGACGAAAATCTATTCCGACTTTTTTCTGACATTTGAGATAAGCCGTTGGATCTTTAAGTTCATCCAAGGGCTATGGTTCAAACTTTGGCACTATCAAACCACTTTTGGAGAAGAACTTGTGGTTTTTAGTCATCCATACCACCTTTGACCACCAAAAAACAAGGGAAGCCTAGGCCTAGTCTAGGTGATTAAGGGACTAGACTGTGTCCACCACCCTCCTCTCATTGGTCCATCACTAATCACTCCTTAAGCTAAAAGGCCCATGCAGGGCTCATTTTTTCCCCTAATGAAAAGCTAATGTTATAGTTGATGCTTTAAGTTGTTTCCCATCCCCACAAACAACTACTGTTTTAATTAATAATATTTTTGCTATTCAGATTCATTCATTTCATGATATGATTTCCACTTATGCATGTGACTTGTATTTTTCACAAGCATGGACTGCTTTCAATAATTCCACATCACATCATGAGGATCATTACACATTTTGTAATGGATTCTTGTATTTCCAACATAAGTTATGCATTACACAAGTATTTTAAGAGTTTGTTATGAAAGACATGCACGAACCACCATATATGGGTCATAGGGGAATACAAAGTACTATTTTTGCATGTAAAGATTTCTTCTTTTGACCTAACATGGAAAAAGATGTTGCACAGTATGTTTCTCACTACATTGTTTGTCACCATGTAAAACGACATCATGATAAACCATTCGGATTATTAATGCCACTTCCTATACCTGATGGACCATGGGAACAGATTTCTATGGATTTCATTACTGGTCTTCCTACAACTGCATCTCACAATGATATGATTTGGACAATTGTTGATAGGTTTAGTAAACATGCGTATTTCATTCCTTCTAAAAAGACTTTAACTGTACCTCAAGCTCCTAAGTTATTTATTAAATGTATTTTTCCACATCATGGTTTTCCTAAAGTTATTCTTTCATATCGAGATGTTTGTTTTTGTAACCATTTTTGGGTGGCATTATTTCAACATCTAGGATCACAAATAGACTTTAGTTCTACATTTCATCCTGAAAGTAATGGTCAAAGTGAGGCTACAAATAGTACTATTTTGGATTTATTACGTTGTTACTCTTTAGATAATCCAAGTAATTGGGATGAAAAACTCCCTTTACTTTAGTTTGCATATAATAACACCCCACACACTACTACTGGTCGTGCACCATATGAAATTGTTTATGGCAGAAAGCTTCCCACTCCCATGAGTCTCACTCAAATTGACATTCCAATGGTTGATTCTTTTGCACAAGATCATATTTCTACACTTGCTGAAGTGCATGAGCATATTGGGAAGAGTCAAGAATGTTACATGTGTAGTATTAATAAGAAGCGCATAGCCAAACAATTTAATGAAAATGATTTAGTTTATCCAATGAGGTCGGTGATGTGAGAGCTAGTTGGACCTAATTTTCATGCATTGTTTGCACATTCACTACACTAACCATAATTAGAGCACATGTCCTCATACACTTGATATGTTTATATCCACGGATTGATAATTTAACGTGTGAATCAATCCGCCATGATAGGCACTTGTTGATTATTGAGGTATAGTCTCCTGCATCACAAGTCCCTAAGATAGTGTGAGCTTAGGTGCACATGGTTTTGGTGCTATTTCTGGGAAACAAGTCCGATCAAGGTGCCTATGTGATGGTTATAGTGTTGGTGTGAAGGTAGGGAGCATGAAGAAGTGATTTTAGTTGATTGACAAGTCAAAAATTTTCTTGCACTTATACACTTGTTGTGTGTGTGACAAGTTTTAAGTGTAGGTGTGAGAGCGGAAGGAGTTAGGATAGGAAGTAGGAAAGAAATTGTAGAAGACTAGTGGATTTTTCATTTTCGAATTCACCAACCAAAACAAAAATTTTCTTGCAAGTGTTCATTGAGTCTCTGATCACAGGTAATATTGGTAAATTCTGACAACTATTGGTGCATCTAGCGAATACATAGGGCTTGAGGGGGTGAATGTGGTCGTGAATTGAAGTCAAGACCATGAGCAGAGGACAATACAAGGTGGAAGATCCAAGAAACCATGAGTAGAATCGAGTAAAAACCATGAGCAGAGGACAATACAAGGTGGAAGATTCAAGAATTACCACAAGCATTCATATGGCTATTATAAGATGGAAAACCCACATGGAAATTCATTAGATCAGGTGAATTCTATCCTTGAATATATGTTTGATTGGCTATTTATCCATTTCATGAAACATTTTCATTGTCCATATGTTCTCTTCATTCCGTGAGCATTAGAACTTACAAGAAGAATTAGTGTGTGCATGTGTGTAAATATGTATGAGTCATTTTTTTTGCAATGAATGTGTATTGTTAGACGGCCGCCGAAAAAGAACAAATGTACTATGACAGACGTCTTAAATGTAAAAGAACCTTTTTGAAATGCACGTGTAACTAAAGATTCGCGCACCCTTGTAACAAATCTTCTATATAAGGCAACGAGAAAAGAGTGGTAGAGAGCCCGTTTTGGGGAATTGTGGGCATACTGTTTGAATCTGTGTGTGATGTGTCAATGAGAAGATTGAGCTCTGTTCTGTTCTGTTCAGATCTGTCTATTCGACTATTCTCCCTGTAGTGCAGAGTTACGACTCGGTAGTATTGTGTTGTGAATCTGTTTGGTGATAGTTATATGCGGTTTTGGATTTTATCACGGAATAAGTGTTGTTTATCAGTTTTCTATTGAACAAGGGACTGTGTAAGGCCGAAGCGAACTATTTGCGTGTTAGCATTTTTTGTTAAGTAAACAGGTTCGATACAATAGTCTGCGTTCACTGTTGATTCCGATCACAGGAAGGACTCGTATCGGTAATGGTCTGAACGCGAGTGGAAACAATGATAAGTTTGTGACGAGTCGACTGTTGGTAGGAACTTGTTGCTTGAGTTTGGCATACGGTAAGTTTGCATACCTCCGAGTATAGATGTCTGTTGTGTTATTGTTCGGTATACCTATCTGTCACGAAGAAGTGCATATTGAGTGGCATTCGGTTAATGAAGTTGAGTATTCTATTAGTTATAAGTAAGAACCGGACTACTGCTCTGTTGCTATAGCAGGTCCAGTCCGGAAGCTCTAAGTCCCAGTACGCCGAACAGTTATCAATGTTCAGAGTCAAGTACTGAGCTAAGACGCGATAGAGCATTTATGATTGTGTGAGAAGTTGGGAAAATAGTACAGGGCCTTTGTCTAACAGACCCCTACCACTCCCAAGAATCCACGTGGCTAAGAGGTAGCTTAATATTATTTATCTCGGTATTGCCAATTGATTTACCTGAACATGGAAGAGTAAGGATTGAAGGGTTCGGGAACGTCCGACTTTTGAAAGTGTTTTGAGTCTGAAGTCAGAAGTTTAACGACTAACATTTGGCACCGTCTGTGGGAAAGTGGCATCAGATTGCCAGTTATTTGTGGGAAAGTGGCATCAGATTGCTAGTTATTTGTGGGAAAGTGACATCAGATTGCCAGTTATTTGTGGGAAAGTGGCATCAGATTGCCAGTTATTTGTGGGAAAGTGGCATCAGATTGCCAGTTATTTGTGGGAAAGTGGCATCAGATTGCCAGTTATTTGTGGGAAGGTGGCATTAGAATGCCAGCTGTTTGTCAGAATCAAACATCCTGTTTATCGTTCGATTGACTGACAGTAGCAACAGAGCCAGATTGTTGCAAATTGCTCAGATAGTGTTACTGCGCAATGATACATGCCGGTTACTCGGTCTGGCGAAACGTATCCTAAGAACCATAAGGCTGGAGCACGTAAAGTGCTAAAGACAACCCTAGGAGAAGAAGGTATAACGCGGTCTGACCCAGTGGTCAAGCAAGTTAAGGACGTTAGAATTAATTCCGGTCATATTCCGGTGGAACGATCAACGCCTTTGGTACATTCTGGTGCTACGTCTACCTAGCCTATCAAAGATATAGTAATTCCAGAATCTACCAAGACGCCGTTGGAAACCAGTTTAATAATCTTGGATAAAGATTCAGAGTTATCTACGATCAGAAACACTCTAGGAAAAGAAATCGGTAAAAGCGGAAAAACACTACATTCTGGCACAATTTCAGTTCATTCCGGTGATATTCCGGTGATAGAATCACCGACTATCGACGAAGGCTTAGCATTTTTTGCGGAATCCTCAGCCCAACCATCGTGCTTGGAAGAAAGATTTCGGATATTGGACATCCAGAAAGAAGGAAAGCTGTTCGAAGCAGAGATCCGAAACATCCTAAGTAAAAATAGCACACCGGAAGGCACACCATCCGGAGATACAAGTTTCGATAGTTCAACCAATCAACCTCGAGATACAGAAGGAAGGCCTAATACACTCACAATGAACGGACAACAACAACAACAACAACAGTTATGTCAACCAAGGCCGCCTCCAACAAGAGTAACATACATGAACTTTGGTGGATTCCCAGGAGATGATCCGGATGCTCACGTACGCACTTTCGAGATAAGTTATGCAATTCTTAACCATCCACCGGATCAGGCATATAAGGCCATTGTTTTTCAATCTACACTAGTCAATGAAGCAGCCAGATGGCTTACAGAATACGATATTAATCATTTCGGTACCTATGACGCAGTACGAGACGCTTTCTGCAACGATTCAGGCTAAAGAAATCTTCGTCCAACGAATAGGCCATTCTCTACCGCCTCGAACCCGAAAGATCTACTCTGCAATTTCTAGTCGCCATCCTCAACCTTCAGAAACAAACCTACGGTATCTCCCACCCCTTCTATTCCGCCTTAAATTTAGCTACCCGAGAACCCGTGAACTTCGCCTCGTACTTTTTCCATAGAATTCATAAAGAGTGTGTAGCTATAGTGAAGCAAGTAAAAAAGGGAACCACCCCGTGCTCTCGCCTTCCCCATATCATATCATTCCTCTTCCCAGCCATCCTGGCCGCACAACCACCACCCCAAGGACCGGTTATAAGGCATGAAGAATCAGTACAACCACTCAAAGACGATGAAGAAGAAAACGAAGAAATAAACCAGTTATTCCGCCGCAAAAGAATAAGAATCAGCTCATCAGAAAGTGAGGCACAAGGTTCTGTCGGAAAAGACAAAGATGCTCAAGACACGGAGCAAGAGACCTTCCATGATACAGCCACCTCAATGCACAATGAATCATCGGTAGACCAACAAGACCAACAGAATCGAACTGAAACAAAAACGGTTTCAACCGAAGAAGACTCAGAGCAACAGGAAGACGAGCAGCAATCTGCTGGGGATGCACTAAACACACTTCTGAAGGCCGTCGAATCCACAACCGACAACAATGCAGATGAACAACAACCAAGCAATCAGGTAACAAACACTGATTCTACCATTCCCAAACCTCCACCAGTCAACCCCATTGCCACACCGGATTCGGAATCCTCTTCATCCTCCCTCAATTATTCACCCCCGACATCCCCCCAAATCCACACACAAACCTCTATGCAACCACAACACCCACTTCTCCTTCCCTCCGTTCCGGTCTTCTCCGAGCTTGCTGCCATGGGACAAATGCTTATTTCCCTTTCTCAGCAACTTCCAGTGCAGCTTAGCGATGTCACAAATACGATTCGTCAAGACCTGTAGCACAAGGTCGACCTACTGGAAGCCGACATCATCCCTCTCCAAGAAGAAATCGATGCCGTAAAAGCAGAGAATCATCAATTACAGACGCAATTAGCAGATCTCCAAGGCCAAGTTTCGGCACAACAGACACTGATACAATGACAGAATGACGCATTGGAGCAACTTGCTGCCAAGACCAACTATTGAACGCAGCCCAAGAAGAAATCAGGGAACTGAAGATCGCGCTACAGGAAAAGGAAGATATCAGCACATCACTCGAAGAATTGGTAGAAGAAACGAAAGCACAATTGCAAGAGATAATCCAGAAGAATCAGGAACAGCAGCGAGAAGCAAAACAAGTTGAAGACGAGCTACGAAGAGCCCAGGAATGCTTGGACGAGGCAAACAATATGCTGAGACACCAATTAACCAGGGAAGCCAAATACCAAAAGGATCTAGCAAATGCTCGCAGAGAACGAGATGCATACTACAAAACTATCGATTTTCAAAACCAGCAACTCGAGCGACTAGATAACCAGTTGCGAAATCAAAAGGATCGAGTCATTGATATGCAGAAGAAAGTCACCGAAATAAAGACATCCCAGGACGCTGCATTATCCAATGAGTTTTATTTACAAGAGGCCTTCTTACAGACCCAGGCCAAAATTCCGTTAACCCAAGCCATAGCTCTTAGCTCCGTTAGAACGGACGCTCAGTTATTAGAACCGACTACTCTAGTTCAGATGATAGAAACCATTAAAAAAAAAAATTACCTGAACGTTTAGGCTCGCCCGAAGCATGTATTTAGAAGGTCTCGTAGCAGAACCATAGGAACCTGTGGGTTCGAGTCCACCGTGCATGCCAATGTTAGACGGCCGCCGAAAAATAACAAATGTACTATGACAGACGTCTTAGATGTAAAAGAACCTTTTTGAAATGTGCGTGTAACTAAAGATTCGCGCACCCTTGTAACAACTCTTCTATATAAGGCAATGAGAAAAGAGTGGTAGAGAGCCCGTTTTGGGGAATTGTGGGCATACTGTTTGAATCTGTGTGTGATGTGTCGATGAGAAGATTGAGCTCTGTTCTGTTCTGTTCGGATCTGTCTATTCGACTATTCTCCCTGTAGTGCAGAGTTACGACTCGGTAGTATTGTGTTGTGAATCTGTTTGGTGATAGTTATATGCGGTTCTGGATTTTATCATGGAATAAGTGTTCTTTATCAGTTTTCTATTGAACAAGGGACTGTGTAAGGCCGAAGCGAACTATTTGCGTGTTAGCATTTTTTGTTAAGTAACCAGGTTCGATAATAGTCTGCATTCACTGTTGATTCCGATCACAGGAAGGACTCGTATCGATAATGGTCTGAACGCGAGTGGAAACAATGATAAGTTTGTGACGAGTCGACTGTTGGTAGGAACTTGTTGCTTGAGTTTGGCATACGGTAAGTTTGCATACCTTCCAGTATAGCTTTCTGTTGTGTTATTGTTCGGTATACCTATCTGTCACGAAGAAGTGCATATTGAGTGGCATTCGGTTAATGAAGTTGAGTATTCTATTAGTTATAAGTCAGAACCGGACTACTGCTCTGTTGCTATAGCAGGTCCAGTCCGGAAGCTCTAAGTCCCAGTACGCCGAACAGTTATCAGTGTTCAGAGTCAAGTACTGAGCTAAGACGCGATAGAGCATTTATGATTGTGTGAGAAGTTGGAAAAATAGTACAGGGCCTCTGTTTAACAGACCCCTACCACTCCCAAGAATCCACGTGGCTAAGAGGTAGCTTAATATTAGTTATCTCGGCATTGCCAATTGATTTACCTGAACATGGAAGAGTAAGGATTGAAGGGTTCGGGAACGTCCGACTTTTGAAAGTGTTTTGAGTCTGAAGTCAGAAGTTTAACGACTAACAGTATAAGTGCATTGATATGGCCATTACAAAGTTTGAACATATTTTTCTCCATCTGTGTGAGCAGAATCATGTGTTGTCGAGGGGCATGATTGGAGACCACCGGGCAGATCAAAACCAAATTTACAATGCTCTCACTAGGTGACTACACGCGGGGTGTTTACTCAGTGTCACTTAGGTCAAGCGATGTGGTTAGGTTTAATGAAGTGTTACTATGACCATATGGCTGTGTGGCTTGATACATAGATAGGCCATAATCATATGAATGTGAGACTAAGGTTTCACTAGTAATGTGATCTTTTATGAACTCTTCAACATGGATAGTTGTGTTTTCTAATCTATTAGCGATACTACTTAATGGAATGGATGTATCATAAGGATCATCAACATCCATTAACAGATTAGGAACTTAAATAAGTGAATGAGATATTCAAAACAAGGGAAAGATAAGTGAACAAAGAGATATGATTAAGATAGAAGTAATCCTATACAAAAGAGAAATGTTTTTATAGAATTTCTAACAAGTGACAAAACCACCAATCTGAACGAGAAATATGGTAAAACATATACAAATAATCTAGTCCTAATACAAGATTAAGCTTTAAGAAATTAATTTCGAAAGGTGAAGGAAGTAGTGCATATGCAACTCCAATCTCCCGATCTCAACTGCTCATAAGTACTCGTCAATGCTTTGAAAGAGAAGAATTAGAAAAAAAACATAAGTATTTTAATGACAATTTAAAACACTCATGTTTTTCATTAAATACATTCAATTTTTTTTTTATACATAAAGACTCTTCATTTACGTATATTTACATATACCATTGCACACACACTTTTTCATGTATTCATGGAGCTCATGCATTTTCACTCATTTATCTATGTTCATTTATTCATTTTGATGTGTTTGTGTACTTACATATTTACTAATATTCATGCTCACATTCCTACATGTATGAACTCATTTTCAAGCATGCATTCTCACTCATATAAATGTACACATGCATCAATTACTTGCATACATGCTCATGCTTACTTATTACATGCATTTATGCATATATGCAGACATCACATTCTCTTACTTACATGCATGCATTTTCATGCATACATACACTCATGTACTCTTTCTCACACAAACATGTTCTTTCATATATGCAAATGCACATATCAAGTTATATACATAATATCTCACATGTATATACATGCACTCATGCATGTGCATCGACTTTATATTTATGCCTATGCATATATTCTTATTCTTACACATGCATGTTCTTATCATGCTCATGCATATATGCACACATTACCTTATATACATGCATTCTTTCACACTCACATACATACTCATGCGCAATATCATAAACATTTACTTAATTATATAGAGGTGTTTACTCATGCATATACGTGCATATGCATGTACACACACTCTCTTATGTATGCTCATACACATATGAATGCATTCATGCATACACTACTTACATACATGTTTGAAATTATACATATATTTAATACTCATGCATATGGATCTTTGATAACTCTCTCATATGCATGCAAAATTCATATGCTCATATGCATTCCAAAACATGTACCTTATTTTATTACATTTTTATGTTCGTGTTCTCTTACATGTATGCACATTATGTTTATTGACATGCATATATGAATCTACCGATCTCATACATGTATATACGCTTTAAAATTAATTCACATTCATAAATGTACATGTATCAATCATTCATTATCTAGTTTATTGCATTAATTGAGTCATTAAATCAATCACAATGCACATATGAACTTTTTCCACACAATGTTTCAGGATATACTTCTGAATCATCTAAAGAAAACCCTGCAGAATTGCTCATAATCCAACTGTGTATGAAAACAGCCCTACAAAATATGTGTTAGCATGCAGCAGAGGCAACATCAAGAACTATCAAATGTTCTTGTGTAAAATTTTGATGCGTGATAGGCATGTCGAATAAAGATTGAAAATTCCTCGCATGGCAGTCAACATTTTTCATCCTTCTATCACATAAACTCTATGACTTGCAGGAACAAAGTGACTCAAACAATGTGCTGCAAGAATAGCTTCAATTCTTTAAGCACTTTAAGTGTATTATTTACTACTAATTGCACGTAGTGAAATACAAATTTATCAATACAAATACGTACGTGTTCATACTCCCATACATATCCACTCATGTACATGAAAACACTATCACATATGCATATACTCAGCCATTTAAACATGTATTTATGCACATGAGATCCGCTTGCATATATACACATGGATTTATACTAACATGTATACATTCATTCTCACACATGCATCTTCTTTGAAGTACTTATGCACACATGCATATGTATTCGTTTATGATCATTTGCATACCTATAAAATCATCTTTCCATAAGCATGCATATGGTCAAATACACATGCGTGCTTCCATTTCTTATGCATACATACTAACTTATGCTCATACACATGCATTCATTCATGCATATGCATTTTCTCATTTTAACGCATGTTTCACATTCTCATGCATATGCATATTTCTCAAAAGCATACAACTTTACATTCTCATGTATGCATTACTCATGTACATGCACACATGCTCATATTCTCGTACATATGCATATATATAACTCTCTCGTATGCATGCTTCATTCATACACGTGCATACACATGCATCTCTTACTTAAGCATATATACACATATATCTATATATATAACTTTCTTTGACTTGTGTATACATGTACACACACTAATATTCATACATTCATTCACATGCATACACTTATGCACATGTATGCATTTTTGTACACTTATGCACATTCATACATCTTTCTCATATGAACATGCTTTTACATACATGCATTACTCATACATATGCACATAACTGCTCATGCATGCTCACACATGTATTCATGCAAGCATATGCACTTACACATGTAATAATCTCATATGTCTATGCACATACACTTATGAGCATGCATGCACTTTATGCATGAGCATTTTCAATCATATTTATGCATGCTCTTATACATATGTATGTTCTCATTTCTCTATCACATACATGCGTTTCATTTCGCTTTTAAACATGCATTGAACTTATATTCATAGTCATTCATATACATGCTCACATACATATGCATCATTTATCTATATAGATGCACATGCCTATTTACTAAGACCTATGCATTTATGCATTCCTACTAACACATGCTCATGAACATATTTGTACATACTTATGCACATGCATTTTTCGGCACGCATACATAAGCATTCACATAATACACATAATCATTTATTTATATAAAGGAAGTTCGGCAATAGCCTACTCTCTCGGACTTGAATTAAATTAAGAAGCAAAGGTACAATAGAAGGGGACTAGTGCCCACGGGACCCCCCAAATCCCACAAAGCAGGGGAGGCTTGGTTGATTCCTAGTTTGCAATACAAAGAAGGTTGATCACCCTCTCGTCGCCCTCATGCGGGACCCACTTGGGTTTGAGCTTGTTGTTGATCAAAAGGAAAACTTGATGGTGTCTAAAGGGGGGGGATTTCTTACTGTTGACAATTCTTTTGCCAAGGAGGAATAGAGATTTTTCAATCGACCACTCCCTGGGGGGGTCGCCGAAGTTGAGAGCACACCGCTCCCGCCAAATTTTCCACAGGACTTCCCCTCTGATTGCGTTCCAGAGAGCCGCAGAGCATCCAATCGCTTCACCCAAAAGGACTTGTTTCCAGCTAAGCTGTTTCTGAACTCTGATTTTCAGTCCAACCCTCTGCCAGATTTTGTAGGAGTTGGGGCATGTAAGGAAGATGTGTGGGACATCTTCGATTGCACGATGGCAGCGTTTGCACCACGGAGGGGTCCCACAAATTTTGTTTGCCTTATGGTTAGTCCAAATTCCGCGATGAAGAATTTGCCATAAGAGGACCGACTTCTTAATCTCAATGAGTGGGTGCCAGATACCCATGAATTTCATGTCCCACCGAAGCCGCGTCCAAGACAGGCACCACTTCTTGTTGAGGCTGATCTGGAGGTCAGTCGTTTCTTTGATGTTCGGGATTTTGAGTAGGCTATTCCCATTGTGCCATTTGAGACCACGCGCGTTCGGAGCATCATGTCCCATGAGAAGGCGGGTTTTGCGACGATCCCAAGCGAGGCATCTGCTTTGCAAGGTGTTCCATTCTTCGTAGGAGATGTTTATGCGAGGGTCGATATCCTCGTAGTTGATCCAACTGTTGGTGTCTTGTTTCCAGAGGTGTTTCCATTTTTTGAATCCTTTGTTCCATAGCTTCTTGGCATTTTGAATGTTCCACGACTCCACACTCCGGATGCCATGTATCGGAAACCAGATAGAGTCGTTTTGTCTGATTTCGGCCGCCCACTTCCAGTCCTCACTGATTCTTGTGAAGCCTTTGACTTTATTCCAGCCCTTCCACAGAGAGCATACGAGAGTGGAGCCTTTCGGGAAGACAGGTATCGAGGAGAATAGCAGGGTCATGATGTCAAGGTTCTTCCAGTTCGGGGACCCCGTGAGGGCCAACTCGTTTTTGTTTCTGAAGATCAGCTTGGCCCACGAGGCCTCCCTATTGCACCAAGCTTTAATCATCCATTTGGCTGCCAGTTTGTTAGCCATGCACCCAATGTCCAGGATGCCAAGCCCCCCGCTATCTCTAGGGCTGGTGCAGATGGCCCATTTGATTTTAGGCACCCCCCTTCTGTTATGATCCCCCGTCCAGAGAAAGTTTCTGCAGATGCTATTCAGTTTGGACAGGCCTTGCTCATTCGGTCTCCAGCAAGAGAGGAAATAGATGGTAGACGAGAGGAGGAACGTGTTGATAACCATCGCCCGTCCAGCGAGATTGATTTGCATACCTCTCCAGTAATTGAGCTTGTTTTCAAGTTTGGCCAGCACCCAGTTCCATCGCTGCTCCATAGAGATGCCAAACCCCAAGGGGATTCCAAGCAGCCGAAAGATTTGGCCCTGCGGAATGATTTGACAGCCATGATCAATGAGAAGGCCAGGTTGATGTCCCACAATGGCCCTAAAGGCGGTCTTATTGTGGTTGATTTTGGATCCAGAGGCCTCACAAAAGGTATCAAGACACCTCTAGAAGGTCTCCAGGCTGGTAATATCATTGTGAACGAACGCGTTCATATCGTCTGCAAAAAGTCTCATGATGATTTGACTGTGATCGTGAGGTAGCTGAAGGCCTTTGATATTGCCAGCCTCCACATGATGAGCCACAAGTCTGCTCAGCCCCTCAGTGGCGATGGCAAAGAGAAGGGGGGCAAGAGGGCACCCTTGTCTAATAGATCTTTTAAGATGGATCGCCTTCGAAAGTTTGCCGTTAACGTTAATTTGGGTCGTTGCGTTGCCGAGAAGGGTCGCGATCATCTTAGTGAATTTCTGACTACATCCGAGGTCTTGGAGCGACTGCAGAATATAGTCCCATTCTAGCCTATCGTAGGCTTTGTCAAAGTCGATCTTAAGGAAAACCACATCTTGTTTAGACTCATTTGCAAATTGAATGCCTTCCCAAATATCCATAATGGTTTCCAGGATGGACCTGCCTTTGATGAAGCCTTTTTGGTCCTCACTCAGCCAAGATCTCAGGTGGCACGAGAGTCTGTTGGCAATGACTTTGGCGATGATCTTGTATCCTGTTTGGAGCATCGTAATAGGTCGCCAGTTCTCGATTCTGTTCTTTTCCCCCTTCTTGTGTACAAGTTTGATAATTCCATTGTTTAGGCAAGAAGGAAGAGCACCAAACTTTAGCGCTTCTTGCCAAACCATCCGAAGAGGGGTGGCAACCACCAGCTTAAAGGATTTAAAGAACTCGTTAGTGAGTCCGTCGGGTCCCGGGCTTTTACCGAGGGGGAGGGCATCAATGACCTCAATGATTTCTGATTCGGAAATAGGGGCATGAAGCAGGGGGAGGAGGTTGGGTGGAATTCTCCGGGGGGAAACCCTAGAAATGGCAGCCATGCAGTCCCTTCTCTGGTGGGAGAGGGGATTCGAGGTTCCCAGGAGTCTCGTGAAGTGTCCTTCGATGATGCCAAGGTTATCTTCTTCCGAATTGCATACATTGCCATGTGGGTCCAGTAGTAGAGGGATCGCCTCTCTGTTGTGTTTCCTTTTAAGGATACGGCACATCTCTTTGGTGGGTTTGTCGGCTTTGCCGGCCCACCACTCCTTGAAGAAGATTTGCAAGTTTTTCCTTTGAATTTCTTCCTCGTATCTCAACCCTGCCCTGATTTTTCGGAGGCCTTTCTGTGCTTGGTGTTTTCCTTTATTCACTTCCTCCTCGAGCCGCCAGAGTCTGTGGTAAAGAGCTTCCCTACGAGCCCGCCGCACAGTTTCGAGCATCTTCTTAGTTCTGATCATGATCTTACGAGACCTGTCGACCGCGCTTCTCTAGCACTTGGCTGGGGCCAAGCCCGAGGCGAACGCCACCGTCCACACCTCGGCAATCTCTTGGTGGACCGAGGGGAGAGAGAAAGTGGTAGCATTGGCATGGAACCACGGGGCCTTGCGGATCTTGTTGGAAGGTTGAAAAGTGATAACAATCGGGTAGTGATCGGAGATGGTGAGGTCAGTGCGTTGCGTGATGGTAGGGTGACCCCACTGATGAGTAAAGCTCTGAGAGATGTAGCATCTATCAAGCCTAGCTTTCCTCAGATCCTCACCCGCTTGGAGATTCGACCACGAAAAGCCATTCGAGTCTTTGAATTCAACCAGATCCAAGTGGAGTTTGGTCATGTCCCACGTTTCTTTCTCCCGACTGTCGATGACCCTACCCTTGCCCATCCATCTGTCCATAGGGTCCTCCACCATGTTGAAGTCTCCGCAAATAAGCACGTTGTGGGGGAGCGCGTCTAATGAAGCCCAAGTGTTCAGTCTCTCCAAATCCCCGTTAGGGGTGTACAGAGAAACCAAAGTAGCACAAAGAGGAGCACCAAAAGAAACCGCAATCCAACGGTGGCTTACATCTTCAATGAAGTTCTCAAGCTTTTCGATCCAGCGTTGCTTAATCCCGATAACCGTTCCTCCGGACCCCCGCTGGTGCTTCGTTGGGATCCACACGTGGGCCGAGGAGATCTGTCTGAGCCGTTTTTGGAGGTCTTCTCCGTCAGTTTTAATCTCTTGAATACATATAATGTCTGGGTTTAAGCTAATGTCGCGGAGCCATTGGCCAATGATGGTCGCTCTTGAGGGGTCGGTTAGCCCTCTAGCGTTTAGCGAGATAACGATCATTTTTGTGTTGATCCCTCTTTGCGGGAGGGAGCCTTGTCCTTTCTTCTCTTGGCTTCATCTTTCTTTTTTGCTGGGATCTGATCCCGACTTAGAAATCGGTTTTTGTGAGGGCTTTTCCATGGTATCTCCATAGGCTGTTTTCCTTTGTGGGATGCTCCTTGTTGTGGAGAATTGGGCCCCGTGCTCGGCAGCGTTTCCGGGATCGTCGATCCAATGATGGAACTTTCACTGTCCATGTTGTCTTCATTATTAGTGGTGAATCCATCTTCTTTGCTTGTAGTATATCCCTCCTGGCGGGTTTCTTTGTTGTCAGGTATCTCTAGGGCGTTGTCGTAGTTATCTATCTCGAGTGGCTTCCCACCTGGATAGTCAAGCTCGTTGATCTCCTTTCCTAGGTTGCAATACAAATTGTTGTTGGGGGTAAGTGGCAGGTTGTTTCTCTCTCCGTTGGCCCTCGGACTTCTTTTCCTTCTTCTTCTAACTTTAGTAAAGCCATCAGCATCAGCTTGTGAATTGAGGTGGCCCTTGCCTTCCCCCACCTTGGTCGAGTGGGTCGGATCGCCATTGTTGTCTTGAGTAGTTTTGGAGGCTTCTTGCGAACGCTTGTTTTTTTTCCTGATAGGGCAGTCTTTAATCCTGTGACCTTGCTGACCACAATGGAAGCACGCGTTGGGGAGGTTTTTGTAGGCGATATCCTGCTCCCAAACATCACCTTCGCCCATGTCCACTTTGATCCTTGATGGAAGCGGCGAACTGAGGTCGGCCTCGACGCAGATTTGTGGGTGCCACCTAGCATTGAACGAGTGTCTTGCACCTTCATAGATGAGACCACCTATGTCTTCGCGTGAAGCCAACGGCTTGCCGATAGGAGTGACAATGTCCCACACGAAGTTGTACAAGAAGTATGGGAGGTTAGGGAGATCAACCCAAAGAGGGTACCGAAGTGATTTCGATTTGTCAGGTGTAAAGTCCGGAGACCATCTGAATAGGCACAGGGTCGCCCGACCAAACTGCCAGGTGCCAACGCTTAGGGCTTGGAACGCCATCTCTTCATTCTCAAAGACTAGCAGCATGTGGTTTGCTGGTAAGAACTGACATTTGCTGACAATTAGACCTCGAGGGAACCACTCTTTTCGAAGCCATTGTCGCACAATTTCGAGCGGGGGCCTTGGGCCAAACACTTGGCCGACGAGGCAAACTTTCTTGAGCTCCTCCTGGGCAGACAGAACTGCGGGTCTACTGAGGGACACGACGGGGGATTCAGCACTTTCGGATACTCCAGGGGCGGCACACGACCCCCCCTCCAGCAGAGCGGCCAGGAAATCGGTCTCCCCGGGGGGAGGGGCCCGATTACTTTTCACGAGAGAGGCAGAAGCCACATCCATGGCCAAAAGGAACTTGCACCAATTTTACTTTTCAAAACCCAAAGGTAGGCCCCTCCAACATGGAGGAGAGACTGACCACTGGCCAGGGAGACACCGAGTCCAAACGCCCCAAAAGCCAAAAAGCCCACAAGGAAGGGAAGCCCTACTCCCCTTTTTGAAAGTTTCGAATTTTCCTTTTTTTTTTTCTCCTCTTTTTTTTTTCTCTCTCTTCTTTTTTTTTTTTCTTTCTTCTCTTTTTCTTTGGTTTTGTTGTTTTTTTTTTTCTCTTTTTTTTCTTCTTCTTTTTCTTTTTCTTCTTTCTTTTTTTTTTCTTTTTTTTCTAGCTCAGCATGCGTGAATGGTATTAGTGACGGCTCCTGAAATCTTCATCTTCCAGAACGACTTCACACGAACGCTGGGCGCGAACCAAGATCGATAGTAGCCACACAATCGTCCCACACCAGTCAAACGATCGTTGACCAAAGTCCACGATGGACACAGATTCCACGAGCAGAGCGCGAACGATCGTTGACTGAAGTCCACGATGGACACAGAACGCGACGGACAGAAGTCCCCGTCGATCGCGATGGAGCCCTCCAGTCAATCGATCGTTGACAACATTCCACGACGGACACAGAGTCCACGACTGATGAGGAGAACTGACGATGGTCAGACCAGCGGGCGCGACGGACACACCAGGGCACGACGGAAAGTATCGGAGCAGACCATCATCTTCATTGCCGGGAAGCAGAGACCATTACTCAAGAAGCGGGCGCGACGGACACACCAGGGCACGACGCTTCTGCTTGCACTATTGTCTCTCTCTCTCTCTCTCCCCTTGAATCTGTTGCGCATGCACTACAGGCGTATTCTTTCCCAGCGATCGTGTCTGAGCTCTCCGAGTGTCACAGCCGCAGCTGCGCCACCATGGCTACCTTCATTTTTCTCTGTCAACCGCCTCGACCTCGACCTCTACTCACTGCATCCGTCTTGCATCCATAATCATTTATTTAACAACATCCATATTCACATGCATTAAACACAAATGCATATGCACATGAATTCTCTCTCTCTCTCTCTATCTCTCTGTTTGTTTTTCTCTTGTCTGTTCCTTCTCGCATTCTCTTCTCCTTCTCCTTCTCTCTCTCTCTCACAGACACTTTCCCTCTCTATGCACTTTCCTTCCACTTGCAGCTGATCACGGCCCTCTCTCTCTCATACACTTTCTCTCTCTACGTGCTTTCCTTTGACCTGAAGTCGACCACGACCCTCTCTCTCTCTCTGCATCTTCTCTGTAGTAGCATAGCAGCATCCATAGTAGCCGACCATTAATCTCTCTCTCTCTCTCTCTCTCTCACTCTTAACGTTCTATCTACTCTTGCCTCTTAGTGCTCTCTTTTGCTTCTGCATCTGAGAGCTCTCCTTCTCTCTCCCTTTCTCTATTACAGATCTACATTTCTTTTAGATCCCATACGCTGCACATCGATGCTTGCAGAAGCACAAAACAAGGCTCCCTCTCTCTATTGCAAGTCGCCACATCTAGCTTTCTCTTAGTCATCCAGGAGAAAAGGCAAACAAATAGACTCTCTCCCTCTCCCTGGTTGCACAAATCAGACTTTTCTTTCTCACTCCGTGCATATGCACGTTTTTTAGCACGCAGCTTATAGGGGAAAGTTGAGCCCAACAGACAATCTTCTAGATCGCTGCTATAGAATTCATCATTGTTTCAAAGCCAAGGGGAAAGCCTTGTGCTCCAACGAGAAGCAAGAAAACAAAAAAACAAAGGGGAAGTAGGTTCTCTCAAAGAGAGAGGGAGCAAAGGGAGGAGACATGGCATAATCTCCTCTTCACACTCTCCCTTCCTCTCTTCTCTTTCCTCTACAACCCACAATAGAAAGAAGCTCTCTCGCTCTCTCTCTCGACGTACCTGAAAGAGAAGCATTAGAAAAAAAAAAAACAAAACCATACCTCCATATATATATATATATATATATATATATATATATATATATATATATATATATATATACACACACTTTCATGTGATTTCTCCTTTCATCCTTAGTAACTATACACATGTCATTACACCTCACACTTTCTTCTTTTCTCATGTGCATACTCGCTACATATGTAAAACCAATTATGTATATACTCTAATTTGAAGCTAAATTTATATTATCTACATACACATTAAACAAAATATAAATTATATACTATCTATTAGCTTATAATAAATTAAATATATTAATCACTAGCTACATTAATTCATTTTCATGTTAACCAACCATATATATTAAGTTACATCTATCAAGACGTACTAATATATATTAACGTATATCAATTCAATTATTAATCATATATCAATATATTTTAAACCAATTAGGATCATATAGTAACATATATTAAATCACACAGATATATTTATAACCATACATGGGAAACATGCATTTAAACATAACCTCCACTTTAGCGCATATACACATAGGTATTCATATATAAATTCAGAAACACACATTCTTAGTTTTCAAACACGTAAACACAGATAGAGAATAACATATGGACACAGATACAATTCAAATTTACCCATGCATCTAATATCAACACACATGTATATACGTGGGTATATGTTCAATTATTCATAAGCACATATGTAGGAGGCTAAATGCACTTTTTCATAGGATAATTCTTACAAAATCATAAGGCACCCTACATGCATCACTCAAGTACCTAGGATATGCTCACATATTCTTAGGCTCATATTCATATCCACATACATACCCCTTGAGCCTAAGTTTCTAGACACTCTCATAGGCATATATAAATATTTAATCTTATGAAGCACATACAAACATGAATGATTATCCATGCATAGATGTATAGATAGAAATGCATTCACATTAGCTTAACTTCTTACATCCTCTCAAGTTACTCACAAGAACATATAGACGGAAATACAATTACTTAAAACTAAAGTACACAAAAAGGCTATATGAAAGAGGATGTAAATAGAAATAAAGTAAACAACTCTAATGAAGGTTCAGTGATCCTCTCTTATTTCGATCAGATATATATTCATCTTCTTCAGCCTGCAAATACTCAAAAGAGAGGTAAATCAAATCAATAAATCATATCAAAGAAGTTATTTAAGAGTTCAGGAATGACCAATTCGAAAAGAAATTTTTAATTTTTTTGAATGCTGGTTAGAGTGACGAAATCCTTCCGGCATCTGCCCCCACCAAACCTACAGATCATCCCAATGGGCCAACGTGTAGATCATGGGAAGCAACATCAAACTCTTTTGGAAAAAATAATTAACTATTTTTAATTAATATGTCAAAAATGCTTCTAAATGCAAGTACATATTCTAATGGCAAAGAAAATCTTTAAAACTATGCCAATTTGAATTCAAAACCTTTTCGTTCAATGCATGAAGTTTAAAAACAAGGTTTAGAAAATCTTATAACAGTCATTGAGATAGTCATGATACTTACCTTTCCATTAACCCTATTGAAAAGTAATATTTATTCTATATAAATGTTCCATCATTTATCTCTTAGCCACCTGCCATAAGATACATCTAACTAGTTCTTCTATAGCAAACCTCTGCCTCGTATAGCCCATAAATACATTTCAAAAGTTGCTTTGAGACCACAACTGATTCATGATAACTTTTTCTTTTTCTTTTTCTTTGATTTTTCTTTTTATTTTTCTTTGTTTTTCTCATTCTTCTTTTTATCATGTTACAGGAACCATTAATGTATTGCGTTATGTATTTATCTTTTATTTTTCTTCGCAACTTTTTGTTAAAGGGGAAAAGGCTTTACCCCTAATTAGAGATGAGGATCTAGAGGCATGCTATAGTCAGAACTAGGATCTCATTAGCAAAATGTTTCAACAATTAAGGAAGCCTACTTGTATAAAATAGATCTACTTCTACTAAGAGTCGCAAGTCAAGTTTTCCCCCCTCCTATCCTCATAACAGTCATAAGTTCCCTAAATCTTACTTTTACCTCACATACACATCCCTACTTCAATTTCTAATTCTTTGTTTACATAATTTTAATAATTTAATTTTCATATAAGAAACATGGATATTTCTAACTATGAAATGCATGAAAAAGAAATTCTACATAAAACACAAAAATAAATAAAGATTAGAACTGTTTCACCTGATTAACATCACGCCTCATCTTCATCGTCATCATCCAAGAAGTCTTCATCTAATTCATAGTCATTGCTTGATCTTATTTTAGACAACTTAATTCTTTTACCTTCAATCACATTTCTCAAGGAAGTCCCATCAAGTTCTCATAAAGTATTATGTACTTGTATCAAACATAGAAACAACAACATATGGACCAAACCATCGTTTAGTTAAATTTCATCTTGCATCATATTGGGTTTCGAAGGTACTATCATAAACAAGTACCCAATCCCCAGACACTATGGTTCATTGCTTAAATCGGTGTCTCTTATCAAAGTAAATTTTATTCTTTAAACATGATTCTTTTAGTTTTTTAGTAGCCTCTTTTAAATCTTGGTTTCCTTGTTTTAATTGTTTTATTCTTAAAGCCAATAAATCTTCTTGTGGAAAATTATCTTCCCAATTAAGGCTCATCGTATTTACTCTCTAAATGTGATTAGGAAAAATAAGCTTTTGATAATACATAAGCTCAATTGGCATAAACCCAGTTGTTCTTGTGTATGTCATCCTATCAGCCCATAAAGCAAATGGTAGATATCTTGGCCATTGCCCGATATCTCCATGGCATACTTTCAAGATCGCCTTCACTATGGAAGGATGACCTCACTCAATCTTCCCATTGTCTTCTGCGTTGTAGGATATCATGAGAGACAAGCAAATCCCGTGGTGGTCTAAGAACTCTCTTGCCTCTCTAGCATCTAGCTCACCTCGATCTACCACTACCTTCTCAACATATCCAAATCTGGATATCACTTCTTCTAATAGAAATAAGCATACATTATAAGTAGTGTTGGATTGACGTGCTCGACCTTCTATGTGATTTGTCAAGTCTTCATGTGCAAGTACTATGTAGCTCATGCCACTACTGCTTATAGGCATAGTCACAAGGTTGACTACCCACTTGTAATGAATACAAGGTGGATAAGTCAAGTGTAAAGGGTCTCTATGTTTGACTGAGGAATATAACTAGCATGTGGCACATGTGCTCACAAAATCTTTTACAATTACATACATCCTCGGCCACCAATAACTTTCCCAAATTCTTTCATATGTCACTATGAAACCCTTATGACTAGTCCATAGGCTTTCATGCATATCTCTCATAAGTTGCACTTGTAAACTTCTTAACCCTGATACTCTTTGTGGATTTCTCATCTTCCCTTTAGCATGTCACCAAAGATATCCACCTTTCAAAAAGAAGTTAAAAGACTTCTTCCTGATGTTTCGGAATCGACTTGTTCACCAGCTTGGTATAGGCTGAAATGTAGTTAGATAATAACATATATCTTTCCATTTTCCTTCATATTCTTCATCTCTAAATCACTCATACATAAAAGTAGATGGATCATAACTAATCAAGTTTATTCCTTGATATGTTGCTTCTTTGTCATCGTCAAATTTCGCTCATGAGAGCATATCAGCAATGGTGCTATGTTTTCTGGCAAGATGTATAAAGACTGCATATCTTTGCCTCTTCTCTTCGTCCTGACCAATGACCCAGCCTATACCAATAGGACTAGTATAAACAATTAGGATTACAGGTTTATTTTTTGATTAATCAATTCTTTTCAAAATTGGAGCATTGATAAGCAATTGCTTCAGTCTTTTCATAGTTCTACTATGTTCCTCTATCCAAAAGAATTTATTTTTCTTTTGTAATAAATCATACAATGGATTTGTAACATGAACAAAGTGAGGGATCCAAATTACATAGAAGACACAAGTTCCTAAGAACCTCCTCACTTCCCTAATGTTGTGACATACCTCTTAAATTCTACTTATGTCATCAACTTTCTCTGGGTATGGCATACGGCCATAATGCCCACATAAATGTCCAACACTCAAAACTTTGTTGACACCAAAAGTGGATTTATCTAAAGAGAAAGTCAGTCCAACCTCTTCAAACCTCTGAAAGATCCTTTCATAGTCAAAAGGGAGGTCGAAGACAAACTTTGTACATCTACATGAATCTAAAGTTTCATCTATTTCCCTTTCCACACACCCTTTTATCGGAATATAATCGATAAAAGGCATAATCACTTTGGGGATGAAGTTATGTAAGGCCAGGTTCATAGTATGCATCATATGTGCCATAATATTTGTTGCTAATTGTGGTAAAGTACACACACATACTAGACCCAAAGGACTTTTCATTATCGTTACATCTCTACTTTCAATGGCTAATTGAAACTAGTCATATCTTGAGTACAAGTCACCCATCGAATAGATGGAGTGTCCGAAAAATGTCTCTGCAAATTCATCTACAATGGGACCTATTCCTGCATTTTTAATAGTGACTTTGTTAATAGGTTGCAGATCTGGTATAAAGCATAGCTTTCCGTTCTTTTTGGGTACCGTGAACCACCTGTTTGAATATAGTGCTGATGATAGTTCTAAAATTCTCATGGAAATCTTCTCCTTCAACAATCTCATTAGCCATTGGGAGTGGTATCAGTTGAAGATTCCATGGAATATGTGGTAGATGAGCCATTGGGAGTGGTATCAGTTGAAGATTGCATGGAATATGCGGTATGGTAAATATGATCATTGGAGCTACAAGCTTTGGAGTATGATCATGTGGAAATAAAGAAAATGCCTTTCCATGAAGCATGATCATCTTTCTAAATTGATCTTTTAATAATTGTGAAAGAAATTCTTCTCCAAAATTTATATATTTCATAGTCTCTTCCATAAATGTTTGTCCTATCTTAGATCGATCTCTAAGAATAGGATCCTCAAACTCTTCTAATTATATCATAGCTCTCTTTAGGCAATGGATGAGCTACATGTTTAATTTTCTTTTCAACTGTTTTATATTTAGTATCAATCTTAATTGTGGCATAACAAGCTGAATTCGTAGGGCCATATTTGCTTAACCTAATCCACTACTACTGGCCCTAGAATCATGCAAGCTCATGGAAGACACTTTATTATTTAACTACGCAACCTCTTTAGAGAGAGATGCTTGCATATTCATTACATTTTCCACTTGTTTGCACAAAATATCTGATTGAAATTCAATGGATATCTTAGGGGTGACTGCAACATTAGCCGTAGCTGCATTTGTAGGTGTTATCATATTAGAATAAACTGTTGTAGGTAAGTCCCTAGGCTGAGTAGAGATAGGTTTTTCATAAAATACGGATTGTCATTGCCTCATTTGCACAACGGCCTCTATTTCATGTTTTACATTTTGCCAGTCATCTGTCCAACCTTATCTCTTTCGAGGCTCTTCTATTCTTTGTTCTACTTCAGCTCTATCCTCTAGGCTTAATATCTTAAAAAAGTAGATGATAAGATCACGTTTTAATGCATTCCTATCACCTTCAGGAAGCTAAGCAAATAGTCTCATAAACTCACCATGAAGATGAGTTAGAGACTCATTAGTCTTAGGGGAATTCACCCATCTGAAAAACCCTTCCTGACTGCGTTGACTAAAATCCTAAAGAAAGAACACTTTATGAAGTTTTTTCCTAAAATCAGCCCAAGGTTTACTAGCATGCTCATGGATGCTTTCAAGATTGGATCAAGAGACAACACAGCCAAACTACTATACCAATACATCATCAGGTGATCCCTGGATATGTGCTTGCTCTTCAAATGCATCCAAGTAATTAGTGATATTCAGTCCAATGAATTTACCCTTTTCATGTAGGATTGATTGCATGGTCCGTGCACATTGTTTTTCTATAATCATATTTCTAAACACTTCCTCCACCTTGCGCTCTTGGTATCACCTAGAATGGAGCATCAAATCTATAATAACGGGCTCTAAAAGCTCTCTAAATTGTCTAAAACTATCACTATATAGTATAGCCACGAATTTAGACTTTACTTAAACCTAAGCTTTTCTACCTGTCTTTTCTTTTATCTTTCTTTAAGTTTTCTTAGCTTTACTTTTCATCAATTCTCTTCTAAGAAAATATATTATTGTATTTCAAATTTTTAACCTTTTTATTTTCTAAATTTACTTTTATCTAGAGTTTATAATTCTTTTACCTTCTAAATTACTTCAGTTTGAATTAATTTTTGTTTTTGTATTTTTCTTTCTAACTTTTGATTCTTTTACTCCTAAATTTACTCTAATTTAAATGGAAATTTTGTTTTTATATACTTTTTGTAAGTTTTCTTAATTTGTTTTTAGAGTTTTTATGTAGTACTAATAAAAAATAGAGAATAACAGCAAGTAACTAAATAGAGAAAGTAACACTAACTTTTTAAAAAATGAAATAAGAACAAAAATCCTTTCTTGCAATAGATGCAAATAAAGTGAATTCTAATGCAAGTTATAAAACATTATTTTTATAAAAAATAGAAGAGACCTATGATGAAATATACAGTGACTATCTTTCTTAATGGAATGCAAAACGAAAACAGCCTTTTTACGTATTTTATGATTTGCAAATGCAAGTGCAATGACTATCTTTCCTAATGCAATGTAAAACGGAAACAATATTTTTACGTACTTTATGATTTGCAAATGCAAGTGCAATGACCATCTTTCTTAATGCAATGTGAAAGGAAAACAGTCTTTTTATGTTTAGCAAGTGCAAGTGATGTATGTACACTTTTTGTATTTATGCTAAATTGAAAGAACTTTAATAACTATTACCTTTAAGTTTGTTGTAGCAGAAGCTTCATCATTTGAACTTAAATACTAAATACAAACTCCAATAGTAAAAGCTCCACATGAAGGAAACAAGAGAAATACAAGAATTTAATTTTTAATCAGAAACTAAATCACATCTAACAATCTAAGCACACAATCATCATGCTTTCACATAGGGTTCACCAAATCTCAAGGGGTGTGATTGGAGACCACTAAGCGGATCAAAACTGAATTTGTCAGGGGAGCATTAGATTGTGCTCTCTGACTACAGTAGACAAGATTTCTGAAATACACTTATAAGAACACCCACGTAGGGAAAATGATACAAGAATATGTGACTGATACAAGATGTCCCACAACTCGGGACCAATAGGTATGGAAAATTGGACTAGAGATGATACAGGAGATCCCACAAGCCGGGATCCTAAGTATGAGACAAGATATCTGGAATACAAGAACTCCCTTTTGGGAGATGAACTGGATACACAAAAGAACTCGACACGATCTCGTACTACGAGATTACAAGGGGACAAGATAGGATGTCCAAGAACTAGATTAGAACAAGGAACAAGACAAGAACTAGAACTGGAACTTGAAGAGTACTTACTTGGTGGTCATGACTCCTTGAGCTCCCAAGACTGGTATTGGCAAGACTGATTATGAATGTGGCCAACCCCTCCTTATATAGGTTTTCAAGGGCGGTTCATGAAAGGCGGTTACGAATTGATGATGTCATCGATGATGTCATCAATTCGAAACATGAGCTCTGGATATCCGAATCAGGCAAGTAGACAGTCGATCTTAGGGTTTTGGCACGTTCTGGACGCAATGGAAGTATTAGTTTCTCCTAATTCTGAACCAATCATGAGATACAAGGCTCACATGGAATCTAAGGTTGAGGATGGTTTCCTTTGTCCATGACATTACCTCCCCCTCAAGCGACGAGTTCCACGAGGAGCGGTCATGTTATCTTGTCTTGGCTTTGTTGGATTTCTCTTGTGGAATTCTCGAACTTTGATTGGTGCTCTCTGAAGGTTTTCTGCAGGTTCCCAAGTACGATCACTGATTTCATACCCTTTCCAATGAATAAGGTATTCCAATCTTCCTCGGGATATTCTGGAATCTAGGACATGCTCGACTTCAAATTCTTCATGATCATCAATCTCGATAGGTGGAGAAGGACTAGGTCTCTCCCCCCTCAAGGGTGAAATCTGATATGGTTCCAACATGGATACATGGAAAACTGGATGTATTCTCATAGTACTTGGTAGTTGGAGCTTGAAGGTGACTGGATTAATCTTGGCCAAGATAGTAAATGGACCAAATCTTTGATGATCTAACTTTGCACAAGCTCTTGAGGTTTGCAAATTGTTTTTGAGTAACCATACTTTATCCCCAATTTGATACAATGGATTTTGGACATGATGTTGATCTGCATAGTACTTATATTGTTCTTGAGCTTTATGGATCTCTTCCTTGAGTTCTTTGTGAATGTCCATCAGGTACTGGGCCTTGTCTCTAGCAGTTGGGTTCTTGACATGATTTGAGAGTTGTATATCCATTCTTGGATGTTGTCCATAATTTGCAAAGAAGGGAGTCTGCTTGGTAGATGCATGAACACTTGTTATAAGCAAACTCTGCAAAGGGTAAAAGCTCAAACCAATCATTTTGATGATAGTTGCTAGTGCAACGGAGATATTGCTCCAAGACTTGATTCACGTGTTCTGTTTGTCCATCAGTCGGTGGATGATTAGCTGTGGATAGTTTAACTTGAACACCAAGGAGCTTGCAAAGACTGTTCCAAAAGCTAGATATGAACTGTGGACCTCGATCACTGACAATGTCATCAGGCAATCCATGAAGCCTAAATATATACCTAAGAAAAAGTCTAGCAGTGGTTGCGCCTGTGATTGCCTTGGTAGTTGGAATGAAGTGTGCCATCTTTGTAAATATATCCACAATAACAAGAATGGCATCATACTTATCTGACTTTGGTAGATCTGTGATGAAATCCATAGACAATGATGCCCATGGCCTTTCTGGAATAGGTAGAGGTTGCAAGAGGCCATGAGGTTTATGTCGGGGTATCTTAGATCTATTGCAAGTATCACAGGTTCGAATGTACTCTTTGACTTCCTTCCACATCTGAGGCCACCAAAAGTCCCTTGATATGAGTTCTATTGTTTTATTCACTCCAAAATGTCCTGCTGCAAGGTTGTCATGGCGTTGTTGAAGTACTTGGATCTTGGGTTTTCTTGGAGGGACATACAATAGGTTCTTATAGAGTAGTAACCCATCTTTTTCCTGAAATTCGTTTACTTCTTAGAATTTTCCTTCTTGAGCTTTCTGCTTAACGTTACAAAACAATTCATCCTGTGGTAGATTCTCACCAATCAACTCATTCAAGGCTGAATCTTCATGATGGCTTGAAGAGATAGCTGCTAACTGGAGATGCTCAAGCTTGAGTAATACATTCTCTTGTTGATCAAAGGCCTCTTCACCCTTCTTTGGTGCAAGGTAAGATCTTCTAGACAGGGCATCTGACTGACATTGATGACGTCTTGTACCATATGTGATGACAAAGTTTATAAAAGTTACTCCATCGAGATTGCCTTCTATTGAGAATCTGGGTGGTCATAAAATATTCTAGGTTCTTGTGATCTGAATACACAATGACTTTATGAGCTGCTCCTTCTAGATGATGACGCCAGGTATCAAACGTGTCTACTATGGCAAGAAGTTCTTTATCATGAATTTCATAATTAATTTCTGGAGGGGAAAACTTCCTTGAATGATATGCAACTGGATGTAGGTGTCCATCATCTCCATATTGGGAAAGAATGGCCCCTAGAGCAAAGTCTGATGCATCTGTCTCAAGGAAGAAGGGCTTACTGGAATCAGGATGAACTAGAATTGGGGCGGTAGTGAATGCTGATTTCAAGGTCTGAAAGGCCTTTTCTGCTTCTTCGGTCCATGAAAATTTGGAGTTCCCGGTAAGCTTGGTAAGAGGTGTTACTATCTTGGAGTAATCTCTGATGAATATCCTGTAGAAATTGGCAAACCCCAAAAAACATTGTACATCTCGAACACATGAAGGTGGTTGCTAATCAAGGATTGTCTCAATCTTCTTAGGGTCCATAAAATTCCTTTATCTGATACAATGTACCCTAAAAATTCCACTTCTATCTTATGGAAAGAGCACTTCTCCAATTTCGCATATAATTTTTTTTCTCTTAGTTTCTCTAAGACTGTCTTTACATGGCATTCATGATCTTCTAGATTTTTGGAAAATATCAAGATATCGTCAAGGTATATTACAACAAAATCATCTAAATATTCTCGGAAGATATCATTCATCATATGTTGGAAGACAACTGGAGCATTTGTGAGACCAAATGGCATAACTACCTATTCAAAATGGCCATACCTTGTCCGAAATGTTGTCTTCCATTCGTCACCTTCTTTGATCCTGACAAGGTTGTAAGCTCCTCGAAGGTCAATCTTCGTGAAGAATTTTGCTTTTCCAAGGCGTTCCAAGAGCTCGGATATGAGTGGTAGAGGGTATCTGTTCTTTATAGTGACTTTATTCAATCCACGATAGCCTACACACATCCGGAGAGTCCCATCCTTCTTCTTTACAAATAAGATAGGAGCTCCTACTGGAGACTTTGAGTGTTTGATAAACCCCTTTGCTAGATTCTCATCAATGTTCTTGCGTAGTTCTGTAAGTTCCTCTGAGGATAGTCTGTAGATTGGGTGGTTGTGCTCCCTCTTGAAGTTCTATGGCACAATCATGGTGTCTATGCTCTGGAAGGATGTCTGCATTCTTCTTTTCAAAAACATCTTCAAAGCCTTTGTACTGATTGGGTAGCTGCACTGGATCATCTTTCTTAGATTCTTGAGCTGGTATGGCATAGATCATATATGTCGGTTCCTTCCTTACTGCATGTATGAAGGCTTTGGCTCCGACATATGTTGCGTTCTTCTGGATATCTTGAGGGGTAATTTTATTATTCTCCCAATTAATTTTTGGATTATGTTTCTTTAACCACGGCATTCTGATGATAACCATATTTACTGGACTCGATATTACATTGAAACATATGTGTGAATCATGGTCACCAAGATGTACTCTTAGTGGTATGGTTTCCATGGTTATATTCCCCGAAGCTAGAGGTCGTCCATCTACTACTTCAGCTACTACTGGTCTGTTCTTCCGAAGTACTGGAATTCCATGTTTCTTAACGAGTCCTTCATCAATGAAACATGAGGACGCTCCTGAATCTACCAGAGCTATAAGGGAAAGGGTCTTCTTAGACATGATTAACTTGACAGGGGCAAGACATGTTTCTACGGGTGTGGATGGAATTATGAGACCCTTTCTTATATCATGGTTCGGCTGTATGGTCTCTTTTACAACTGGACTTCCTCGTTTCCCTGCTCTACAAGGGTGGCTGCGACTTTGGAGTTCATTCTCTTGTTGGGAAAATTAACTGCAATGTGGCCAGGGTTTCCACAATATAGACATAATTTATTATCCCTCCTTCTTTGTTTCTCTTGTGGTGTTAGAGGCTGGAACCTAGTTACATCTATCTGCATAGGTTCGGGCATAGGCTCATCTCTAGGAGTAGGCTGGAAAGGTTTCCATTGGCGGGGTCTTCCTTCTACTTGTTTTTCTTGTTTCCCTCACATTCTTACATGTTGTTGGAGTTAGATGTCTGTGGGCGCACACGAACAACACAAGGAAGAAGAAGAAGAAGCTTGGAGCACAATAGACAATGCTGAATGTAGTACCACTAGAATGTACAAAGATTAGAAGCCTGTTAGGGGAATAGGCGTATATACAAGCCAAGGGGAAAAAACCTCCTAAAGAGGGAAAAAAGTGCCCCGATAGTCCTAGAGTGTTCACACAAATCACTACCTAAATATATCAACAAATCCCCCTGGAAGTGATGCGGTGAACAAGGAGCTGGCATTCATGTATAAGGAAGTGCCAAGTTATGTGGAATCAATCAACAAAAGGAAGTAAGCCCAAAGCTTTGCGGAAAGCAAACTTCCCCTTAGGCAAAGCCTTCATAAAAAGGTCTGCAATGTTCTCTTGCATGGGCACATATGCCGAGCTGATCTCCCCAGCAGAGAACCTTTGCCTGACATAATGATAATGCACCTCAATGTGCTTAACACAAGCATGGAACACATGGTTCCTAGCAACTGCCAATGCGCTCTAACTGTCAGTGAAGATGGTGGTGATAGAAGACTGACCAACACCCAAATCAACCATAAGGTGTCTGAGCCACACACACTCAACAGTCGCTGTGAAAGCTACCTTATACTCAGCCTCACAACTAGAAGTGGCCACAGTAGGCTGCTTCTTGCTCAACCAAGATATACATGAGCTGCCAAGCATGAAGCAAAAGCCACTCATGGACACACGAGTGTCATAACAACGGGCCCAATCAGAGTCAGAAAAAGCATGCCAATCTGGCGGTAGTGATTCCCCCTTGGGATAAAACAATCCAAGTAGCGGGTACCACTTAAGTAGCAAAAGATGCACTTAACCACCTACCAATGCTTGACGCTTATGAGGGGGATGATTCTAACACCCCAATGCATCAATGGAAGATGGCTGCCCTCCACTAGGTCCATAAGCAGTGATATATGCTCACTGTTCTGACCTTTTCTCTGCACCATTACAGAGACTTATAATAATATTTTGGAGACTTATAGTAGACTAGAGCTACGCAACAACCGTAATCATCCAAAATGGATATTCCAGCTAGGTGAACCACCCTCTGCAAAACAGGCTACTTGTTTGCAGCACTCTCCAACTATGTGCAGAGATATATCTTCACAAAGTTGGCATTTTCTCCCAACTCACTCAGCCAAACTTGAAACTTTGGAAAAGTTTAGGGCACTGTATGAGAGACCAAATGAAGCTTGAAATCAATGAAAACGAGTAGAACTAGAGCAAACAATGCTTTGCAATCTGGTACAATCAAATTTGGAAAAGCCTAACTACACCTCTAGATAGAGAGGGGCAACATCATGAGAAAATGAGGTAAGAAAGCAAGGGGGTTGCTTGCTAGAGTTTATGACTTCACTAAACTAAGTGGGAAACTCATGAAATGCATACAAATCAAGAAACAAAGGTGGGATGATGCTTACATAGAGTTTTACGTTTCCTACAAACTAGCTAACCACCCACCAATCAGTGTAAGTGCACTTTTTGGTGGCTGATTTGATGTGATGTGAATTTGATTGAGTTTGGTGGAGCTTCTAACTTTATTCCATGACTTTGGGTCCTCCTTTTTTATTGGTCCACTTGCAAAACTCATGATTGAGCCTCTTTGCATGATAAAGACTTGATTTTCAACACTCCCCCTCAAGTCTCAATGCTTAGGTCGTTCATTCCAATGCATGCCTTCAAGTGTTGTATCTTTACTCCATCCAATGCTTTGGTAAATGCATATTGGTCCTTTGTATTGGAATGCTCCATCTTGACATCCTTTGACATGATCTTCTCTCTAATAAAGTGGTAATGCACTTCAATATGCTTCGGCCTTGCATGGAACACCAGATTTTGAGCTAAGCATATGCTACTTATGTTGTCACAAAAAATAGGTACTTGCTTAACCTGCAAATCAAGATCAACAAACAACTTTTTGAGCCACATAAGCTCACATGAGACTTGTGCTAAGCCTCTATACTCAGCTTTGGTCGATGGGAGAGCCACTATTGGTTGTTTCTTTGACATCCATGAGATGGTCTTCTTCCCTAGCATGATAACATATCCACTAGTGCTCCTCCTATCATCTTTGGAACCTACCCAATCAGCATCACAATAAGCTTGTACATTTAATCCATAATCAAATGGATAATATAGACCTTCATTCACTGATCCTTTGAGGTATCTAAGTACCCTTTTGGCTGCAACAAGATGAGGTACTCTTGGTGCTTGCAAAAATTGAGATAACACTCCATCTACATGTGCAATATCAGGTCTTGTCATAGTAGCATACAAGAGAGAACCAGTTATTGACCTTTACATGGTCACATCCTTCACTTCTTCACCTTCATGAGCACTTAGTTTAACATTTACTTCTAATCGATTTGAAATGGGCTTGCAATCACACAAGCCAAACTTCTTCAAAAGATCTAGAATGTATTTCCTTTGCATCAAGTATATACCTTCCTCTTTATATAGTACTTTAATCCCAAGGAAATACCTTAAAATCCCTAAATCTGAGATTTTAAACTCACATCCAAGCTTCCTCTTTATGTCCTTGATGTTGACTTCATCATCCTCTGTAATGATCAAATCATCAACATATATACAAATAAAAACAATTTTGCTACCTTCCTTCTTCTCAAAGAGTGATGGGTCTGCATGACTCTGATTGTATCCCCATTTTACCAAGTAGTCCACAAGTCTTTGGCTCCAAGATCTTCAAGCTTGCCTGAGTCCATAAAGAGCCTTCTTTAGCCTACATAAATGATGTGGAAACCTCTCATCTTCAAAGCCTTGGGGCTGGTCCATGAAGACTACCTCTTTAAGCTCTCCATTTAGGAAAGCATTCTTCACATCCAAGTGCTACATATTCCAAACTTTTGAGGATGAAGTTTCAATCAAACTTCTAGCTACTGGAATGAATGTTTCCTCAAATTCTATGCCATAGGTTTGAGCAAAACCTTTGGAAACCAGCCTTGCTTTATACCTAGATATACTCCCATCTGCATGCCTCTTCACCTTATACACCCATTTATTGTCAATGACTTTCATGTCCTTTGTTCTTGGCACCAATGACCAAGTATCATTTTCTTCAAGTGCGCTGACTTCCTCCTCCATGGCTTCAATCCATTCCCTATGCTTATTTTCTTCTTCAAAAAAGTTAGGTTCTTCACAAGCTATAACTTTACTCATGTACGCATAGTGTCTTGCAATTAATGAATCATAGGTTAACCTTTAAATAGGGTATTTAACCCTATTGGATGACCTTACCTCACCATTAGGTGGTAGCAATCTCCTCCTCCTTGGTTTAGATGCTTTAAATCCTAGAGTTTCTAATTTTTCCATATCTTCGTCACTTGTAGATTCCATGTCTACCCATTGATGGTCTTCGTCATTTGCCTTTTCCTTTCCTTTGATACTTCCTTCACTTGAATGAGATTCATTCCTTGTCCTTCCATGCCAAGCTGATGTAGTACTCTCCTCTAATGGTGTGCTTGAAGTGGTTGGACCACTCATCTCCATGCTTTGTTGTTTCTCTTTGAACTTCTTCTTGGCTTCATATGCATCATCAATCGATAACACATGAAACTCATCAAATATTACATCCCTAGAAACCTTCAGCTCTTTGGCATAAGTATTATACCATATAAAACCATTTTGCTACAAAGAATATCCAAGAAATATACACCTATCTGCCTTTGAGTCTAACTTGTGTCTCAAATCTTGAGGTATGTGAACATAACACACACAACCAAATACTTTGAGATGTGAAAGGTTGGGTTTCTTACCACACCAAGCTTCATAAGGTGTAACTCCATGTACTCCTGAGGTTGGACACCTATTCATAATGGCTGTATTTGTTGCATCAGCCCAATAAGAGTTGGGAACATTCATTTCTTTTAACAAAGCTCTAGTCTCTTCTGCTATGTATCTATTCTTCCTCTCTACACCCCATTTTGATGAGGTGTATACCTGCAAGTGAATTGCCTTTTGATGCCATGGTCATCTATAAAATCTCAAAATTGATTTGAAAAATACTTTCCCCCTCCATCCAATCTGAGAGTCCTTATATACTTCCCTGTTTCCTTCTCCACTAGGTTTTTGAACCTCTTGAAGTGGTAAAACACCTCTGACTTTGACTTCATGCAATAAATACAAAAAACCTTGAATGATCATCTATAAATGTGACAAAATATCGATTACCTCCAATGGATGACTCCCTTGTAGGTCCCCATACATTTGCGTGTATGAGATTCAACACTTCATTGCTCACATTTGCTCCCTTCTTGAATGGCAATCTGCTTTGTTTCCCTAATTGACAAGCATGGCACAAATGTTGCATATTCTGAGATGTAAGATCAGGTAGACCACTCACCAAGCCCTTCCTTTGCATGTCCTTCATCCTTTGTAAGTTTATGTGTCCAATTCTTTTATGCCATAAGTCAATTTCTGCAATCTGTTTATTTCCAGTTGACAAGTAGACAATGTGAGGGGTTGATGGCTTTACCTCCATGGTGAAGAGTCTTCCTTGCTTCTTTCCTTTTGCTATGAGCTTATAGTCCTACATGGGGTCTTCAATAAAACATCCTTGATCATTGAACCTTACCTCATAATCTCTTTCAACCATTTGACCTACCGAAATCAAGTTCTTTATGATGGTTGCTTCATGCAACACATCCTTCAACACCTTGGAGATTTGAGATCCATTCAACACAACATCTTCCACATGTGTAATCTTGTGCTCAGTGTCATCCCCTATCTACATTTCCTTGAGTGATGGGTGAGTGTAAATTAAAGAAAACATCTTTATTGCAAGTCATATGGTTGCTACAACCACTATCAATGTACCATGTAAAATCTGAATTTACTCTTTCACTTGACCCATACATCATAAGCAAGTTCTTATTTTTTGAATTTGCTAAAGTACTAGCATAATTACCTTGGTTCCTTTTGTATCCTTGATTGCCTCTTCCTTTGGACCAACAATCTCTTGCATAATGGCCCGATTTTCCACAATTGTAGAATTCTCCATTTGGATGTTTCTCTTCCATGTGATCTTCCTCCTCTTCCTCTACTCCTTCCTCTTCCTCTTGATCCATATCTTTGGTTGGAGCCTTTGTGGTTGCTTGAGCTTGAGTTTGACCTTCCTCTCCCTCTACCTTGGGAGTTTTGTCCACCTATTTTGCCTTTGTCTCTACCTGCATAGAAAACTTGGGCTTGGCTGCCCTTTGATTGTGAAGCTCCTTGGTTCATCTCCTCGGTCACCATCAATGTGATGAATTGATCAAATTCTGGTAGGGAATCCCTCACATAAACTGATCTGGTGAATGCTTTCCACCTTTCATCCTCTCTCAAGACATTGAGAGTGTGTGCAACAAGATTGTCACTTCGATTGGCCTCCCAATTGAGCCTAGGGCATCTACAAGCTTCTTAACCTTCAAAATGTACTCATTTATGTTAGTACTTGGTGCTTTCCTAAGATTATTTAGCTCATTCTTTAGCTGAATCTTCCTTGCTTTGGTTGATGAAGAGTACAATCTCTCCAAGGTCTCCCAAACCTTCTTGGATGTGTCCAAGTCTTGTATATGCCCTATCATGCTATTGGTTATGTGTTTGGATAGAATGAATATGACTCTCCCATCCCTTTCTATCCATTCATTTAGTGCCTTGACCTTCCCTTGAAGTGGTCAATCATGTACATGAGGCATTGGCTCTGTGCTTCTCACTAATCCCCACAATCCTTTGCCCATAAGGTAGTTGCTAACCCTAAATTTCCATGGTTGATAATCACCTTTCTCTAACTTCTTTATTTGTGCATTATACTCAGCTATAATGATCTCTAAGATGCTCATCTAGCTTCTCATCAAGTTATTTTATGCTTTAGAAGGTGTGAATATTACCTTCTGATAGCTTCTCCCTTGTCAACCTTCGACTAGTTGAGATCTCGATGGATGTAGCCCCCTTTCGATGTCTTCTTGCTTTCATGAGTCCTCCTTGTGCTTCCACAAGTTGTCTTGATCCCTTCAAGTTTTCAATATGATGCCACTCATGTCTCCAAGCGTCCAAAATGGCTATGATACCACTAATGGGGGATGATTCTAGCACCCCAATGCAACAATGGAAGATGGCTGCCCTCCTCTAGGTCCACAAGCAGTGATATATGCTCACTATTCTGAATGTTTCTCTGCACGAGTACAGAGACTTAAAATGAAATTTTGCAAAATTATAGTAGATTATAAGAGCTACCTAACCTGCTTAAAATCGTCCAAAATGGATATTCCCGCTAGGAGAACCACCCTCTGCAAAACAGACTACTTGTTTGCAACACTCTCTGCCTAGGTGCAGAGATATACCTTCACAAAGTTGGCAATTTCTCACAACTCACTCACCCAAATAACTTGAAACTTTGGAAAACTTCAGGCTGCTATATGAGAGACCAAATGAAGCTTGAAATCAATGAAAATGAGTACAGAGCAAAAAATGCTCTGCAATCTGGTACAATCAGATTTCGAGAAACCTAACTACACCTGTAGATAGAGAGGAGCACAATCATGAGAAAATGAGTTAAGCAAGCAAGGGGGCTGCTTGGTGGAGTTTATGACTTCACTAAACTAAGTGGGAAACTCATAGAATGCATACAACACAAGAAACAAAGGTGGGATGATGCTTATATAGAGTTTTACTTTTCCTACAATCTAGCTACCCACCCACCAATCAGTGTAGGTCTGAATTTGATTAAGTTTGATGGCGCTTATAACTTTATTCCACGACTTTGGATCCTCTTTTTTTATTGGTCCAGTTGCGAAACTCGTGATTAAGCCTTTTTGCATGGTTGAGACTTGATTTTCAACAACATGGGCAATGAATAAATCGGCTCACCTATGAGACAACAAACTCAATATCCGGCTGAGTAATGCATAAGTAAATCAAACATCCAACAGCCTACTAATAGAGAACAACATCAAATGCATCTCTAGCATCATGAAAATGCAATCGTAAACATGTCTCCATAGGAGTGGCAGTACGCTTATAGTCTTCAAGGCCAAAATGCTGCAATAATGTGTCCATATATTTTGTTTGACACAAAGCCATTCCACCATCAACTTGCATAAACTCAATGCCCAAATAGTGATGTAAGTGCCCCAAATTAGACATCTCAAATGAGGCATGCAAATCAACCTTAAAATCAACAATATGCATGTCATGAGGACCAGTGAGGAGCATGTCATCAACATACACCACAATGATCAGAAGCACATCATTAGCACGCTTATAAGGTGCTTTTAGTTGGACTTTTCTCAAAACCATGTGCAATGAGATAGGCATGTATCTTTTCATACCAAGCACATGGAGCTTGCTTTAAACCATATAATGCCTTCTTTAACCTACACACCTGGTTTTCATGCCCTTTCTGCACGAAGCCATGGGGCTAAAAAACATACACTTCTTCATGCAAGTCACCATTCAGAAATGTTATTTTAATGTCCAACTGATGTACTTTCACACCATGATGAGTAGGAAGTGCACAAATGCTACGAACAGTAGTCATTCGACAAGTAGAAGCAAATGTTTCATCAAAATCAATGCCTCTTTCTTGTGCTAACCCTTTGCAACAAGCCTAGCTTTATACCTGTCAACTGTTCCATCAGGTTTATGCTTCAACTTGTATACCCACTTAGTGCCAATGGCCTTCTTGCCAGGAGACAAGTCACATAAAGACCAGGTACCATTTTTCATGATAGCATCATATTCAGATTGCATTGCAGCCATCGAATGTTCAAAATTTTGTGCATCATCAAAAGAAGTAGGTTCAATCTCATCACAAAGACCAGAGGCAGCCATAACATAGCAATCTGATGCAAAAGAGGCACTTGAGATCCTGACCTAGTAGGATATGATAGATGTGCATCTAATTTGTTGTCATGCAAGGTCTGCACCAGCCATTTTGGCATAGTTCTTGCCTGCTCAATATCAGCTCTCTCATCAACAAGTGCATCATGTAAATCTACATCAGAAATGGAATGATCTGCATCATCACATGAAACCTGTAATGGCTGAGAAGTTGCCTCATTAGAACTAGTACTAGATTGTCCACCTGTAAAAAGAGGTAGCAAAGTATCATACATGTCTTTGGAGCTAACAGATGTCTCCTTAGTACATGAAAGCAATGGCTAAACAGCATCTTCCACAAAAAAAATGTCACGGCTAACTAGAATGCATTTAGTATGTGGCTGATACAAACGATAGCCTTTACTTTCAGAACTATACCCAACAAAAATATATTTTACTGGTTTATCATCCAATTTTCCACGATGTTGTTCAAGCACTAATGCATATGCTAGATAACCAAAAACACGTAGATGAGCAACAAATGGCTTGCGACCATGCCAAGCCTCATATGGAGTGATAGACTACAGTGCTTTAGTGGGACACCTGTTCAGTATATATGCTGCACTCATAACAGCCTCAAGCTAGAAACTATGTGGTAAAGCCTGACTCTTGACCATACACCTCACCATCTCCATCAGTGAATTTTTCTTTTGTTCAGCAACTCCATTGTTTTGAGGTGTATACGGCACTATACACTGATGTTTTATCCCACGCTCAACCAGAAATGCATTATAGTCAGAAGTCATATATTCCCCCACTCGATCAGAACGGAGGGTGCCCATTTTTCATGCTAACATATTTTTAGCCAAAACTAGAAACTGTTTGAAGCTCATAAACACTTTGGACTTTGCCTTCAATGGATATACCCATGCATGCCTGGAAAAATCATCAATAAAGGTCACAAAGTAAATATAGTTCTCGAAAGATGTTGGAATTTGGGGCCCAGGATCGTTCCAATACTAAAACCTTTTGAGCATACACACTTAATTAATTAAGATGATAAGTGAGAGCTAGAAAGAAAGATCTTGAGATAAAGATAGAGAACGTAAGCCAAATCTTACTCACTAAATAATAGATGTCCAAATTACATGGGAGTACTAGTCAACCATAAAAAGTGGTGCACTCACTAATGGAAGAATATCCAAGAAGATGATGATACAAAATTAAGATTATGTTGAAATAATCTAAGTGTGTGAAGTGAATGAGCAACGAAGTTAACCTTGTTCTCACAAAATAGTGTAACAAAGTTGTAAATCAACCAACCCTAATTTTGAGATTACGGTAGAGAAAACCTAAAAACAAAATATAAGGTTAACTCACAAAAGATAGTTACCACCACCTTGTAGAAGACTTCTTGCTCCAAGAGAGTAGCCTCTCCTTCACCAAGTCTTCACCTCCAAAGCTTCAGAATCTTCAAACTCTAGCTTGAGATCTTTGAGTGATATATCATAGTGTGCCCACCATGCTCCTTTTATAGGTTAAGCTTCCCATAATAGAGCAATAGCATATGTTCTTCAAGAATAAAGCAAAACGCACGATCTCTCCATAAAGCAAGAAATATGTAGCGATCCATTAGCGATCCAAAACACAAAACTCCATCGTTGTTTTATTTTTGTTTTATTTATGAAAAGCAATGATTACTTTTAGAATCGTATTTTGCTAAAAAAACGAGTAGCTCTTATTCGTTTGCTTTAATGATTCCATCGCTATAGTTGCTTTATGCTTGATCCAAGTAATATGCTCTTGATCAAATAAAGTTAGCTTTTCCTTGTTTTGAGAAAAATTAGGTTTTGACTTTTCTTCCAATTCTGACCTCTCATGGAAAAATGAAGCATACCACTAGATTGCTCTCACCAAGCTCTATCTATCTAGCTTAAAAAAAAATTTAGCCAAACTGTACAAAAATGCTAAGTCCAAAAGTGAATTGCTGGAAATGTACCAAATGTACATTGACTTCCAACAATCCCTCCTTCAATGTCATATTGGTACGAGCTTCAGTAATTTGCAAATCTTCTCATGACTATCTCTAGTCAATGCTTTGGTAAAAATATCTGCAACATTCTCACTACAAGGAACATAGACTAGCTCAATATGCTTCTTAGCTATCTGCTCTCAAATATAGTGGTAGTGTACCTCTATATGCTTTGTCCTTGCATGATGCACTGGATTCTTAGCTATAGCTATAGCACTCTAGCTATCTGAGAATATGTAAATAGGTTCATGTACTCTCACATCAAGATAACTGAAAACCTTCTACAACCATACTGACTCTAGAGTAGTTGTAAATGATGCATGATATTCACTTTCACACGATGAAGTGGAAATAGTGGGTTGTCTCTTTGAAAGCCATGAGATAAGACAATCTCCAAGATAAAAACAAAATCCACTAGTACTTCTTCTTGTGTCTCTATCACTTGGCCAATCAGAATCTGAAAATCCTTTTAGTAACAAATGTGTAGATTTCAAAAATACCATAGCATAATTTGAAGTTCCTTTCAAATATCGAAAGATCCGCTTTACTGCTTTCCAATGTAACACTGTTGGATTTTTCATGAACCTTGATACTTGAGAAACTGCAAACTATATATCAGGACATGTATTACACAGATATATCAAGCAACCAGCTCCTTGACTATATAAAGTAGCATCAAATGACTCTGCATCTGCTACCATCTTTAAAGATGCATTCTGATCCATAGGTGTTTGCATAGGTTTAGAATCACTCATCTAAAACCTTTCCAAAAGTTTCTCAATGTATTTTGTTGTGTCATATAGATACACTCATCTCGAAACAGAAACTGAATCCCAAGTTAATAATGCAAAATGCCTAAATCATTCACATCAAATGTTTGCTTCAATAGTTCTTTGAACAGTTGCAAATCTTCATCTCTGGGACCTGTGACTATAATATCATCCACATAAATGATTTGTATAATCATCATACCTGGTTCAGCTTTGACATAAAGAGTTGGAGTTGCATCTGAGTTATGGAAATCAATGGACAAAAGATATATATGTATCTTTTCATACCATGCTTTAGGTGCCTGTTTTAAACCATACAAAGCTTCTATAAGCTTACATACCGAATGTTCTTTACCTGTCTCTTCAAAACCTTTTGGCTGTTGAATATACACATCCTCGTGTAAATCACCATAAAGAAAAGCGGTCTTAATGTCAAGTTGATATATATGCCAACCAAAATGTGCTGCTAAAGCAAGTATTGACCTAATAATAGTCATCCTAGACGTAGGAGCAAATGTCTCATCATAATCAATACCTTTTTGTTGTGCATATCCTTGGACAACTAATCTTGCTTTGTACCTATCAATAGTACCATCTGCTTTCCTTTTGATTTTGAAGATCCATTTTACACCTATAGCCTTCTTTCCCTCTAGTAACTCACATACCTGTCAAGTTTGATTCTTATGAATAGAATCAATCTCTTCTTGCATAGCTTTTCTCCAAATCGGAATGTTAAGTGCATCTTTAACACATATAGGTTCATCTTTAAATATTGTAAAAGCCAAAACATCATGAATCTCAAAGTCTTCAGCAAAACTTACATGATTTTTTTGTTGTTGCTGTCTATTCTGACTTCTTGTTCTTATATGATCTTGTTGTTGTTGCCTAGTCTGACTCCTTGTTCTTCCAGTAAAAGTCTTTATACCACTATCTTTCCAAGTCTGATATAACCAAGTAGGTGTATCTTTAAATAGTGGTGAAACTCTTTCTGACCCTTCCGTTTCCACAGGTTCTGGAACTTGTCCTGTCAAGGTACTAGGACTTTTTGGAACTTTAACTTCTTCCATTTTTAGAACCAAAGTCTCTTGTGGAACTGACTCTGTAGAAGGTTGTGAAATTCCTCTTTCTTCAACTTTTTCTTGAATCCTAGGAATTTTAACTCCCTCCTAATATGGCTGAACATGTACATCCAAAATCTTTCTAAAAAAATCCATAGTCATTTTCATTAATGAACTCTAGAATTTCTGCTTCTTTATCATAAACTTTATTTTCCGCAATATAAGCATTACATGAAAGAATAACTTCACCTGTCTCTAGAACATAAAACCTATATTCTTTACTCTCAATAGGACATCCAATGAAAACAGCTTTCCTCGTTTTTACATCTAGTTTTCCTCGATTCTTTTTCTCAACATGTATGTAAGAAAGTGATCCAAACACTCTGAAGTAACTCACATTAGGTTTTCTACCATAATAAGATTCATAAGGTGTGATTACCTTTAAAGATTTTGTAGATGACCTGTTCAAAATGTGATTAGCTGTATGTACTGCATCAAACCAGAATTTTGGTGAAAGCCTCTTGGATGTCATCATGCTCCGCATCATCTCAACAAGTATTCTATTCTTTCTTTCTGCAACACCATTCTGTTGAGGAGTATAAGCAATAGTAAGGTGTCGAGTAATACTTTTCTCATCAACAAATATCTGGAACTCTTTTGACAAGTATTCTCCACCTCTATCACTTTTGAGAATTTGGATAGTTTCCTAACTTTCATTTTCAACCATAGCTACAAACTTCTTGAACATAGGAAAGACTTTTGACTTCAACTTAAGACCATAGATCCATGAGTATCTCGTAAAATCATCAACAAATAGAACAAAATACCTGAAACCTTAAATAGAGCCTGCTCTCATAGGACCATTCACAGCTGAATGAATAATCTACAATTTCCTGGTAGCTGTAATATGACCATGTTTCTTGAAAGGTAGTTTATGCATCTTACCTTCAAGAAAACTTTCACATATATCTGAATCATCTAGTAGCTTGAATGAGGGTAAACTCTCAACCATACCTCTGTCTTTGATACTCTTGAGAGCTCCAAAACTAATGTGTCCAAATCTCTCATGCCATAGCTTCATATCTTCCACCGGTGATGAAGATTTGACCGCATATGTCTGACTAATTTTTGAAAAAACAAAGATCCCTCCTCTATGCTCACCTTGTAAAACAAACTTGTCCTCTTTGTGTGATAAGATCTTACAAAGATCTCCCTCAAATACAACTTCAAAAGCATCACTCAAAAATGCAGATATAGATTGCAGATTCTTCTTCATTTCAGGTACGTATAAAACATCTGAAATCTAAAAATTACCACCTTCTCTTGACTTTAGGGTTACTGTACCTATTCCCACAACATCCAAATCATTGCCATCTGCAATACTAACTCTTCTACCTGAAGAATAGGAAAGAGAAGAAAACACATCTCTGCAACCTATCATATGCTTTGTAGCACCTGAGTCAAATATCCAAGGACTTGCTGAAAGAACTTGTAAAGCTTCCTGATCAAAAGCTACTTCCTCAATGGTGATACAGGCATAAGAATCACCTTGATATTTCCCTTTTTTATCATCTTCTACAACATTACCTGATGCCTTTTTCTTTTCTGTTGCAATCCTTTTATAACATGCTGCTTTTAAATGTCCAGGTTTCTTGCAGTAAAAACATATTACTTCCTTCTTCTTAGAAGACTTCTCTTTAGATGTAGTAGAAATAGAATCTGAAGTAGAAGGTGAGAGGGACCTACTTTCCTTCTTGGATTGCTTTTCCTTCTTATTCTTCTTCTTCTTTTTACCCTTTGATGAAGATGAAAGTGCTTCTTCATTCTCTTCCATTCCCTTCAATTGATCTTCATCTTGAAGTAACAAGAACTCTAGCTCTTCAAATGTAACCTCTCTATCTCTTGTGGTAAGGGTAAGAGTGGTTATAAAAGATCGATATGAAATAAGAAGTGAATTAATCAGTATATTTACCATTTCTTCATCTGATATCTCAACTCCTACATTTAGAAGTTGATCTCTCAAGTCAACAAGTCTCATAATGTGGGTTTGAATAGACTCACCAGCCTTCATCCTTGTATTTGCTAGTTGTCTCCTCAAGTGAGCTTTCCTAGCAGGATTTTTGCTCGGAAAAAGATTCTCAAGCTTCAACCAAGCTTGTCTAGAACTTCTGCAAGATCTGATCTCTGGTAGAATATGCTTTTTGACACTCATTGCTATGAATGAAAGTGCTAAAGCATCTCTAGCATCCCACCTTGCCTGATCTTCAGTAGGAGGAACTGTAGGAAAAGACCTACCTGTGACTCTAGATGTAGAAGTGGTTACCTCTTCTTCAGTTGGTTCTGTAATAGTAATTCCAGTACCTCTTGAAGCTGTTGTAGCCCCTTCTTTGCCTTCTCATCTGGGTCTTGTTATGGATCCATTGAAGATACTCCATAAATCCTTTGTCACTAAAATATTCATCATCATGAAACTCCACATGGGATAATTAGAAGATCCATCCAACTTGTCTTCAATCTCAATTCTAATCTCACTCGTCTTAACTAAGTGTGTATGTCAATTATGCTCTGATACCAAGTGTTGGAATTTGGGGCCCCAGGATCGTTCCAATACTAAAACCTTTTGAGCATACACACTTAATTAATTAAGATGATAAGTGAGAGATAGAAAGAAAGATCATGAGACAAAGATAGAGAACGTAAGCCAAAGCTTACTCACTAAAAAATAGATGTCCAAGTTACAACATGGGAGTACTAGTCAACCATATAAAGTGGTGCACTCACTAATGGAAGAATATCCAAGAAGATCATGATACAAAATTAAGACTACGTTGAAATAATCTGTGTGTGAAGTGAATGAGCAATGAAGTTAACCTTATTCTCACAAAATAGTGTAAAAAATTTGTAAATCAACCAACCCTAATTTTGAGATTAGGGTAGAGAAACCCTGAAAACAAAATATAAGGTTAACTCACAAAAGATAGTTACCACCACCTTGGAGAAGACTTCTTGCTCCAAGAGAGTAGCCTCTCCTTCACCAAATCTTTACCTCCAAAGCTCCAGAATCTTCAAACTCTAGCTTGAGATCTTTGAGTGATATATCATAGTGTGCCCACCATTCTCCTTTTATAGGTTAAGCTTCCCATAATAAAGCAATAGCATATGTTCTTCAAGAATAAAGCAAAACGTGCGATCTCTCCATAAAGCAAGAAATACGTAGCGATCCAATAGCGATCCAAAACACAAAGCTCCATCGTTGTTTTACTTTTGTTTTATTCATGAAAAGCAACAATTACTTTTAGAATCATATTTTGATAAAAAAAACGAGTAGATCTTATTCATTTTCTTTTCATGATTCCATCGCTATAATTGCTTTATGCTTGATCCAAATAATATGCTCTTGATCAAATAAACTTAGCTTTTCCTTGTTTTGAGAAAAAATAGCTTTTGACTTTTCTTCCAACTCTGACCTTTGAGGGAAAAATGAAGCATACCATTAGATTGCTCTCACCAAGCTCTATCTATCTAACCTAAAAAAAAATTTAGCCAAACTATACAAAAATGCTAAGTCCAAAAATGAATTGCTGGAAATGTACCAAATGTACATTGACTTCCAACAAAAGAAGGTGTCTGCATAGGACCACAGACATCACTATGTACAAGCTCCAATTTTTGAGTAGCCCGAATTGAACCATCTTTTGGAAAGGAAGAATGCTACATTTTGCCCAAAATACAGCCTTCACATACATGTTTCTCGGGTGCCTCAAGTTTGGGCAAAGAGGACACCATTTCAGTTTTCTGTAGGTGTAGCAAACTAGCAAAATTCAGATGACCAAAGTGTGCATGCCAAAGACTTGCATCTGACATAGCTTGAGAATCATGTACTGCACATGCCAAATCATTTACAAATCTTTCATAGTCTATGAGCTTATACAGCCCATGACATAAAATGCTAGAAGCAATATGATATCGCCATTTGACAGAGTCTATGAGCTTATACAGCCCATGACATAAAATGCTAGAAGCAATATGATATCGCCATTTGATAGATATTGAACTGTACATCTATCATCAACAAACTTCACAACCAAGCCAGTCTTAGATAATATGGAAACTAATAATAGATTTTTATTGATCCCTGGCACAAACAAAGCATCTGAAAAAGTGAAAGAACTACCATAAGCAATAGTCAAAATGATCTTACCAGCTCCCATAACAGGATACGAGGAGTTGTTGGTGCATGTAACAATATTCCCTATAGGGGCAGGCTCGAGTGAAGAGAAGAAACTACGTTGTGAGGTAATATGTTTGGTCGCCCCACTATAAAAGTACCAATCTAAGTCTACTACAGACATGCATTGCTTATGAGAAGATGGGTCAAAACTGCAAACAGTAGTAGAAACCCATTCTTCTTCCTGCACAAAATTAATAGACTCTATTTTCGGTGTAGAGGCCTCTGCAACATCATTCTGACCTCTTTCTTCTTTGCCTCTTTAGCAGCGAGTTTTGTTATGTGATCATTTGCTTTATAGTATTTGCAAAACAAGTTCTGCTTTTCGGATTACTTTACATCTTTGTCTTCCTTCTTCGAATGTGGAGCATTTGCATATTTTTTCTTACTAGTAGAAGAGCTTCATTTACCTTTGTGCTTTTGACTAGCAAGGAAAGCTTGATCTGCAACATGCATAATAGACTTGTTCTACCTAGACTAGTCTTCCTGCAACATAACATAGACTAGATCCTCAAATGACAAAGAGTAGAAGAAAAACTCTTATGTGAGTCAGGAATACCATTCAGAACGGTCTGCACAAGTGAGCTATCTAGTATAACTTCATCGGCAGAAATCAACTGTTCTTTCAAATCCTTGATCTTTGTGAGAAAGATGTCCATAGAATCACTTTCCCTCATGTGCTCACTCTCCAATTGTTTTCGGAGGTAAGCAACACGAGCCTCATTCGTATCCTAGTACAATGTGGTAAGTGTATCCCAAGCATCCTTAGCTATTTTGCAAGAGCAAATGTGAGGAATAATGGCACGTTTGACAGACAAAGCTATCAATGCATGAATAGGAATCTGTAGAATATCATCATCTTCCACACCATCTCCATCAACTCCATCACTTGTCTTTGTAGTACCTATATTCGTAGGTGTAATAGGATGTCTTTCAACACCCTACACAATATTCCATAGTCCTTTTGTGACCAATACATGACACATCATATAAGCCCATAATGGGTAGTTGGTACCATCGAACTTATCCTCAACAACCAACATATGGAATACATTACTACTTTTAGCCATGGCTGATGACTAAAATACCTTGATGCAAAAATATGACTTTACCTCAAAAAGTTGAATAGAACTGCCCAGACGAATTCTGCTAAACCTGTAGCAGACTTCGAGATGCTTATGTTGGCGAACCGAAACTGGTATATAGCTTTGGCACAAAAAGATGAAATAGACGGCACAAGCACTTTGATAGTGCATTCGGAGGTAGAAACGAGCTCAGATCGCGATTTCGGCACCAGACAGTGAAGCTGTTTTGATCTCTAAAATACCCTGAGTATGCTTACCAACTTTTGTGCGATTTTGAGACTGCAATTGGAGAGGTGTAGACAACGCCCTAGATGAAGCGGCAACCTTCTCTAATACCAATTGTTGGAGTTAGATGTTTGCGGGAGCACATGAATAGCACAAGGAAGAAGAAGAAGCTTGGAGCACAACACACAATGCTGAATGTATTACCACTAGAATGTACAAAGATTAGAAGGTTTTTAGGGCAATATGCATATATACAAGCCTGGGGAAAAAAACCTCCTAAAGAGGGAAAAAAGTGCCCGAGCGGTCCTAGAGTGTTCACACACATCACTACCTAAATATATCAACACATGTATGTACTCATTTTCAAGCATGAATTCTCACTCATATAAATGTACACATGCATCAATTACTTGCATACATGCTCATGCTTACTTATTACATGGATTCATGCATATATGCAGACATCACATTCTCTTACTTACATGCATGCATTTTCATGCATACATACACTCATGTACTCTTTCTCGCACAAACGTGTTCTTTCATATATGCAAATGCACATATCAATTTATATACATAATATCTCGCATGTATCTACATGCACTCATGCATGTGCATACACTTTAAATTTATGCATATACATATATTCTTATTTACACACATACATGTTCCTATCATTCTCGTGCATATATGCGCACAGTACCTTATATACCTGCATTCTTTCACACTCACATACATACTCATGCGCATTATCATAAACACTTACTTAATTATATATAGGTGTTTGCTCATGTACATACCTGCATATGCATGTACACATAGTCTCTTATGTATGCTCATACACACATATGAATGCATTCATGCATACATGTTTGAAATTATACATATATTAATACTCATGCATATGCATCTTTAATGTACTCTATACAATCAATATATGCACATGCATTCCTACATATTTACTCGGATACACTTATGTTCACATCCATGTTTATATGCATATATGCATTTACACATGCATTCTTTAACACATTCATCCATGTGTTCAACTCTCTCATATGCATGCATAATTCATATGCTCATATGCATTCCAAAACATGTACCTTATTTTATTACATTTTTATGTTCATGTTCTCTTACAAGTATGCCCATTATGTTTATCCACATGCATATATGCATCTACCGATCTCATACATGTATATACACTTTAAAATTAATTCACATTCATAAATGTACATGTATCAATCATTCATTATCTAATTTATTGCATTACTTGAGACATTAAATCAATCAACAATGCACATATGAAATTTGTCCACACAATGTTTGAAGATATACTTATGAATCATCTAAAGAAAACCCTACAGACTTGCTCATAATCCAGTGTATGAAAACAGTCCTACAGAATGTGTGTTAGCATGCAACAGGGGCAACATCAGGAACTATCATGTGTTCCTGTGTAAAATTTTGACTCGCAATAGGCATGTCAAATATAGATTGAAAATCCCTCACATGACAGTAAACGTTCTGCATCCTTCTATCGCATAAACTCTATGTCTTACAAGAACAAAAAGACTCAAACAATGTGCTGCAAGAATAGATTCAATTCTTTAAGCACTTTAAGTGTATCATTTACTGCTAATTGCAGGTAGTAAAATACAAATGTATAAAAAAAAAATGCATACATGTTCATACTCCCGTAGATATGCACTCATGTACATGAAAACACTTATCACATATGCATAAAGTCAATCATTTAAACACGTATTTATGCACATGAGATCCTCATCCATATATACACATGCATTTATACTAACATGTATACATTCACTCTTACACGCACATATATGCTTACACACACATATATGTTTACTCACACATGCATCTTCTTTGAAGTACCTGCATATCCACACATTTTCATATACTTATGCACACATGCATATGTATTCGTTTATGATCATTCGCATACCTATACGATCATCCTTACACAAGCATGCATATATGCATAATTAAGCACATGGTCAAATACACATGCGTGCTTCCATTTCTTATGCATACAAACTAACTTATGCTCGTACACAGAGTATTCATTCATGCATATGCATTTTCTCATTCTAACGAATGTTTCATATTCTCATGCATATGCATATTTCTCAAAATCATACAACTTTACATTCTCATGTATGCATTACTCATGTACATGCACACATGCTCATATTCTTGTACATATGCGTATATATATATCTCTAATATGCATGCTTCATTCATACACGTGCATCTCTCAATACTCAAAAATATATACACATATATATAACTTTCTCCTACTTGTGTATACATGTACACACACTAATATTCATACATTCATTTACATGCATACACGTATGCACATGTATGCATTTTTGTACAGTTATGCACATTCATACATCTTTCTCATATGAACATGCTCTTACATACATGCATTACTCATATATATGCACATACTTGATCATGCATGCTCACACATGTATTCATGCCAGCTCATGCACTTACACATGTCATAATTTCATATGTCTATGCACATACACTTATGATCATGCATGCACTTTATGCATAAAGATTTTCAATCATATTTAAGCATGCTCTTATACATATGTATGTTCTCATTTCTCTGTCACATACATGCGTTTCATTTTGCTTTTAAACATGTGTTGAACTTATATTCATATGCATTCATATACATGCTCACATACATAGGCATCATTTACCAATATAGGTGTACATGTCTATTTACTAAGACCTATGCATTTATGCATTCCTACTAATACATGCTCATGCACATATTTGTACATACTTATGCACATGCATTTTTCGACACACATACATACGCATGCACATAATACAAATAATCATTTATTTAACTACATCCATATTCACATCCATTAAACATACATACACATGCACATAAATTCACATATGCATGCATACCAAACTCTTTCTCTCTCTCTCTCTCTCTTTATCTTTTTGTTTGTTTTTCTTCCATGTGTTCCTTTTTGCATTCTCTTCTTCTCTCTCTCTCTCTCTCAAACAATTTCTCTCTTTGCATGCTTTCCTTCGACCTACAGTCAACCATGGCCCTCTCTCTTTCTATCTCTCTCTCTAACTCTCTCTCTCTCTCTCTCTCTCTCTCTCTCTCTCTCTCTCTCTCTCTCTCTCTCTCTCTCTCTCTCTCTCTCTCTCGCTCTCTCTCTCTCGCTCGCTCAGACACTTTCTCTTTTTGTGGGATTTCCTTCGACCTACAGTCGACCTCTACCGTTTTGGACACCATGTTAGATGATGTGGTGGGTCGGAAGATGTACTCCTTTCTAGATGGATATAGTGGTGATAATCAAGTATGAATGGTAGAGCAAGACATTCAAAAGACATCATTTATAACAAATTGGGGCGTTTACGCGTGTACAGTGTTGGTGCATGACAATCATCAATTGAAGGATTATGGAGAAATGAAGTCAAGGAGTCAAGAAGGAAACAAAGTCAGATGATTGAAGGAAGGACATTTTCAGAAAACTCAAAGATATGTACACATATGTACATTAGCTGACTTATACACTTGTTTAAGTCATACACTTGTATATATTCATCTATAAATATGTTGGAAAATGTCGGGCAAGTAGAGCAGGAGAGATTTGAGAATAGGAAGAGAGAAATTAGTGTCATTAGACACATGAAGAGTGAGTGAATTGTCCATCCTCACTTAGATGTAAATTTTCTGAGAAATTGAAAAATTTTGCGCCCGATATTTTGCTGTCTTCTCCCTCTGTGTTTAATCTTTTGAGAAATCCTTTTGCACGTATCTAAGTCCATAGCTAATCCATCTATGGCTAGAATTTGAGAGGTTAATTGTAATCAGGCTGTGAGAATTTTGATTAGGAACATTCATATGTAAGAATGTTCTAACAGTCGAGAAATCTGGCGCACATTTCATCTTCAATGAAATGATCATTGCTCAGTTTACAGTGTAAAGTTTTACACAAATGAGGGCTTAAAATCTAAGTTGGAAGGTAAGCTATCTATGGCTAAAAGATCTTGATCAAACGGGATTTACTTTGGGAGAACCAGTGCTAAGAAGTTGCAGGTGTCAAAGTCGCCATTGCAGAGAAGCAATTTCAGACATAGGTAAAGTGTTTCACACATTTCTCAGTGTGTACTTAATCTTTTTGAGAGATTTAACTTGGCAAAGTTGCGCAACCTTAAGGCGAAGTGTTGTGCAAAGTTTTATCAAAAACTTTACAGGATTGATTAGTCAATGAGTGACTAATCTGCAGCAGACTTTTCTGAAGAAACTGAAATTTTCAGAATAATCAATTTTCTGATAATTTGGTGAAGATTCTCTAAATTACGTGGAGTCTAAAGTTGATCTTGATATAGAAGTGATCTAAATTCAAGGTTAACTTGTTCTTTTGGAGATTAACACTCTCCATCAGTGGTATCAGAGCAGGTTGTGTCAAAATTGAAGTGAAGAAGACTCCAACTATTGCAGAAATACAAAACTTTACATTTTGAAGGTGCAGAAGGGTAAAGGTTGAAGAAAGATCAAAGGAAGACATACAAAGAGCATCAAAAGGATCAGAAGGAGCAATATTCGAAGTAAAGGTACATTTATTATCTGTAAAGGTTAAAGATTTGAAGCTACAGGTGAAGTAAAGATGGGAGATAGTCTCCAAATTGAAAAATTGGATAGAGAGAACTATCCTGCATGGTCTATGAGGATGGAAGCTCACCTTATGAGCAAAGATCTGATAGGATACATCACAGGAGATGAAGAAAAGCCAGAATTCAGAGATCCTAGTGTTCCAACTAGGGAGGAGCTTGCAGATTTAAAGAATTGGATGAAGAAGGATGCTCAAGCAAGAAGCATCATCTACATGGCAGTCAATGACTATTTGCTTCCTCACATTAGAGGACTTGAGAGTGCTTGTGACATTTGGAATGCTTTGGAAGAGCATTTCCAAAATACAACCAAATCAAGGAAGGCTTCACTATGGGCAGAATTTACTACCTTCAAGAAGAAGGCCTCACAATCAATTTCTGATTATGTGACAAAGATGAAGGACATTGCAGATTCTTTAGGTGCAGTTGATGAAGATATTGAAGAAGACAAATTGGTAAGACAAATACTCATAGGGCTAAGAGGAGATGAGAAGTGGAAGCCTTTCATTTTATCTACAGAACTTTCATTAGATCACTTTACTCCTGATTTGAATCAATTGTTAGGTCATATGCTAACTTTTGAGAATGATATCAAAGGAGATGTTGATAAGAGTGCAGGTCATGCAATGTATTCTAAAGACAAGAAGAAAGCCAACAAAGGGAAGCAACAATCAGGTGAAGAAGAAGGTACTTCAAACCAAGCAAACTTCATAAGAGGAAGAGGAAATGGCAGAAGTAGAGGAAGAGGCAGAAACAACAAAGAGAATGCAAGAGCTTGTTGGATATGTGGTAAGACCAATCATCTATCTCATGATTGTTGGCATAATAATCAAAACAATGGTAATTATCAGAACTTTAATCAAAGAGCAAGAGGTGGTAGATTTCAGAGAGGAAATTTCAGAGGTAGAGGTGGTAGGAATTCTTTTGGAAGAGGTGGTGGAAGAAACTTCCAAAGTCAATCCTATAATAACACCTACTACAACTATGCATCAGATCAAAAGGAGGATTCGACTCTCATTATGAATACATGTGAAACCTCACATGAGGACATGAGAGTGTTCTATATTGATTCAGGATGTAGTAATCATTTAAGTGGAAATATTGCTTTGATGACTGATCTAGATCATAATGCAATTAATCATACAGTTCAGACAGGTGATAATACAAAGCATAAGGTAAAGTCAATTGGTTCAGTCAAGGCTAAGGATGGGAGCACTCTTCTGAGTAAGGTACTTTATGTTCCCACAATTCCAAAGAATTTGATCAGTGTAGGTCAAATTGTGGAAAAAGGATATGAGGTAAGGTTCACAAATGATGGAGTTTATGTGGAAGACCCTAGTCAAGGGTATAAACAAGTTATTGCAGGAAAGAAAGAAGGAAGGCTTTTCACATTGAAGGTACAAGGAAATGTTGGACATGCTATGTTCACATATGGAGAGCAGAAGGTGTCAGAATTGGATCTTTGGCACAAAAGACTTGGACACTTTAATGAAAGAGGTATCAAAGAAATGATTAACAATGATTCAGTGCTTGGAATGCCTAACATTGCAGGTCAACACATGACATACAGATGTGAGGCATGTCAATTAGGTAAGGCTCATAAGCAATTCTATTCCAAGCATGGATTTATGTATTCAGAAAGACTTGAATTGGTGCATACAGATGTGTGGGGTCCTTCAAAGGACTTTAGTATAAATGGTTCAAGATATTATGTCATATATGTTGATGATGCTACCAGGTGGATCACAATTTATGTGATTAAGGAAAAGTCAGAAGTGTTTAATACATTTAAACACTATCATGCATATGCAGAAAGGATTACAGGTCAAAAATTGAAGAGACTAAGGTCAGATGGAGGGGGAGAGTATTTTTCAAATGAGTTCAATGATTACTTGTGGAATGCAGGTATAAAGAGAGAAGTTACTTGCAGGTACTCTCCTCAACAAAATGGGGTAGCAGAAAGAAGAAATAGGACTCTTGTTGAGTTTGCAAGGTCCATGATGAAAGAGAAGAATTGCCCAAATTATTTGTGGGCTGAGGCTGTTAATACAGCTACATATTTGGTTAATAGATTGCCTTGTAAAGCTTTGCAGGGTATGACACCATATGAAGCTTGGTGGGGTAAGAAACCTACCTTGGATCATTGCAGAATATTTGGATGCTTGGCATATGCATATGTGCCATCTCAATTGAGGCATAAGTTGGAGCCTAAGGCAGAGAAGTATGTATTCATTGGTTATGATGATAAGCAAATGGGATACAGGTTGTGGAGTCCATCCACAAAGCAATTTATTGTATCCAAGGATGTTACATTTGATGAGCAAGGTACTTGGTATGCAGGTAAATGTAATATACATGCAGATGATGAAGAAGTAGTGGAACAAAGGAAAGGTAAAGCAAAGATTCAATTACTTGATGAAAGTGAGAGTAATGAAGTGCAGATTGAAGTTGAAGAGAGGCCAAGGTTTGATCCAGAATGTGATGAACCAGAGACCTCAAGAAGTGCAGAAGTTAGGAGATCATCTAGGCACAAATGGCAACCTACAAGGTATAGCTATGACACTTCATTCTTGACTACTAAAGATTATGCTTATTTGGTAAAAGCAGATGAAGACCCTTCTACATATGAAGAAGCCAAAGGGAAGAAGAATTGGGAAGATGCTATGCAAGAGGAGTATGATGCATTGATAGAGAATCAAACATGGGATTTGGTTCCTAAACCTAATAGTCAGAAGATCATTGGATGTAAGTGGGTTTACAAGACTAAAAGATTTGCAGATGGAAGTGTGTCTAGGTACAAAGCTAGACTTGTTGTGAAAGGGTATGCACAGACATATGGAGTGGACTATGATGAGACTTATAGTCCTGTGGCAAAGATGACAACCATCAGGACACTCATTGCAATTGCTGCTTGTAAAGGTTGGAAGTTGTCTCAATTAGATGTTAAAAATGCTTTCTTGAATGGTTACATTTCAGATGAAGTTTACATGGAGCAACCAGATGGATTCAAAGATCAAGTGAGTCCAAATTATGTATGTAAGCTCAAGAGAGCTTTGTATGGGTTGAAGCAAGCCCCAAGGGCTTGGAATTATAGGCTTGTAAAATTCTTGAATGATCTTGGATTTCAAGCATCAAAGGCAGATAGTAGCTTGCTAGTCAAAGCAAGTGAAAATGGATTCATTTATGTATGTATTTATGTTGATGACATAATACTTACAGGAACAGATGATAAGGGGATACAAATGATCAAAAAGCAGATGGAGAAAGAATTCAAAATCAGTGATTTGGGGAACCTATCATTCTTCTTGGGAATGGAGATCTCTTATACTCAACATGGAGTATATGTGACCCAAGAAAGGTATCTTAAAAATTTACTAACCAAATTTAAAATGGAAGATTGCAGGGTTGCACCTACACCTTTGGAAGTGAACCATAAATTGTCTAGGTTTGGAGGAGAAGAGTTCAGAGATATGAAACTTTATCAAAGTTTGGTTGGTAGCTTGATTTATGCTACATTGACAAGGCCTGACTTGTCATATGCAGTTAGTGTGCTTTCACAATTCATGCATTGTCCTAGAAAGGAACATTGGATTGCAGGACAAAGAGTACTTAGGTACATCAAGGGTACACTCAAAGAAGGGTTGTACTATGGGTTTACTTCAGATACAAGAATCAAGATATATAGTGATGCAGATTGGGCAGGTAATGTGGATGATAGAAGATCAACACATGGATACTTGTGCTATGTAGGAGACAAATTGATTTCATGGTGTTCCAAGAAGCAACATACAGTTGCTTTGTCATCCACAGAGGCAGAATATAAAGGTATGGTGGAAGCTGCAAAAGAGGTAATATGGCTAAAGACACTTTTGAAAGTTTTTGATGTGATTCAGAGTACTCCTATTATTTGTGGAGACAATATGAGTTCATTATACTTGGCAGCTAATCCTGTATTTCATGCTAGAACTAAGCATATTGAAATACAGTATCATTTTCTGAGAGAGAAGGTCATTGAGAAAGAGATTGAAGTCATACACACTCCCACAAAAGATCAAGTTGCAGATATGATGACTAAAAGTCTAGATGGACCAAAACTACAAAGATTCAAGGATATGGCTGGAGTAAAGAAGATAGAAAAGAACCTCAATTAATGATTGAGGGGGAGCTGTTGGTGCATGACAATCATCAATTGAAGGATTATGGAGAAATGAAGTCAAGGAGTCAAGAAGGAAACAAAGTCAGATGATTGAAGGAAGGACATTTTCAGAAAACTCAAAGATATGTACACATATGTACATTAGCTGACTTATACACTTGTTTAAGTCATACACTTGTATATATTCATCTATAAATATGTTGGAAAATGTCGGGCAAGTAGAGCAGGAGAGATTTGAGAATAGGAAGAGAGAAATTAGTGTCATTAGACACATGAAGAGTGAGTGAATTGTCCATCCTCACTTAGATGTAAATTTTCTGAGAAATTGAAAAATTTTGCGCCCGATATTTTGCTGTCTGCTCCCTCTGTGTTTAATCTTTTGAGAAATCCTTTTGCACGTATCTAAGTCCATAGCTAATCCATCTATGGCTAGAATTTGAGAGGTTAATTGTAATCAGGCTGTGAGAATTTTGATTAGGAACATTCATATGTAAGAATGTTCTAACAGTCGAGAAATCTGGCGCACATTTCATCTTCAATGAAATGATCATTGCTCAGTCTACAGTGTAAAGTTTTACACAAATGAGGGCTTAAAATCTAAGTTGGAAGGTAAGCTATCTATGGCTAAAAGATCTTGATCAAACGGGATTTACTTTGGGAGAACCAGTGCTAAGAAGTTGCAGGTGTCAAAGTCGCCATTGCAGAGAAGCAATTTCAGACATAGGTAAAGTGTTTCACACATTTCTCAGTGTGTACTTAATCTTTTTGAGAGATTTAACTTGGCAAAGTTGCGCAACCTTAAGGCGAAGTGTTGTGCAAAGTTTTATCAAAAACTTTACAGGATTGATTAGTCAATGAGTGACTAATCTGCAGCAGACTTTTCTGAAGAAACTGAAATTTTCATAATAATCAATTTTCTGATAATTTGGTGAAGATTCTCTAAATTAGGTGGAGTCTAAAGTTGATCTTGATATAGAAGTGATCTAAATTCAAGGTTAACTTGTTCTTTTGGAGATTAACACTCTCCATCATACAGTGATGTGGTTTGGTCTGCACAATGCTCCAAGTATGTTTCAGTGTTGTATGCAGGAATTTTTTTCTCCTTATTTAACCACATTCGTGCGAGTTTACTTGGATGACTTCTCCTTATCCGGTGATACTTTGGCACATCTGTACCATTTATGGTGCTGTTTTTCAAAGTGTCGAGAATACCGTTTGTGCTTAAACCCAAATAAATATGTATTCTCTATATCTTGCAGCAAGTTGCTATGGCACATCATCTCCAAACAGGGAATTCAAGTTGATCCAGATAAGGTGAAGGCAATACTGGAGGCACGTGCCCCCAAGACACCCAAAGACATGATGCGCTTCTTGGGACAAATCTGGTGGCATGGACGACATTTGTGGTGGCTTGCTCATCTGGCCACACCCCTTAATCGACTAATAACCAGTAGTCCTCATCAGTTTGAATGGATCGAGGCATGCCAACTCTCTTTCGACCGGTTGAAATCATTGTTAACGTGGGCTCCTATTTTACAAATGCCAAATTGGGAATTACCATTTCATGTCTTTGTGGACGCATCCGACATTGCAATTGGCAGCATGTTGATGCAACAAACGGACAAGTGGTTCCACCCAGTGTATTATGCAAGTCGCAGATTGGCCCTAGCAGAGCACAATTATTCAATCAATGCAATTTCCATCTTAGGAACTTGAGCGCAGAGAAAAGCAGGTCCGTGTCCAAGCTGACAGGTTGTCAAGAATTGATGCAGAGATCGCTGAAATAAATTTGTGCAGAGATGCTGGTCTCGCAAATGACTTCTATTTACAGGAAGCATTTTTGCAGACTCGGACTGAGTCTTTAATAAGTCAAGTAATAGCTGCCAGTTCGGTCGGACTGATGCGCAACTTATTGAACCTGACATTTTGCGGAATATGCTAGAGACTTTGAAGCAAAAGATTGCCCGCACATTCAAATTAGCTCGCTCCATGTACGTACAGGGTATCATAGATGAACCTTGAATTTTTTAATTTTCCTTTTCGGGTTCGAGTCCACCATGCGTGCTAGTGTGAGCCGCCGGATTGTAATATGGAATGTAATATGAAACCCTGAGAAGTCGCACGCATACCGAAAGAGCGTAGTGCATTAGTTGTAACCTTTGATTAATAAAGGAAGCATACGTGAAATAGAAGGTGGGTCGCTGTGAGTTTGGGTGAATGCCTGAAGTATAGCGGAACGTATATTCTCCATATTCTATTTACTCTATTGTCTGTCTGTCTACTAATTAATTTTTGAGATTAATTAAGTCGTTGACGAAGTATTAAGTGACCGACATTGCAGTGAATAGACGAAATGTGTAGGAACATTTGTATGTGAAGAAGTGATAAGTGTCTTCTGAAACATGCGCAATCTTGATGATTAAAGAATTGATCAGATCTCCCTGCATAGTGTAAAGTTTTACACAAATGAGGAGTCAAAATCTAAGTTGGAAGGTAAGCCATCTATTTCTAAAAGCATTTCATTAAATGGGTTATATTTTGTGAGAACCAACTGTTTAAAGTTGCATATGTAAAAGTCGCCTATAGAAAGTGCTTGTTTTAGACACAGGTTTACTTATTGAAGTAAATCTAAAGTCTTGTAAGTTCTTTTGGAGAAATTCAATTTGGACTAGTTGCGGAACCACTAGAAGAGTGTTGTACCAAATTTTCATAGAAAACTTTAATCATTTTGTGAGTCGATGAGTGAATTTTGTGAAGTAGACTTTTCTCAGTGAAGTTAGTTTTCATAGAGAAGCTGAGTGTTCATATTTTGGTAAGGGATTTCAGAATTGGTGAAAGTTTTGAGCTATACTTGACATAGAGGTGTTCTAAAGTCAATTGTAGCTTGTCTTTTGGAGATTAGTCATCTCCATCACATGATTCTTGGCAGGTATCATCTATCCCCGATACCTTGTACTCCCCCTGTATCACGATACCTAGGTATCATGTATTGCCGGGTTGAGTATCATGACCATCTAGTATTGTGTATCCTCGATACTGTGCAAGTATAATGTATCGCAAGAAGGATAGGTATCATGGATCATGCCTAACATTTATTGTGTATCATGGGCCCCATCTTGTATCGTGTATCATGTTGACATCAAGTATCGTATCGTGGAGAGTCGTGTATCGTCTATGAGGCCTAAGGCGATTGTCATATTGTAGATATTGAATATCATGTATCACCCAGGCCATATCTGAATTTTTTACCCTCGCAAATTCTCCTTTGCCGGAGTAAAAAAAAAGGAGGAGCCACCAAACTTCCTCCTTTTCCTTTCTTTTGTTTCCTTTTTGCTTCTAAAAATTAAAAAAAGGGAGGACTAAGATCAAACATTTTAGGGGGAAAATCCATCGAGCATGAAAACGCTGGAATGACCAGACGATTGCTAGACGTTCTTTTTCTATTGTTAAGTAGTTTTCTCCTGCTTTCGTTAGTGCACGGCTGATAAACGAAATAGGTTGCCAATGTTGATTATTATCTCTCTGTAAAAGTACTGCCCCGAGTCCATGGTTGGATGCATCTATTTGTATTTTAAATGGTTTGGAAAAATCTGGGTGTGCAAGAATTGTGCTTTCTTGGATTAAACCTTTAAGTTTATCGAAACTATGCTGGCATGCTGCTGTCCATTGAAATTTTACCCCTTTTTTAAGCAACTGTCGAAGAGGGTATGTTACAGCTGCTAAGCTAGGTAGGAAACGTAGGGAGAAATTTATTAATCCCAAAAAACTTTGTAATCCTTTGATTGAAGAAGGTTGTGGATAATCTAAAATAGCTTTGATCTTAGAAGGATCCATCCGAATGCCTGAAGCAGAAATTATATATCCTAGAAATTTGACCTGTGTACATCCCCATTTGCATTTCTTGAATTGTAACTGTAGATTGTAACGTTGTATTCGCTGCAATACTTGATTTAGTATATGTACATGTTGTTGCCATGTCTGTGTGTGGATTAATATATCATCCAAGTATACTAGTACTACAACTTGTGTGATGAAGTCATGAAAAATTGTATTCGCCATTCGTTGGAACGTGCTTCCTGCATTTGAGAGACCAAACGGCATGCGTCGGAAATGGAATAGTCCTTGTATTGTGCGAAAAGCAGTCTTGTGAGCATCTTTTTCGTCTAATGGTATCTGCCAATAACCGGAGGCGAGGTCAAGTGATGTGAAATATTGGGATCTCCCTAATTGGTCTAGTAGGTCGTCGATGCGAGGAAGAGGGTATTTATCATGTACGGTGATCTTATTCAAAGGCCGAAAATCAATACAAAAACGATAGGTGCCATCATCTTTGCGTACCAAGTGAGGTTCAGAAATCCAATTGCTGGTAGAGGGAACAATAATGCCCTTTAGCAACATATCTTTGACTACTGTATTTATTCGGTCTTCTTCGAGGGAGGAGCGTCTTGTTCGAGGGGGGAGCGTCGACGAGAGACTGTATTGACTGGTGGTGCATCTGCTGTCTTGATTGAATGTTTGACGGGAAAATTCACCTGTGAAGTTAGCTGCGTATGTTTGAATAGTGAAGGGAAACGGCACCGGTATGGGGATGGAAAAAGGCAGAACTAAACTTTTACTGTCGAAGTGAAGCTGTGCTCGGCTCTTGATCAACCAGTCACAACCTAATGTGATCGGGAATAACTGGTGAGGAAGTACATAGAAATCGTGTTGAAAAGTGTGCTGAGCTATCGAGAAGGAGCAATGTGCTCGTGTATGTGATTGATATACACGTTGATTATCTCCAAATAAGACTTTAATCGGAGTTGTTGGTGATGTTTGCAAGTGTAATAGGTTGACAATATGCTCGCTAATTGAAGATATACTGCTACCGGAATCCAAAAGGACCTCTTGGGATGAATTACTTGCTTGAGCAATTGTAGAACACACCAATCTGCCGGAAGAGGTGGTTGTTTGGGCGCGTTGCTCTTCCACCAACGCTCCCCTTACAGGTTTCCCAGTAGTTTGGCCAAAGAGGCTGCGTCGACAAGTTCTATTTGAGTGTTTTGATGATGTTGTTGAGCTCGAAGTTTTCTGCAATATTTCTTGACGTGACCATAGTTGTTGCAGAAAAACATTTTGGGCGTCCTTGTGCATCACGTTCAGGTAAGGAACGACGTGCAGACATCTGTGCATTTTGAACGTCTATATCCATTGGTATTCGGTTGGATTCAAGGGATGAACGTGGCATGGTTGGCTGACGAAGAGGTGTGATTGAGATATCTGCATTTGTGGAAGACTCGATCCGTTGTGCGATTTGAATGGCAGCATGGAAAGAAACAGGTCCTTGATCGAGGACTCTTCTAGATATATCGTGTCGCAATCTTGGCCACAGAAAAAAGAGTTTCATTTCTTCGGACATTGTTGGGTCAGCCCACAGTAAGAGTTGGTTAAGTTTGACTGCAAATTGGGCAACCGGTTCGAGCTGCTGTTGTTTGAATGAAGTGAGTTGTTGTAGAGCAGTTTGTGTTATATTCTGATGTGCGAAGTTTTGTATTAGAAGTGTCTTGAGAGATGGCCAGTCGACTTTGATCTCTTCCGGTTGTTGGATAAACCATGTTGCAGAGAAGAGACGTCGCGAACAAAAAGGAAAACCAATTAGTTGAAAGAACAACACGTGTTTGTCCCATTTCATGCACGCTCTTCCGGCCGATTGAGTGCTGAACTCCATTTTGTCGGCACGGCAGATGAGTAGAAGCTTCTCTCGACTCCATGCTGCATCACTATGTTCTCGATGCTTCCCCACGTATCATTATAAACCTCTTCAAGTAGCACATCAAATGAATTCAACAAATTTACCTCCTTTCGGTTTTGCAAATTTGGGAGCATGTCCTTTCCCAGAAACTTTGAGCAGCTTGCATACATTCATGACTCACATCCTCCTTTCCAATGGCATCACGGGAACCGAGAGCACCTTCGAAAAGGTAAAGGACTTAGAAGAGGACAATCTTTGATTAAGTGCCCTTGTTTATAGCATTTATCACAAGCATTTGCGAGATTTTTTCACAAAACCTTCTACTCATGAAGCCTTCTACCATCAGAGTCTTTTAAAGAGCTCCTCAGTTTAATGGGCTTAGCCAAATCAATTTCCACCATAATTTGTGGGTCCCACTTAGGATTAATACTTCCTCCCCTTGCTTTCTGATTGCGTTCCTGAAACATAGGAAACCTGTGTTCGTGCTATCACTGTACTGTGTGGTTTCTGTTTATTCTGTAGGTCTCATTCGGAGAACTGTGGTTAACATCTGGAGCTTGGTTCTATGCTGTGAGGGCGTCGTTGCATAGCTCTTGCAAAGGAGAATCCACGTTGGTGCATCGCCCTTGCACCACCTCACTTTCTTCCATCATAGTTATAACATACCTTCAATTTGACCAATCTTTTACTAGAGTCTTCTATCATTCACGGGCTGCGTCGTCGATGTTCGTCACACACAAAGGATTTGCTTGGTTCCTCCTCCCGACCGTCGAGCTTCTCTCTTTCATAAGAGATAGATGTCTCACTTAGATACTATATCATATATGAGACCTCCTCATGTCTTTTCTACCAAATGGTATATAATACCCATGTGCTGCCATGTGGCATCCTTGTCCAAAAGGTAATCCTAACGTTTTGAATATCATATGACATTTCCTTCCCCTTGAAAATATTTTCGTCCTCGAGAATGTAAATGAAATGTCCGTAATGGTAGAATAAAGTGCTCGGAATCTCCTGAACCCCATGTACTCTATGTACATGGTCATCTCTGTGTGTTGTTTCCCCATATCCGTCCCCTTAAGAAGCCTCATATGAGATCATCTTAAAAGTGGGAAACCGTCTAAGTGGTGCCTACTATCTCCAATATACACTTAATTTCCAAACTATCACTCCCATAACATACAAGATTATCCAAATGACATATGATGTATCCTCTATGGAGTAATAGCATGAGAAGCAAGTGTAAAGTGCCAAACTTATAAGCTTGACCGTACCACAATGGAGATAATAAACCATATAATCCTCTAAAATATAGAACAAAGTCCCATAACAAGTGACTCCAAACTCGTCTAAGACTAAATGATAGATTGCCCTCATACCACTCTAGGTCTTCCTAACCTTGAGTGTAATCACAAGTAATAGTTTAACTTAACTATCTTGTGAACCATGAAAATCCATCATCTAACTCAAGGTAATAAAATGCAATCTCTACATTTCACCAACCAAGAAGTCTATGGTTTTTCATCCATTACCTGTGGACTAAGTTCTATTAGAAGAGCATCTATCAGCACTTGTGCAAACTATAATATTTCTCTTCCCTATAGTTTGCCATATGAATGCAGCCTAAGCATTCCCTTTGAGATTCAGATAATCCCTAAGTACCCATCCTCCTAACTGATGTTTACTCATCATACTCATGATGTAACATCAGCTAAGAGTTTGGTACCCTAATAGGTTAGATATATCTCTATCTCCTATAAACCCTAAAGAGAAGAGTCATAACCCTAATCCCAGTCTAACTAATGTCAATACTAGATCATCTCATCTAGTCAAAGACCATCACTGGAGTAACATAATTGCTCCTCTCTAGAGTCTCCATGTGAGACTCAATCTAACCATCATGATTTACTGATCTTTCTCTTGTCTTTGATAGAAGAGTGCCACTTCTATCTAGACAACCTAAAAGTGAGAAAGCGAAACTCTCTATTCAATCTCTTCTACGAAAAAGAGCTCTAGCAGTGGAACCTATTCCACTTTCCCTTTCCCTTTGAAAGAGATTCTTTTGAATCCAATTACTCTACTCATCCATAATTGAGAACATGCATATAAGTTCTCCATGTTTTTTCCTTCCAAAATAGTGGACAAAGAAACTCCCATGTGAAGGAAAATTATACTAAAAAGTAGAGTATATGAATTCCTTCTGAAATAAAGACTAAGAGATGTTTTCCAAACACCTCTTCTGTCTAAAGGAAAACATACTCTATTCTTCTCCTATGAAGAAATCATGTTTTCCTTTTCTTCTTTCTCTCTCAAAGAGCAGGAGCTAAAGTGAGACCACTGAACTAAAGTGAGATCTCTCATGGATCTCTGAGCTGATTCCCACTTTCTCCTTTCCTTAAAAGAGAAACTCATGAATTTATTTAGTCCTCTCTTCCATAACTAATGCATAATCCCTCATTATATATATATTCCTATGAAGATAGAGAATAGATCTCCCCTAACTAATGAAGGTGTATGTAGTGAAGAGTGGAGAAAATAAATTCCTAATAAGGGTCAAAGCCCTCTACTAAAATGGTCAGCAATGATGTGACCTGATACCATAAACACATGTGTATCCATAGTAAAGAACTATCTCTGCCAACCATACTCTGTGCATGGACCTATACGATCCAATCAAACTGATGGAATTATCCTTCCTGAAAACTCAAAATGAGTATGTGATACCAATGGTGATAAAATCACCTATCACATTCTCTACTGGGAGAATAAATCTTCCCTAAACTATGAAGGATAACTCCCAATCCTAAGGAGATGTCTACTAAGAGCTCTCCTCTGATCTAGTGAGACATGACGCCATGAATGATGAGTCCTTTTCTCCCTGGCCATAGAAGAAGAGTGCTCAAAGGGAAGTCATTTCCACCATCCCATACGAGTGAAAACTTCTTCCAATTCACGGTACCATACCTACACTAAACCGAATATATATTCCATGTAATGGAATATGCAAGTGGACTCTAATGAATCCCATATCCTAAAATCATATGAGTGGACTCAAATGAGTCCTATGTCCTTGAACTAGTATAGTTTGGTTCTAGTCAACAATGTGACAATGGATATCCCCTTCTGTTCCGAATAAACTTGTTCCTAGGTACCAAGACTAAGCCTAGGTACCTCTCTGTAGATCCTGATATACATATATATGTATTGGTTACCCCAACTATTTCTGACTAAGGGATCTATACTCTATACCATAGAGCTAGTGCCATGCATGTGGCCTTCCTAACCATCACTCGAATCACATAAGCACCCGTCGATGCTGTCTCATGAAACGCATCTCTGTGATCCCATCTATTTGGTTTCCTTAGTAGTGTAGCAGAAATGCTTCACTTCTTGGTCAAGTGATGTGCATGAGTGAAACTAGTCACTCTTTGGGTATTCCTGATAATACCCCATAGTCTCCTAATCATACTATGAGACTCTTGTGGAGATAAATAAATCTTCACTCCTTTGGAGAGTGTCATATATGTATCTCCCATGCCTATATGCAACTTCCTAAAACCTATAGGATTGCTTGTGCACATTTGTAGTAGTGAAGGTACATGTCCTTCCCCTTAGCAATCCTATGGTCTAAAATCCATAAGGATTATGTGTAGGGATCCTGTTTCTAATAAAGTTGCCTTATCTATGATACTATGATGGTACTAAGTCCATCAAATAGATGCTTAGAAGCATACTAACACCTTAGTGATGTTTGTAGAAAAGGCATGTTACCATGCCATAACATTCTTACCTAAAGCCAAGTGCGTATATAATGCCATGCAGTAGGAAAAATTTTGACAGCATTTCCCTAGGAAATGGAATCCCAAAAAAAAATGAACCATAATCTGAGTGGCACAGAAGCCAGCCAACAACGTAGGGCTTGACAGGCCCATGGCATGCACACCATAAACTCATATATGGACTCCATAACCTGCAAAACATAAAAACAAATATTGGCAATAATTCTCTGTGTTGCATAACCATGTACTTTCTGCAATCCTCTTTCTTGCAAACAATCAAAAAGTGTACTTCTCGCCTATTGATCCATACTTTTAGAATTTAAACAATGATCAATATTTGATGTATGCAATCCAATCTATGCATGTATATACAGAATATGCCATAACATAGAGTAAAATGCCTGAAGCATAAAGCATACACCCCTGAATAGTTTTGGTTTTGGAATTGCATGCATCCAATGCTTCTCAACGAGCTTCGAGACCTCTGCACCTTCCTCCTCCGATCCTAATATAAGCTTTGAAGTGTCCGAAAACATCGGATCACTTCCCAAAACATAAAGCATGGTCAGGTGATTACCAAAATAATGCAAATTTAGTCAAGACATGCATTATTAATCCTTCTTTAGACCTAAAAAAAACACCTTAGGACCTGCAAATGTTCATAAACTTAATATATATATATATATATATATATATATATATATATATATATATATATATATATATATATATATATATATATATATATATATATATATATATATATATATATATATATATATATATATATATATATATATATATATATATATATATATATATATATATATATATATATATATATATATATATATATATATATATATATATATATATATATATATATATATATATATTTATTTATATATATATAGGTGTGTGTGTGTGTGCAAAGCGCTCGACATGAAATTACTCAAAATGCCTTCCTGGTTTGAAAGATATGGCTCCCGAAAGGTAGTTGCCAAAAATTGTTAAGACTTTACAGAGCTGTACAGACCTACAAAAATACATATTTTCAAAAATTTCTTTAGACAAACTGAAAGAAGATCTTGTGCTCTTCGAAATGAGCCATAGCACGTCCAATTTGGGGTTTCCTAGCCCAAGATATGACCATTTCAAGTGGGACATGCCAAACTAGTGGACTGTTGGAGGGGTTGGAAAAAGTGTGAAAATATGATTTTTGGGGTGCCCAAAAGCATTCTTCCATCAAGCAAATCCTAATATTCTCTCCATAACCTCAGAGATTGGTATATGAAGAGGCTTGGGCCTATTTTCACCTTTCCAAATCCTCCCTTAGTGCATGCGAATTTGCTCCCCCAAAAAGGCTAAATCAAGATTTTTAGTTTCATGTCAAAACTTAAATGGGAGCTTTTAGCAAGCTTGTAATCCATCCTAATGTGGATTTTTCTTGGGTTTTCTCTTTTCCATGGTAATAGATACACCATGCTTCCTGTATGTATGCTCTAATCCATGGGAAGCCTCTGAAATGATCTCTTTTCTTACTCCCAAAAGTGGTGTTTGGCAAAAGTTAACATCTAAATTTTTTTTCCAAAAAGTGCGGGACGGGGGTCTTTGAGGAACTAAAATTTCTCCTTAACTTATCATTTTGATGAATCTAATGATTCGCCTATGAAGTCCATACACAATACTCTCAGTATATATACTTTTTCCTATCCATCCATAACTATTGCACCTCTTTTTCCCTCTTCCAAAATGGGAATTCCTTCGATTCAGATGCTGAAATTTTTTCTCAAACAGTGATGGAAGTGGGTTTTGTGGAGCTTCAAACTCCCATCATACTGAGGTATATTTTGGATTTGTTAATCCTATATGGAAGTCAATACACTAGACTATAGGTACGCATTCCTACCAAACTAAGAAGAATCCCTCTTCATTTCCCTTTCCCAAAATGGGTACTAGTCAAAAACTAGCTCTTGAAATTTATGTGAAAATCATGAAAGTAGGCTATTTCATAGGTTCCTACAGCTTACCCTTTCTTGTATTATGAGGGAATTATTGACTCAAGATGAGAGTATATAAGCCATACTCTCCATACACGTTGTTTCCTTCCAAGATCTTTATCCCAACCTATCTTTCCTTAAAACCGAAGTACTACTATGATTATCTCCTGGAAATAACAAAAACAAATTTCATACCAGTGCTTGAGGTGGTATCTTCCCATCTCGAAAATTTCTCCATCATTGAGCTCAAAACTCCATTCATATGTGCATGATTGCAATTGCCTATCCATGAGATCCTCTTTTCTTTGTATTGCCGACGAACATAAGGAAGTATGTTCTATTCCCCTTCCTTCTACAGAGCCTTCTCGTAACCACTTTGGTTGCTCTTACCAACATTGAGATGAGCTTTTGATGGGATGAGGGAAGAGTTCCAATCATACTTCATATTTCTCTGTGTATGTTCAAGAATATGACTTGCACAAATGCTTGTATTCTTCAAGAAGATTGCTGCGCGCTCGTGTATGCTTCACTTGAATACTCTATTACTATTCTTTCTGAAGTATAATAATCAAAAGAGCATAGACGCCTTGGATAAGCCATGCATCTCTCACATAGAGGGCGTGAGTTCAAATCTGTCAAGCTGTAGCATTCGCATGGCCCGGATGAATGCTCTGATACCACTATAACATACCTTCAATTTGACCAATCTTTTACTAGAGTCTTCTATCATTCACGGGCTGCGTCGCTGACGTTTGTCACACACAAAGGGTTTGCTTGGTTCCTCCTCCGGACCGCCAAGCTTCTCTCTTTCATAAGAGATAGATGTCTCACTTAGATACTATATCATATATGAGATCTCCTCATGTCTTTTCTACCAAAGGGCATGTCCAAAAGGTAATCCTAACCTTTTGAATATCATATGACAATAGTCTTTTAAAGAGATAATGGGTTCAATAGGCTTAGCTGCATCAATTTCCACCATAATTTGTGGGTTGCATTTAGGATTAATACTTCCTTCCCTTGCGTTTTGACCTAAAATGTTTCCTAGAATACCACCCAATTTATCTCCCGAAGGATAGAAATCTACTCGTAGATCAGGGAAATCAACCCATATTGAAAATCTTGGTGGGCTTAGCACCACGAGGATTAAAACCAATATGCCATTTAAAAAAGAAAATAGGATTACTGTTTATAAGCCATTTTCCGTTAGTTATTACCTGGAGGGCACTATTAGAATCATCAAAAGCAAGTTATTAGGCGAATATATTGAATGTGCCTCACAAATAATCCTCTTGATTCACAATTAGATCTAATCCATTGCCTAATGAGAAGGTCTAGGAGCATGGCATAACCCTATCGCAATGCATTCAACCAATTGAGTTTGCTAGATGTCTAAAGAATTCCTATCAATAACTAGGGATTCATGGTCTTGCTCATTGCCAATAGTATTGTCATTAAGATGATGCGGCTCAACATCTATTTTTTCCTTAGCTTTGACATAGAAGTGGAAAAGGGGATTGTGCGACACACCTGTATTTTTGTCAAAAAAAATGGATTGTTGATTAGCATGAGCCAGACCTTTGATGGTTTGACCATAAGATCAAGGGCGAGAAGCACAGCCACTACCTTCGGACATCGTCCTCTTACCATATTTTGCATTACCCATCGGCTTGTCCACTTCAGGGTGCATAAGCCCATTCCGAAGAGCCTCGTGAAGTGGCATGGTCTCCCCTTTGGGGAGAGATAGTAGATTGAGAAAGAGTGCAACCTAGAAAACAACCTCAAGGATGCAATAATAGACAGTAGTGTGTAAAGGGAGGAATGAAGCAAGACATGGAAGCATGCGAGAGAAGCTTGCAACAAATCTTGGTCCTCCCGCATCATTGTTGAAACCTTTTAATCATCTTGTAGTCCTCTCTCACCAAAAAAAAGAGGGGATTGAAGAAGATTAAATTTCGAGATTTAAGAAGAATGTAGACTTTCATGTCATGCTTAATAGGATATGGTGTGAGGATTGGTCAAGCTTTAGGTGGGATTTCAAGCTCCAATCCTTTTGGCATCCCCTCATCCAAGTTATGAAATCGGTTGTTATGTGGCAAATCCTCCACTAGGGAATTTGGACCAATGTAAAAGCTAAAAACATTTTTGGATCCCCTCCATGGTGTAAACGATGGCTTCATGGTATTGAGGACTAGGGACAACTCTTCGTTTCATGCTCCAAATCAATGTGCATGGGACAACAGTTCAAGTAGAAACAGACCATCAACCATTGGTTTCACTCATACATAAGCAACACCCTCCAGGACGACTTTTGCGATGGGCACTAGCACTACAAGAGTATAAATTTTCTCTGTCATATTGTAAAGGTGTCAACAATCAGGTTGCAGACAATCTATCACGCAGAGAACATCAGCTAGTTCAACTTACACCACCTAGAATCTCACTCCCACTGAACACAGAACAGATAGCGACTTTCCAGCAAAAAGACCCAACCATTCAACAGATCATCTTTCAGCTAAGGGATCCTTCAATGCCAGTACCTCTGAAGCGTTTCATATTGATTAATAATGTCGTACACTATATCAGCAACGATCATGAACCAAGGATATATATTCCACGACAACTTCACCATGCATACCTCGAATTCTATCACAACCATCCGCTTTCTGGCATCTAGGATTCCACAAAGTCCTCCAGAAACTACGCCTGCATCACTACTGGCGACAAATGCGTCACACAGTGTCAGATCATCTTAACCGATGTCACATCTGCCAAGGCACAAGACAACCGCAGATAAAACCAGGAAAACTCTCTCCCATTTAGGTAACAGAACCATTTGAAATGATAGGTTGGGACCTCACAGAACCATTTGAAATGATAGGTTGGGACCTCGCAAGGCCATTTCCAGTTACCCCCACAGGAAACAGATATATCCTGGTTATAACAGAATATTTGACACGCTGGTGTGAGGCTTCCGCAGTTCCCAACATTTCAACATCTACCATTGCTGACGTACTATTAAAATTGATATTCAGACATGGCTGCCCGAAACACATTTTGTTAGACCAAGGAGCCCAATTTAGAAGTGAAGTCCTGCAAGTACTCACTAAAAGCCTCGGAATCTCGCAGATTTTCGCTTCCCCTTCTCACCCTCAGACAAATGGCCTTACTGAGAGGTTAAACAAAACAATCAAGCAAATCATCGCATCATTTGTCGACCCCCTACACCAGAATTGGGATCAGATCCTCCCTTTCGCCATACATGCATACAATACCTCAGTACAAGCCTCTACTAAAGTAAGCGCATTCAGAGCTCTTTATGGCAGAGACCCCCGCCTCCCACCAGATCCCTACACCCTCAATATTAAACCAACTCGTACTGATGCTGCAGAATGGTTCTTGTACCTTCAACAACAGCAACCATTACTTAGAAGTGTTATCCTACATAATTTACATATCGCACAGCAACGTCAAAAAAGGAATTACGATCAGGGAAGACAAGAAGTGGAATACAAAGAAAATGACATAGTACTGCTCTACAACCCAGTCAGACGAACAGGCCTCAGCGAATCTTTTCTCCATAGATGGATCGGACCCTACAAAGTAACACATCGCCTACGCAGAAACACATATAAGCTACAGCGCTTGACAAATAAATCTATAACAGTGGCGCATGTTACGCGCATTAAACCATATCAACCTCCTTCATCTTACCCAGTAAGTACCAGCACAAGACATCATGGCTCTACAACTCAGATGGGAGGGGGAGGTGTGGAGTCGTTTGAGGAAGTAAGACCAAGTCAAACCACTCCACTAGAGCAACAGACGGATAAGGACGCGCCTAACGACTAGCACTAGGGAGTTTCTTGGCATGATGAAGAATGGTCATGTAACGGACAGAACGAGATAAATAGGACGGGAGGACCTGGACCAAGGGGTCGCAGCAGAGAGAGAATCAAGATACACCACAGTTGCATGTGTCTTTCTTTTTTTTTTTTTTTTTTTTTTTTTAATGGAGGTTCGGCCGAGGCCTACTCCCCCTGACTTTAACTTTGAAATGAACAACTGCATGTGTCTTTCTTTTGTTCGCGCAAATATTTTCAATTAATTCAGCGCGCACCGCCGTTTCTTTTTTTTTTCTTTCTTTCTTTTTGGCTTTCCCTTTTGGGAATTCAAAAGATGGAGGATTTGATTTGGGCGAAAACTCGATATGCTTCTAAACCCCTCTTTTCTTTCCTTTTCCGTTTCTTTTCCCCCCTTCCAAAAGGAAGTTCGGCCTACTTACTTTACGTAACAGAGAGAACAGGTGTACAAGTGAATGGGCCTAGCACACATGGGACCCCCTCAATCCCACCGACCACGGGTTGCCTGAAACTCGCTACAAGATGAAGGAAACGGGACGATCTCTAGGGGTAGTGGCTCCGCTTCTCCCCCTCGCTCTTATCCTCACGCCCTCAATCTCATGCTAATCAACAGCCGATTTCTTTTAATCACAAAAATACACGTGTCTTGCACAATCCCCTTTTCCGTTTCCATGTCAAAGGTAAGCGGAAAGTAGATGTTCACCCACACCATCTTATTCTCGATGCTCCTCGCATTGACACCAACTCCTTAGACATCGGGCAATCTCAACTATGTGAATGCATTGCGATAGGCTTATGCCATGGTCCTAGGCCTTCTCAAGAAGCCTTGCAGCAATGGATTAGATCGAATTGGGAAACAAGAGGATTATTTGTGGGGCACACTCAATATTTTCCTAATAACTATTTTCTTACTTTTTTTTTGCTCATTCTAACAGTATCCCTCCATGTAATAACTGAGGGAGAGAGGCTCATAAACGGTATTCCTATTTCCTTTTTCAAATGGCATATTGGTTCTAATCCTCGTGGCCCTAAGCCCACCAAGATTTTGATATGGGTTGAATTATGGTGGAAACTCTCGAGTCATGTGGGGGGAAGATGTCATCCCGTGATGCAATAGGGGACATCTTAATTTTCCTACTATAATTTCCTTCTAGCATCATCAATGAGGTCCAGTGGACATTGCACCACTCACATCTATTTGAATGAGACAAACTATGTTTTGTGCACATCTCCGTTCTATTTTGTATGAAATGATAGCACAGTGGAATAGATTAGTAGATAGATCTTAGAAAAAATGAAGACACAGAGAGGCGTAAACTCAGAGATAGAGAACCAAATTCTGCAATTACGAAGAGCAATGGAGCTACAAAGATGGTGTTTTCCACTCGTGCACTCCCAATTACGCAGCACATAAATTTCAACAATTGTAGAAAATTCTGCATTATTTGAATTGGGAAGACAAGGGTTCAAGCCATTCAAACTAGTAGCAATTTTAAATGTATCTTTCGTTTATAGACCATTAAGCTTCAATATTAAGTAAACTCTTTTCTTGAGGAAATCTCCTTTCCATAAGTCTTGCATGACTTTTGTCACACCTCCCTTGTGATCTTACAATTCAACGCATTAATGTACCAAGCTCTTCATAATCGCCATCATCCTATCAATGGGGCTTCATTTAAAGATATCCAATGGGCTTCTATGGTAAGGTAGACCCATTGAACTTTCAAATCGTAAGGCTATTCTTCGCTTACAAATTATGATCTTTCTTTTAGTCGCTTCTACGACCCGTTGACCCATGAGATGGCTATCAAGCTTTTCAAGCCATAATATGGAGTGCATCTTGATTAGAATTGATATCTCAAATTAAATATAGCTAGGTCTAAAAACTTTCCATAAGAGCTCAACAAAATGGAGTTGTTGAAAGAAAGAATAGGTCTCTCACTGAGATAGCGAGGTGTATGGTCAAAAGTTAGGCTTTGCGACATAGCTTCTCGCTTGAGGCTATTATGTGTGTAGCATATGTACTTAACAGGTGTCCCACCAAAGCACTAAAACATATCACTCCATATGAGACTTGGAATGGTTGCAAGACATTTGTTGCTCATCTATGTCTCTTTGGTTGTCCAGCATATGCATTAGTGCCTGAACAACAACACAAGAAATTGAATGATAGAGTAAAGAAATGCTTTTTTGTTGTGTAAAGTTTTGAAACCAAAGGCTATCATTGGTATCATTCACAAACCAAACACATTTTTGTTATCCGTGATGTTTTTTTGGAAGATGCAATTCAGCCATTAGTTTCATGTACCAAGGAGACTTTAGTGAGCTCTAGAGATGTGCATGACACTTTTTTGTCTCTTTATATAGGATGATAGTCAAGTACAAGTGCAAATACAGAAATCTCTGAGCCTTTACAGGTTCCATGATGATGCAAACCATTCCATTTCTAACACACATTTACATGATGCACTTGTTGATGAGAGGGCTGACATAGAGGTGGAAAAAACTATGCATAAATTCCTAGTGTAGACTTTTTGAGAGATAGCAAATTAGATGCCCCTCTCTCATATCGTACTCATTCAAGCTCTCATAGTGCTTCCTTTGCATCAGGTTGTTATGCAATAGCTGCCTCTTGTTCTTTTGATGAGAACGAGCCATTTTTTCGATGAAGCACAAAATTCAAGAAATTGGATGGCTACCATGCAATCAAAATATGATGCTATTATGAAGAATGGTACCTAGTATCTATGTTATTTGTGTCCAAGCAAAAGGTCCATTGGCACTAACTGGGTATACAAGCTGAAATGTAAGCCTGATGGAACACTTCATAGGTATAAGGCTAGGCTTGTTACAAAAAGGTTAGGCTCAAGAGAGAGGGATTGATTTTGATGAGACCTTTGTAATCACATGTCAAATGACCACCATTCATAGCATTTGTGTAGCTTCAGCCCATCATGCTATGAATTTACATTAGTTGGACATTAAAACTATATTTGTAAATGGTGATTCACATGAAGAAGTGTATTTATTTCAGCCTCATGGTTTTGCATGCAAAGGGCATGAAAACAAAGTGTGGAGGTTGATAAAGGCATCTTATGGTTTAACACAAGCACCACATGCTTGGTATGAAAAGATACATGCCTACTTCATTGCACACGATTTAACAAAGCATGGAGATTGATAAAGTCATCTTATGGTTTAACGCAAGCACCACATGCTTGGTATGAAAAGATACATGCCTACTTCATTGCACATGGTTTTGAGAACAGTTCAATTGCAAGACCCTTATACATGAAGCGTGTAGCTAATGTACTTCTGATCATTTTTGTGTATGTTGATGGCATGTTGCTCACTAGTATTGATGAGAAGCATGTTGCTGAATTTAAGGCTGATTTGCATGCCTCTTTTGAGATGTCATATTTTGGGCATTTGCATAATTATTTGGGCATTCATTTAATGCAAGTTGATGGGGATATAGCTTTGCGTCAAATAAAATATATTGAAACATTATTGTAGTGTTTTGGCATCGAAGATTGCAAATCTATTACCATTCCTATGGAAACAGGTTTATGGTTGAGACTTCATGATGGAGGAGATGCATTTTATGTTGTTATCTATCAAATGGTGGTTGGATGCTTGATTTACTTATGCATAACGCATCCTAATATTTAGTTTGTTGTCTCTCAAATGAGCAGGTTTATGCATTGCCTAGGTCTCAAGGATTGGAAGGTGATTATGCACATCTTTTGCTACTGTAATGGAACTTGGATACTTGGATTCACAAACCAAACACATTTTGGTGCTCCGTGATGTTGTTTTTTTGGAAGATACCATTCAACCATTACTTTCATGTACCAAGGATATTTTAATTAGGTCTTGAGATGTGTATGATACTTTGTTGTATATTTCTACTAGTGGATAGTAAATTACTAGTCCAAATAAGGCAAATTATCATCCTTTACAGGTTCCCTGATGATGCAAACCATTCCATTTATGATGCACATTTACATGATGCACTTGTTGATGAGAGGGTTGACGTAGAGGTGGAAAAAACTATGCCTAAATGGCTAGTGTAGAATTTTTGAGAGATAGCAAATTAGATGCCCCTCTCTCATATCGTACTCATTCAAGCTCTCATAGTGCTTCCTTTGCATCAAATTGTTATGCAATAGCTGCCTCTAGTTCTTTTGATAAGAACGAGCCATTTTTCTCGATAAAGCACAAAATCCAAGAAATTGGATGACTACCTTGCAATCAAAATATGATGCTATTATGAATAATGGTACCTGGTCTTTATGTTATTTGTGTCCAAGCAAAAGGTCCATTGGCACTAAATGGGTATACAAGCTGAAATGTAAGCCTGATGGAACACTTGATAAGCATAAGGCTAGGCTTGTTACAAAAAGGTTAGGCTCAAGAGAGAGGCATTGATTTTGATGAGACCTTTGTAATCACATGTCGAATGACCACCATTCATAGCATTTGTGTAGCTTCAGCCCATCATGGTATGAATGTACATCAGTTGGACATTAAAAACTACATTTCTAAATGATGATTCACATGAAGAAGTGTATTTATTTCAGCCTCATGGTTTTGCATGCAAAGGGCATGAAAACAAGGTTGATAAAGGCATCTTATAGTTTAACACAAGCACCACATGCTTGGTATGAAAAGATACATGCCTACTTCATTGCACATGGTTTAGAGAATAGTCCAACTCAGAGAACCTTATACATGAAGCGTGAAGCTAAAGTACTTTTAATCATTGTTGTGAATGTTCATGGCATGTTGCTCAATGGTATTGATGAGAAGCATATTGCTGAATTTAAGGCTGATTTGCATGCCTCTTTTGAGATGTCATATTTTGGGCATTTGCATCATTATTTGGGCATTCATTTAATGCAAGTTGATGGGGAAATAGCTTTGTGTCAAATTAAATATATTAAAACATTATTGGAGTGTTTGTGGCATTGAAGATTGCAAACCTATTGCAATTCCTATGGAAACAGGTTTATGGTTGAGACTTCATGATGAAGGAGATGCATTTTATGTTGTCCTCTATCAAACGGTGGTTGGATGCTTCATTTAGTTATGCATAGTGCATCCTATTATTTAGTTTGTTGTCTGGGTGAAAGCATGTTAATGTTTACAAAAAAGTGATGTTCGGGACATAGTTAATTAGCTGGAAAAACGCAATCCTTCTTAGCTGAACATCGTGCAATAGTTATTGAAAGAGAACTAAATGCGAGGTGGTGGGGTGAGAGTAGGCCACAGTACTCATGCTGGAGTGTGGAGCATTCGTGACGTGGGTTTTTTTGCTTGCTGCATCTTGAAGAGTCCGCCACAGTACCTCATCTCACCTAGGAGTCTTTCTGCATAGCTAATTGGTGTCTTTGGAAGCCATGCTATTTTGTTGATCTTGCACTCTTGTAACGAGTCACGATCGAATCTTTCAATGATTGTCTTGATGAGCGATGGAAGACATACATGTGCAACACAAAATCGAAGGCTTTAATCAACTCTAAAGAATCGGCTCTGTCATTGCATTTGGTTCAACTCATTGCACTTCAGGTTCCCTAACTTTCATGCAACCAAGATTAGGGTCGACCCAAAAGCTCTGTATTGGATATTATTATCCCAAGTTGAAGTGGAAAATCGACTCTGTTAAGAGCTAGAAATAGACTTTGGAAGCCACCACCAACATGTATCCTTGGGACAGAAAAGACATGACAAAGCTTGATGCGATTTCTATGCGTTGCAGAGTAGGAATGCTTTTCCAACTCCTTGCTCTTTTGGATGGTGGGTAAAAGAATCTTATTTTTTACAAAAAAGTGATGTCCAGGACATAGTTAATTAGCTGGAAAACCCCGATCCTTCTTACCTAAACATTGTGCAATAGTTATTGAAAGAGAACTAAAAGCGAGGTGGTTGGGCGAGAGTAGGCCGCAGTACGCATGCTAGAGCATTCATGACGTGGGTTTTTTTGCATGCTACATGTTGGAGACTATGCCGCAGTACCTCATCTCGCATGGGAGTTTTTCTACGTTATGCATGTTGAGTAGGGAACAGTGAGAGGGACTCCATCACTATAGGCATTTTTTCTGCACGATGCGTCCTGATTGGGGAATATTGATAACTGTTTTTCTATGCGCTGCATGTTGGAGAATACACCGCAGTACCTCTTCTCGCTTGTGAGTTTTTCTGCATGCTGCATGTTGAGTGGGGAATAGTGAGAGGGACTCCATCACTATACGTATATTTTCTACGTGTTGCATCCTGAGTCTATACAGATAACTATTTTTATGCATATCACATATTTTGGTTTGAAGATCATTCCTAAAAAGGTAATCCACTTCTTCATATTTGATGACAAGAAGCATGACACCTTTTTTGTGCCACAATGTTTCCAAATACATTTGCAATGGTTGAGAGAGCTAAACCTTGACTTAAGTCACCATTGGGTACGGTCAGATGGTGTAGCTTCTTGTTTTAAAGATTGATGACATTGATTTTATGGTGATGTGTGGGCTCTTTGCCCCTGCACATTTTGTACAACTCCCTCATTGATCTACTTTTTTCCTTTTCTCTAAAAAAAAGGGAAGTTATACACGAGTAACATCTCATATTATGGATGATTGTTGCAGGTTTAAAAGTATGCCTAACAATGTCAATTTAGTTTCATATTGTTTATTCATTGTATCTAACATCTGAGGTTTTGGATGATTGTTGTAGGTTTAAAAGTGGTATAACAAGTCTACATACATAAGTGATGGAGCACATAATGATATCAGATGAGCATACTCAATGTAAAGTCAATATAACAAAGTGGACTGATGAGTGGTAGATGTTATTGTATTTATGGTTTCTTCATCATTTGTAGTGTGTTGATGCACGACAATCTCGGACAAGCGAATTGATGGAAGCTAATACAATATACTAGTAGTGGATAGTGGTCAGCAAGCAGTAAGATGTTATTGGAAGGAAAAGAGAAGGAAATATAGAGACACAATAACGTCAAGGTGGGGCACTAATGTGGAGAGTAATGCTAATTGCAGTTCAGGAAACTTGGATGGCATTGTGGATAAGATCATGAAGTATTTTAACAATCAAATTAGACACTTATATTGTGAAGATAAAATCGAGGCACTAAATAGGATGTTGCAGAGTCCATGTATTCAGCAAATTTTTGAGGCAATGGGCAATAACAAATATCATGTAACATGTGCCCTTTTCACCAATCTTTGGAATACACTACAAAGTATGAGAAAGAATTTCGATGACCTTGTGTTGAAGAGATCAACGTTGATGATGGCTCTAAATAGTGATGCATATTAATCAACAAATCAGGTAAATATTTCAAGACTTTCTAGGGTATTGGGAGTAAGTAGGAAAGTCGTCTATGATATGATTGGACGGTTAAGTACAATTGAGTCAGATCATAGTTTTTTGAAGGCAACTTGTTGGGGTTCGAAAATCAAAACATCACAAATAAACTTTCAAATTAGTTAGATTACACACACTGGTCTTCATCAAACAGAGAATCTTCCTTCAACACGCTTTCATTATAGTATAACTTATACTGCGTCAGAAAATTCTTATCTTCATCAAAACACTCTACCGAATGAATGGAGATTCACGCAAAAGACTACACTTATCTGAGTAATGACTCCTGTCAACATTCTTTACGCATCAAACACATTCTTGTAAGAAACATTCACCAGAAAAGACTTCAAATTACAGAGAATATATATTGTTGCAAATACAAGAAATCTACTTCTGAGTTTCATTCTTTCTAGAACATACATCTTGCTGCTTCTGATTTTATGAAGCGCTCTTCCTCCTGCAGTCCCACTTCCTACTTCCTCCGACCACTTCTTGATTTCTCCACGCACATCAAGTGTAACATCTTCCCCTTCTTATGACATCCACGCGAACTCCGATGTAACTGTCTGTTAAAAATCTGATGCACCAAAAATAGACATCCGACTAAATTAACAATCTTTCATAATTCAAATTAACCATTTATCCTCCGGATTTCCCTATCCTCAAACACCTGGCATAGCCCGGTGGGGAATTTTGTCAAAAATTAGACTCGAATTTACAATCCCTTGATCATATAAAATTATTTCCTTCGATTGTTTAGAATTAGCCGCTTCCTCTGCTCCATCCTCTTCATTCTGTATCACTTTCAGATCTTCCCCAATATCTTTTTGTACCTCTTGGAATTTCATGTGAACAAAATAATTATTGCTGCTCAACAATTGCGTCGAGCTTCTGCTCCAAATCCTTTTGCAACAATTGCTCCTGCAACTCTTTAATTGATTGCTCATACTCCTTAATTTGCTTCTGATATTCATCAACCAAATGTTGTAATTCCTTCTCATACCTCGAAACAAAACAATTATGTACCTGCTCAATCCGAATTCTACACAAGGTTTGCCAACGACTTTGAACTACCTTCCATATGTCTTGAACATATTTCTGTACCTGCTGCTTCAATACTCCAACATCCGACTATGTCATTCAAACTACATTAAATTCCACTTCCTCATTTTCCAATGTTTGCTTCTCTAATGACAACAATGCTTCCACCTGAGATCTAAGTACTACAACTTCTGTCTGCAAATTTCATTCAATGTAGAAAAACCATTCATCTCGTTTTCAATTTTCTCCTGTATGATGCTCTTCCACTCATCAAATTCCTGTAATGACCGCTTTACCTTCGACAACTCAATTACTTGCTACACTTTATTTTGTTGTTTGTACTCCTCCAATGCCTGCGCTTTCTTATTTACCTCTTCCTGAAGTAATTGTACTCACTTCTGTAAGAACTGATAACTCTCTTTATCAACAAAGTCCATAGCTTGCTCAAACTTTTTCAATTGTTCCTCCTGCCAATCTAAAAAAACAGAAACCTCTTGCATTTTCTCCCTCATACTCGATGCATCAAAAAATTTTCGTAGTATTGATTGTTGCTTAACCTCTTCTTCCTTTTTACTCTCCAATGCCCAGAACTGCACATCTACCTTTCTCTTTTTAGATAATATAAATGTCTTACCTATTATCTTTGTCTGCTCTGCACAATTCAGAATCTGCAACAACTCATCATCATTTAGAATCTGTGCTTTATGATCAGTCTGAATCGTTTGCATTACTGGCACCAATTCTTCTGTCGTATATCCCGCGTTCAACAAATCTTTACACATCTTGTGTACTTTGCCGATTACCTGCACTTGACTCCTAATTCCTGATTCATCAGCTTGAACTTTGGTCTCCTTAGGACTTGACAGCCCTTGACTATCCGTCTGCTGCACAAACTGAAAGAGCGTTGTTAGATATGCTGACATACGACTGTTCACCAATGTTTTTCGCCTATTTCCCATAAAAATTTGCTCACGCATGTGCTCATACAACCAATGAGCCCAACTTACACTACCATTCGATTCAGCATAAGCTAATGGCGCAAAATTTTCTCTTGACATGTAATCATATTTAATAATAAAACATAATCTTTCTTAGTACCACGTCAGCTGCTCCCTACGTGCATACGCTGCGTTTTTCATCATATAGTATTGCCTTCCTCCTTCCCTTGTGCCAAATTCCTTCCTCAATGACTCCTCTGAACACTTCGGAATAACTACATCCTTGTAAATTGGTAATTTAAACACCTTTGCCACTAACTCAGGTGAAAACTTTACCTGTAATGTCAATTGTCCCTTCGTCTTCTTCAGAATCTCAAGCTAACTTTTGGCATAGTAATTGCATCGCCATTGTGCCGACGACAACGCTGCAAACTGCAATAAACCTATTTTGTGGAGCCAAGCCGCATTAATAGGAGAATGCATATCAATTTCTACCTTAAAATTGGTAAATGGATCCATGACCATCTGCATAAACTTCATTGCTGTGGATGGTGTCGAAGTCTCCTCCACCTCATCTTGAAGTTGGCTATCACTCTCCTCCGTTGTCGTGTCCTCCTTGCGCAACACTACTTCTCTTCTTTTACAATGCCCCCTCATGACTGCTGCCTCCTACAACAATACACTAGAACCTGCGAGGAACATCACCTTTGGAGCCATAATATAGAACACAACATGCAGGTTCAAATAGTGCGAACTTTCAAATCGCCTCTGAGCTGCAACCTTTACGTACTGGATCACGTGCCCACACACGCAACTACATAATGTTTGAGTATAAGTTAGATTAAAAATCATTAAGCTCATCCTTTAACACATTTGCATGCTATGAGTAAAAATCGTTCTACACGTGCAGTTAGTTGCATTAAAACTCATGCGCCAATCGAGAATAATCAAGTGAATTCTCTTCCCATTCATATTGCATTTTCCGATCCATGTACATACAATTTCCCCCAAAACTTCGGATACATGATATTGCTGACTACCTGCTACCACCATTGTCCATGCATCATGAGTTACATCCCTTGCTGCATCTGAATATTCCTCTGCTACTTTAGTCCGATTCACGAACACTCCCTTCTTCTTTTGTATGCCGATAACCAACTTCTAACAAAATTGTGAACCTTTGATTATACCATATCCCCCAATGGATTCGTAAGAACGCGCTTAATGCCATTTTCGACCAAGTACAATCAAGGAAACATGTTACCAAGGACGAAAATGCAGATAAATAAGCCTTCTTGCTCCTGTGATCAGTCATGCTAACAGTATGTCTTCCAGAATTAACCATTGCTTGCACTACATTAGAAGATAACCAATCCAAATGTGGCAGCTTCCCTTGAAATTTCTTTAATCGAAATCCATTGATCGGTTTCTCAATTCTGGTGCCAAATACATCTGCCAATAGGAAAGTTCCTTGCCCTAAATCTTGCACAATCTGATATGGACCTTGATATCTCAATGTAAGCTTTCTCGGATGTGGTCCAAGCTTAGAATTATACACCATTACCCAATCTCCTTCCTTAAATAACTTAAACTTCACATTCTGATTCACCCAAGCTTGTCTTTGTCTTTGAATTACCTCAGTAATGTATGCACTTACCAAACGATCTTCTTCCAACTGCAAAGATATTTGCTTCTATGCTTAACTGATAAACTCGGAGACATCTTTTCTGCTGTGATTCGTAAACTTGGAACCACAAATTCCATGGGTACTATTGCCTCCAATCCATATACCAGTCGAAATGGAGTCATACCTGTTGTCACTTTGAATGTTGTTCTAAATGACCACAAGACTAAGTCAAGTAATAAATCCCAATTTTTCTGCTTGTCATGGACAAGCTTCTTAAGAATACGCATTAATGTTTTATTTGTTATTTCAGTATGACCATTCGCCTGTGGATGATATGCGGTAGACTTTTTATTCATAATCAAATGGGTTCGTGTTAATTATGAAATTACTTCATTAAGGAAATGCGCACCTCTATCACTCACTAACTCAATAGGACACCCAAATCTGGTCATAATATTATGATAAAGAAATTTTGCCACACTTGCTGCCTTATTATCTTTCAATGCCACTGCTTCCACCCATGGTGTACAATAATCTGTAGCTACTAAACTATATCTGTTGCCACGCTCAGTAATTGGTTTGATAGGGCCCACAAAATCCATACCCCACTTTTGGAACAGATCCAATGGTAAAACCGAATGATCAGACATACTATCTGTATTGCTAGGTTGGCCCATCTTCTGACAAATCACACATCTTTTTGCATGCTCATGTGCATCCTTTAACACAGTAGGCCACCATAACCCTACTTGTAATACTTTCTTTCCTGTAATATCCCCCGACAAATGACCTCCTGCTGGACATGAATGTGCCTCTTGTAACACGGTTGGTTGTTCAAATTCTAGTACACACCTCCTAATAACCTGATCTACCCCTTTTTTATATAATGCACCGGCTATGATCAAGTAGGGCCTGCTTCTCAGTGCAAATTTCCTTCTCTGATCAGGTGAAAAATGTTGTGGTAATGACCCATCCGTTAAAAATACCAATAATTGATCATACCATGAATCTGGTTCAGCAACCTGTGCATTAAACAATTTTGCATCAGGGAATTCATCATTGACACCCGAAGGTGCCTCCCCTGATTCCAACCGACTAAAATAGTCAGCCATTGCGTGCTCCTTGCCTGGAGTATGAACAATCACAAAATCAAACTCTTGCAATAAAAGCATCCACCTGGCTAATCTTCTTGTCAACAAAGGCTTCTTAATCAAATATATCAAAGTCTGGTGATCTACATGAAAAACCACCTTATTGCCCAACAAATAATGTCGAAACTTATTGAGAGAATATACCATTGCTAAGGCTTCCCGTTCAGTCATCGGATAATTCCTTTCGGAAGAACACAATAGCCTACTAGCATAATATACGGGTCTAAACCATCCTTTCTCTTTTTGCTGCATCAAAACTGCTCCAACCGCCATATTCGATGCATCAACAAATATGTGGAAGGCCAATGACCAATCTGGTGGTTGCAAAATTGGTGCTACAGATACCATCTTCTTCAAGAGTTGAAACGCTTTTTCTTGAGCATCCGCCCATACAAATGGAACATCCTTTTTTGTCAAATGTGTAAGCAGTAAAGAAATATTAGCCAAATATCTGATCGACGAACCGCATTACTTCCTTTACATTCGTAGGTGCCTTTGCCGTCCTAATAGCTTTAATCTTCTTAACATCGATGGCCATGCCTTGTTCAGAAATGACATGTCCCAATAAAATACCACTTCTAACTGCAATTACACTTTTGAACGGATTTAACACCATCCTAAACTGTCGACATATGTCAAAACATAATTTCAGATGCTGCAAATTCTGAACCATCTTACCAAAAACCAAAAAATCATCCAGAAACACCTGCATAAACTCATGTAGGTAAGGTTCGAACACTTTGGTACTGCATCCAATATGGCATCACAAAATAGCATAGGAAAAGGATCAGTAATTGTTGCCGCATTTAACTTTCTATAATCCACACAAATTTTGAGTTTCCCATTCTTTTTGGGGACTACAATTATAGGAGAAAGCCAAGTCACTTGATTAACAGGTTTAATAAATCCGACAGCCAATAGTTTATTAATTTCTTCTTTCACTTGCTTAGCAAAATTTGGATTCATCATATACTGCTGCTGCACAACTGGCACTGCATCCGTCTTCAAATTAATCCGATGTTGATGTAAATCTGGATCTATGCCCTTAACCTGAGAATAATCCCATGCAAATACATCTACATACTCTTTCAACAAACAAACAAGATCTTCCATAAACCGACCATCAATGGCCTTACTAATTCTCACCATCTTAGGTTCAGTTTTGGTTCTTGAATTGACTTCCTGAAGCTCTTCCTCCTTTACCCTTGCTGAACCTGCATACTTTTGGTCATATATCCGTTCAGCCAAACATATTACTTCTTTTTCCTATTGTTCTAACTTCTGCTGCATCGGAGTCTCGAAACTTTTCTCAAACATCCTTTGTATTTGTACTCCTTCGAGCTGCTCACCCAAAACTGGCCCTTCTACTTTTTGCACCATCGGATAATCCTTACTCAATACTGCTACAACATCAACCTCCAATACCGGTACTATCGTTGGATTTGCTTGCAAAAATTTTTCCTCTTCGTCATCTGCTAACTCATCCGCGAAATTAATAGTCTGAGCCATCAGTGGTTTATCCTGCACCGACATATCCCTTCTTCCTCGCATAGGGATTGTCACCTACTTTTTCCATTTTTTGATCATTACAACATTCAAATCCCAATCTTGCTTAACTTTAGCAACCCTGAACCAAGGTCTTCCTAACAACATTTCATATGGATAAGCTGACTCAGACATCCTAATGACCACAAAATTTACTATAAATGACATTTCGGAAATAATGATCTGCTACTGCTTTAGAATGCCCACAGGTTGAACCCGATTTTGGTCCACCATCTTCACTTGAAACGGTGCCGGAGCCAATGCCCCTTTCCCCATTTCTTTAAAAATGTGCTCAGGTAATATATTCACCCCTGAGCCCCCATCAAGCAACACCTCATCAAATCGTCTTTGCCCAAACTGTACCTAAATTACTGGCACGACAAAATCTACATCCACTGGATCAATATTATTGGCTGACGTTGAGGGTACCGATCTAAGTACTGGCTTAGAACACTGATCAATCAGCTTCTACAATAATTTCTCCCGAAACGCTGGTACCAAAGATAATAATTGGTCTAAAGACAACTGTAATGGTGAGTTAATGATTACCTCAAACCAATCCTTATGGACATCTTGCTTGGTTGCATTCTTGTTTTCAGAGGTTATTGACAGTACCATGTCCGAATCCTGGTCTTCTTCAGCAGGTTCTATAAATTTCACTTGTTTGTGTTGTTCTTGCTGAACCTGTTTTTGCACTTTGTCCCTAACCTGTCGTTGTTCTTGCCAATTAATCGGAATTTTGTTTTTGGACCTTGTGACCACCAACACTTCCATATCTTTTGCTTTCCCACATTGCTTACAATCACAGCACCACTGAGAGTCATGCTTTGCATTTAGCATGTCCGATGAACTATGAGCTACCTCCTTTCCATACTACGGTTCTGGTAACTCAATGACTATAGCATTGGCTTGAGCAGCCTATTGTCCCTGTTGCAGTTGTTGTCCCTGTTGATTACGCTGATTATATCGAATTACTGGTATACCCCTTTCTTCGCGATGCCTTACCCATAATGGACAATTAGGTCCAATCCAATGATCAAGCACCAAACAATACCCACAAGGCATCACTCTTTGTGGTCGCCCATGTTGATGACCTTGCTGATTATGTCCTTGTTGATTTCCCTGATCTCCCCATAAGGGTCTTGCTTGCTGCTGCCTCTGAAAATTTCCTCTCGCTTGCACCGGCATAGCCTGATTGGCTGCCACATCAGTATTATTTCTATTTTCTTGCCGTGAACTTTGCCCTCTATTCTTGGGGTTGTACCAACATTGGTTTGTTGTATGTCCATCTTTATCACAAATACCACAAAATCTCCTTTCCTCTGGAGCTACAATGGAATATCCATGTCTTTTTAACATACTAATCCATGCTTCCTCTTTACTTTGCTTAGCCTTATGCTTGCGATGGCTACTCCCTCCTACTTCTTCATCTTGGGTATCCGAGTCAGAATCATTTGAACTTTTGTCTGACTCCAATTTTGAATTAGAGTCAGCCTCTGAATTAGAATCCGAATGTCTCTTTTTTGCTCGTCCAAATCTTCTTTCCACGCGTGCAGCTGCTAACACTACTACATCAAAGCCATTTGCAATATCCACACTTGCAACCATATTTCTAATTGTGCTTCGTAATCCTTTCAGAAAATATCCTGCCAACATCTTGTCAGTAGGTCTTTCATTACCTTGCAATCGTTCCATTAAAGTCCTGAACTTCTGATCATAATCTTCCACTAACATGGTTTTTTGTCTGATAGCTCTCAACTTCCGTAACACATCGGAAGGAGTCTTCTCTTTTTTAAATCATTGCAAAAATGCTAATTTTAATGCATCATATGTAGCAAAATGAGCAATACCATATTGACTAAACCAGCTCATAGCTCGTCCTTCCAACGTGGCAGCAAATTGCTGGAGCTTAATGTCATCCCCATAGATAGCTGGGTTTCCATTAGCTGTCCGTTTTATCTCAAATTGAGCCACATGGCAATCAACATCTTCTTTAGAGCTTCCTCTGAAATGAGCTGCTTTGACTTTGGGATTGGGAGGTGGTGGTTGGCTATGGTTGAGGTGTACGCCTAGTTCTTTGATCGGTCACCCCTGCAAGTGGGTCAAATTGGAGTCGTCTTCTTACTCCTACAGTTGCTTCTATTAGGATTAGCGCTCCAAGTATACTGCCCACTAACCTTACCTCTGCTGCACCTGTTTCTCCCTGTTCCTCTTCAGTTTCCAGATTTTCTTCCTCCTCGACTTCGTACCAATCGTAAAATTCTAAGGATGACTCCACATTCGCTACTTGTCCTCCAGATTTCCCTATCCTCAACACAACTCATAGGCCAACACGTACCACATGTATCACACAAGAGGTCAAGCATCTGATTATCATGTTTTGGACAACAGAGAGCTAGGTGTCACCAAATAAGAAGGATATAAGCAGGAGCCGACTTGGCAGAAATCAATATTTGGAGCAACCAGTTCACCTTCTTGATGTATCTCAGGTAATCCTATTTTCAATCATCACTTCACGATTTTAGCTAATTATACAAGAACTAGTAACAAGTAACTTATAGTAACAATCTAATAGTAATAGCTAACTAGTAACAAGCAAATAGTAATAGCTAACTAGTAACAAGCTATTTACAAATAGCTTGTTACAAACAACTAACCAAGAAACTGACTCTTAAGTAATAGCTAATTAGTAACAAGCTAATTAGTAATAGCTAATTACTAATAACCATCTAAGAACCAACTACTTTGTAATAGCTAATTGGTAACAAGATAATTAGTACTAACTAATTATTAACAACTAATCAAGAAGTAGCTACTTAATAATAACCAACTATTAACAAGCTAAATAGTATTAGTTAATTACTAACAACTAAGAACCAGCTACTTAGTAATAGGTAACTAGTAACAAGCTAATTAGTAATAGCTAATTACAAACAACTAACCAAGAACCAGATACTTAGTAATAGCTAATTAGTAGAAGCTAATTAGTAATAGCTAATTAAAAACCACTAATCAAGAACTAACTACTTAGTAATATTTAATTACGAACAAGCTAATTAGTAATAGATAATTACTAACAACTAACTAAGAACTACCTACTTAGTAATAGCTAATTGGTAACAAGCAATTAGTAATAGATTACTAGTAATAATTAATTACAAATAATTAACCAACAACTAGCTACTTAATAATAACTAATTGTTAACAAGCTAAATAGTAGTAGCTAATTATTGAGAACTAACTAAGAACCAAGTACTTAGTAATAGGTAACTAGTAACAAGCTAATTAGTAATAGCTAATTACAAACAACTTACCAAGAACTAGCTAGTTTTTAATAGAAAATTAGTCACAAGCTAATTAGTAATAGCTAATTACAAACACCTTACCAAGAACCAACTAGTTAGTAATACTAATCACTATCAAGCTAATTAGAAATAGCTAATTAGTGAAAACTAACTAAGGACTAGCTACTTAGTAATAGGTTACTAGTAAAAAGCTGATTGGTAATATCTAATTACAAATGACTATCCAAGAACCAGCTACTTAGTAATAGCTAATTAGTACCAAGCTACTTAGTAATAACTAATTAGTAACAAGCTAATTAGCAAGCCAATTACAAACAACTAACCAAGAACCAGCTACATAGTAATAACTAATTAGTAACAAGCTTATTAGTAATAGCTAATTATAAACAACTAACCAATAACCAGCTACTTAGTAATAGCTAATTGCTAACCAACTAATTAGTAATAAGCTACTTAGTAATAGCTAATTAGTAGAAGCTAATTAGTAACAGCTAATTACAAACAACTAACCAAAAACCAACTACTCAGAAATAGCTAATTACTAACAAGTTAATTAGTAATAGCTAATTAGTAACAAGCTAATGAGTAACAAGCTAATGAGTAGCAAGCTAATGAGTAACAAGCTAATTAGTAACAAGGTAATTAATAACAAGCTACTTAGTAATAGCTAATTAGTAGAAGCTAATTATTAATAGCTAATTACAAACAACTAACCAAGAACCAACAACTTAGTAATAGCTAATTACTAACAAGCTAATTAGTAACAAGCTAATGAGTAACAAGCTAATTAGTAACAAGGTAATTAATAACAAGCTAATTAGTAATAGCTAATTACTAACAAACTAATTGGTAATAACTAATTACAAATTGCTAACCAAGAACGAGCTACTTAGTAATAGCTAATTACTAACAAGCTAATTAGTAATAACTAATTAGTAACAAGCTAACAAGTAACAAACTAATAAGTAACAAGGTAATTAGTAACCAGCTAATTAGTAACAAGCTAATTAGTAACAAGCTAATTAGTAATAGCTAATTACAAACAGCTAACCAAGAACCAGCTACGTAGTAATAGCTAATTACTAACAAGCTAACAACTACTTAGTAATATCTGATTAGTAACAAGCTGATTAGTAATAGCTAATTACAAATAGCTAACCAAGAACGAGTTATTTAGTAATAGCTAATTGCTAACAAGCTAATTCGTAATAGTTATTTATTGAGAACTAACTAAGAACTAGCTACTTAGTAACAGCTAATTACAAAGAGCTAACCAAGAACTAGCTACTTAATAATAACTAATTACTAACAAGCTAATTAGTAATAGCTAATTACTGAGAACTAACCAGTAACAATGCAAGACCTTGTAAACAACTAACCACTCACATCTATTTGAATGAGACCTAATAGATGAACGGAAGAGTCAAACTATGTTTTGTGCACATCTCCGTTCTATCTTGTATGAATTGATAGCACAGTGGAATAGATTAGTAGATAGATCTCAGAATAAATGAAGACACAGAGAGGCGTAAACTCAGAGATAGAGAACCCAAATTCTGCAATTGCCAAGAGCAATGCAGCTACAAAGATGGTGTTTCCCACTCGTTCACTCCCAATACAGAGCTTAGAATGAAACTACAACTACACATGGGCCATGCTTACTAGTACAACTACACATGGGCCATGCTTATATTGTGGAATGGAAGAGTCAAAGTATGTTCTTTGTGCACCACTGGCCTATTTTGTAAGGAATAATAGCACACCTCTAGCCTCATAAAATAGAAACTCAAAAAGTCAAAGGATGAAAGAGATTCCATTTCTGTATAAAGCAATCATAGGCTTCACAAGAAAAACTAACAAGCTTTCTCTTTTTGGCAGCTTTATTGCCTTCAAGAATAGCCTTTGGATATTCAACATGAATGAGCATAGAAACTTCCACTTTTTCTCTAATTGCTAACCAATGGACACCAAACTACATGAAAGTCGAGGAGCCAAGAAAACATCTCCAATGAATAGTGTGCCAAAAGACTTTGACATGCTCCAAGGCAAGAGAATAAGTCTGTTAAAAAATGCTCTTAAAATGTTTCCTAGAGAGCAAAAAAGAAGATATACATAGATCTCCAACTAATGGTTTTTCTCCAATCACAAAACTCAAAGAACTCGAGACAAGTTTAAAAATAAATAGGTTTCACAACACGAAATCTTAATGTATTGTGTATATGGAATCTCAACTTAGTGTGTGGATGACTATATTTCTTCTCGAAATATACGCATAGAATAATATTTGATGGCCATATTGAACTTCACACTTCACATAAATTTCAACAATTGTAGCAAATCCTGCATTATTTGATTTAGCATGACTTGTCCTTGTTCATTTCTTGTGCTTTGAATTGGGAAAACAAGGGTTCAAGCCATTCAAAGTAGTAGCAATTTTATATGTATCTTTCGTTTATAGACCATTAAGCTTCAATATTAAGTAAACTCCTTTCATGAGGAAGTTTCCTTTCCATAAGTCTTGCATGAGTTTTGTCACACCTCCCTTGTGATCTTACATCCAACACATTAATGTAAGGTATCATTTGAAGATATCCAATGGGCTTCTATTGTAATGTACACCCATTGAACTTTCAAATCGTAAGGCTATTCTTCGCTTACAAATTATGATCTTTCTTTTAGTCGCTTCTACGACCCATTGACCCATGAGATGGCTATCAAGCTTTTCATGCCATAATATGGAGCGCATCTTGATTACAATTGATATGTCAAATTAAATATAGCTAGGCCTAAAAAGTTTCCAAAAGAGCTCAACAAAATGGAGTTGTTGAAAGAAAGAATAGGTCTCTCACCGAGACAGGGAGGTGTGTGGTCAAAAGTTAGGCTTTGCGACATAGCTTCTCGCTTGAGGCTATTATGTGTGTAGCATATGTACTTAATAGGTGTCCCACCAAAGCACTAAAACATATCACTCCATATGAGACTTGGAATGGTTGCAAGCCATTTGTTGCTCTTTTACGTGTCTTTGGTTGTCTGGCATATGCATTAGTGCTTGAACAACAACACAAGAAATTGGATGATAGAGTAGTGAAATGTTTTCTTGCTATGTAAAGTTTTGAAACCAAATGCTATCATTGGTATCATTCACAAACCAAACACATTTTGGTTATCTGTGATGTTGTTTTTTTGGAAGATGCAATTCAGCCATTATTCTCATGTACAAAGGACACTTTAGTGACCTCTAAAGATGTGCATGATACTTTTTTGTGTCTTTATATAGGGTGATAGTCAAGTACTGGTGCAAATACAGAAATCTCCAGGCCTTTACAAGTTCCATGACAATGCAAACCATTCCATTTCTAACGCACATTTACATGATGCACTTGTTGATGAGAGGGCTGCCATAGAGGTGGAAAAAACTATGCATAAATGGCTAGTGTAGACTTTTTGAGAGCTAGAAAATAAGATGCCCCTCTCTCATATCGTACTCATTCAGGCTCTCATAGTGCTTCCTTTGCATCAGATTGTTATGTAGTAGCTACCTCTAGTTCTTTTGATGAGAATGAGCCATTTTCTTTCGATGAAGCACAAAATTCAAGAAATTGGATGGCTGCCATGCAATAAAAATATGATGCTATTATGGAGAATGGTACCTAGTCTTTATGTGATTTGTGTCCAAGAAAAAGGTGAATTGGCACTATACAAGCTGAAATTTAAGCCTAATGGAACACTTGATAGGTATAAGGCTAGGCTTGTTACAAAAAGGTTAGGCTCAAGAGAGATGCATTGATTTTGATGAGACCTTTGTAATCACATGTCGAATGACCACCATTCATATCATTTGTGTAGCTTCAGCCCATCATGGTATGAATTTACATTAGTTGGACATTAAAAGTACATTTCTAAATGGTGATTCACATGAAGAAGTGTATTTATTTCAGCCTTATGGTTTTGCATGCAAAGGCATGAAAACAAGGCATGAAGGTTGATAAAAGCATCTTATGGTTTAACACAAGCACCACTTGCTTGGTATGAAAAGATACATGCCTACTTCATTGCACATGGTTTAGAGAACAGTCCAACTGAGAGAACCTTATACATGAAGCGTGTAGCGAATGTACTTTTAATCATTGTTGTGTATGTTGATGGTATGTCACTGGTATTGATGAGAAGCATATTGCTGAATTTAAGGCTGATTTGCATGCCTCTTTTGAGATGTCATATTTTGGGCATTTGCATCATTATTTGGGCATTCATTTAATGCAAGTTGATGGGGAAATAGATTTTGTGTCAAATAAAATATATTGAAACATTATTGGAGTGTTTGTGGCATTGAAGATTGCAAACCTATTGCGATTCCTATGGAAACAGGTTTATGGTTGAGACTTCATGATGGAGGAGATGCATTTTTTGTTGTTCTCTATCAAATGGTGGTTGGATGCTTGATTTAGTTATGCATAATGCATCCTAATATTTAGTTTGTTGTCTGGGTGAAAGCATGTTAATGTTTACAAAAAATTGATGTCAGGAATAGTTAATTAGCGGGAAAAACCCGATCCTTCTTAGCTGAACATCATGCAATAGTTACTGAAAGAGAAATAAAAGAGAGATGGTGGGGTGAGAGTAGGCCATAGTATGCATGCTGGAGCGTGGAGCATTCATGACGTGGTTTTTTTGCTTACTGCATGTTGGAGAATCTTCCGCAGTACCTCATCTCGCCTGGGAGTTTTTCTGCGTAGTTAATTGGTGTCTTTGGTAGCTGTAATAAAGTAAGTCTATGATCTAGGGATCCGATAGCTTCAGACAGATCTGAAATCGGATATCGTTTGGTCACTCGTTTGAAGGACCAAAGATCTCGAGAGTAGACTCAAGCATAAGTTCATGTGCTTTCATATTCAAGTAATCCACTTAGCCTAGTGGTTAAGTCTCATGGTTGTGAAGGAGGAGGTCTTGGGTTCAACTCCCATGGGGAGCATGGGGAGAGAGTTTTGCCCAAAGAGCTCTAGAGCCTTCTAACTCAAGTTAACTGTTAACATGAGTTAACTTGAGTCCAGTGGACTTAACTCGAGAGGCGAGTACACCAACCACTAGTGGACTCTAGTGGAAGGTAGGAAAGGAGTGGTGGAGATCGCACATGCACTTGTGGACTCTAGTTACATTTGTGGTCCTCATTAGTTCAAGCAGCTATATATACAGGCATAAGGTTGGGAGGAGAGTCATCTCTCTAGCACGTGGTGGTCGTAATTCTTAGGTTGTTGCATTGGTATCAGAGCATTCTCTCCATAGCTCTCTCTTTCATCATCTTGCTCATCAATTTTGCGTGTGCATAAGTCCCTCTACGATGTAGATGACTACTCGTGGCTGATCAGAGAAGTCCGTGTCGGATTCGTAGTAGGGGCGACAGTCTTTAGCAAAGGAGCTTAGCAAAAGATAAATACCACTGTTGTACAGTATTGAGGAATCGAACTCACGTCCCTCATACGTGAGCACGCTACTCTATCCACAAGGACAAACAGGTGTTCGCAAAAATAGTTCCACATCAGATTATATTACTCGTGCCTGTGCTGAAGAAGACTACAATAAGGAGCAAAAAAGGGAACAAAAGTGTATCACGTTGCTCCATCGAGGATACGAACCCAGGCGACAAGCTTGGGAGCTCTTCGAAGTAGCCAAGGCGCTCAAAGTTTCTGTTGGTACGAGTCTGCAGAATATACACTCAGTCCTTATTTAGCGCTGAAGAAGACTTCTTCAACCGGCCAAAAAATCTGAAGTTCCATCGGGAGGGCGCCAAGAATCGACCCCGCGACCTTGCAGAGAGACTACAGAGCCTTATCCACTGAAGTAGAGGTTTCTCGTGGTTATGTTATCTGCATATATTATTCAGTTCAAATCATATCTCTGCTCTGCTAATCCCGAGCCGAGATCTTCTCATTTTGATTAATCTTTGGAGTTTGCTGATTACCCCAACCGAATCCGATTGCATATCTTTGGTGAGCAAATCCGAAGACTACCAAAGTTTTGAGCAAAGTTTGATGGAAGTGGAGCTGTGGAGTGAAGATCCAGAGGCCTTTGGTGATCAAAGTCAAACCAACTTTGAATTCGGACCAAAGTCTTTAGAGAGAAGCTCTTCCAAAGGATCAAGGGAAGGACGTAGCTCTATGTGGAGCTAAGTATTTTCCAAATTATGTTTTCATTTTGATATTTGTTTGCTCAAATGCTTTCATTCAGGATGCATTAATTAGGACTAAAAGCGTAGTCCAATTATGATTTATCTCAATATGAAAGCTAATTAGAGGACTAAACAATATTGAAATGACACAAAAGTATGTAAAGTACTTTTCAGTTTTAGGTATGCAATTTAAATTTCTATTTCCATTCATGAAAAGATTATTTGTGCATAAAAGAATGTTTTGTGCACATCAAGTTCGCACTTGCTTGGGAAAGGTAGTTAATTCTCCAGTTCATGCACTTGAATAATTATCTTTTGCCAGAATAGCAAGTAGGTTGTTTTTGCATGGATGCTTGTTTGCATACCTAATAAGCTCAAGGTTTGCTTAAGTTCATTACACTTGCATGAACTCACATGCATTTGCACCCAAGAATGGGCATTTGCATACATGAACATGCATATGCATGCAAGTAGATGCATGAGCATACGCATGATCTTTTGGTAAGTAGCTAAACACGTATACTTTCATTCCTTTCTTTTTCTAACTTGACTTAGTTAGGTGGAAAAAAAAAAAGAAAATTACTTAGTTGCAAGGATCTTGACCATCATGCAACTAAGTATCTAGTCTATTTTTGTCCCAAAAAGTGATACATAGGTACCACTTAGTAGGAGTCTTTTAGAGGAAAAGAAAGCAAGTTGAAAGTAAGTATTCATAGAGCTACTTTCCAACATGCATGCTTAGTCTAAGTTTGGGAAGAAACCTAGACATTCTTAGCAACTATCAAGGATTTAGTTGTTTTTGGATGTTCATGTTCATGCATCCAAGTAAGGGAGTTTCTGTTGAAACTTGTAAGTTCCAAAATATTTTTAGGAGATTTAATACTTTATTATTCATCAAATACTGATGAAAATAAGTAGAAGTATTGAACTTCTAGAATCCCTGGAACTCTAGTGTTCATAGATGTTAGTTTCTAGAAATGCATCTCAAGGCATGATGCAAGGTCTTCAATCCACGCGGAAACTTTTCAAGGAAACTGAAGATATGAAGTAAGTAACTTCCAAGATCTTCTTATAACACTTCAAGCTTAAGTGTTATTGATCAGAAATATTTGATAAATTTCTGAAAGAAGTTGGACTTTGATTTTTGAGTTGATCTTTTCAACTAAAGATTTAATTGACTAAGTCAAGCATCAAGTTCCTAGTGTAACTTGATAAATTCACTCTTCTGACTCAAAGAAAAGCACAAGAATTGCATTCCCAGTACAGAGTCAAAAAAGTCTGAATGTGACCTGAACTTAGTCTCAAGTGAAGCATTATTTGAAAACTAAAATCATCATTAGAACCTCAGTGGGTCGACACACTGACGTTGGTTACCACACTAGTATCTTGTGGTTGGATGATGTTTTTTATTTTCTTTAAATCTTTTTTGAGCATCCAATTTTTAAAGATAAAGACAATGCTTCAATATATTATTGAAATAGATCGTTGAGAAGTTAAAGTCCTGAGTCAACTAGATTTTGACTCATAGCAAGTTTACGTATCTTCGAAGTTTAAATTGGTTGTACAGAGTTTTAGTTATTTCTTTTTGCTTTCCAAATCTTTTGGAATTGGCTCAGACATGGTATCTGATTCCTTTTTGCAAAAGAACAGGGTTAGCCGGTTAGAATAAAATAACTAACTTGAACATCCTAGATAGATGTTATGTACAAGAACCTTTTCAATCTTCAAAAGATGATAAGTCTAAGTGGACTTATTCATTTGAGTTTGCTTCAAGTTATAGCATAAATAATTTCTTGGAGTCCAGTATACTCTAGAATAGGAAAGTTAGGAATTGCTCATCAGATTGACAATTCCCAAGAACTTTCAGTTAAAGTCTTTGAGAAAAGTGTCCTAAGTTGGACAATTTTCATTTTGAATTTGAATTGGTGAAGTTAGTATGGTTGATTCCACCGAAATGGTAAACTTTCTCTTACAGTTTACATAGGACTTTTTCAACTCATTGGGACAAAGTAGTCCTCTAGTCGGGTGAAAAAATCAAGTAACTGTTGGATCAAACTAAACCATTGTACAAACATCTAAGTTAGATGTTTGAGACAACCAAACTTCAAGTTCTCCAAAACAAATTCAAGTGACTCAAGAATTCTCAAAGTCTTTCGAGGGATATGAATCCCACCCTCATTACTAAGTCCATGCACCAGTTATGCCCAGAAATGGACTAGTAATTTGAATCCACCCAATTCACATGTTTGTGCCTAGATCGCACATCTAGAAACTATGAATTGGCCAGGGATGTGTTTAGATCCACCCTTATTATTCTTCACTAGTTTGTACTTTGTCCTGTTCATCAAAGTGCAAACCCGAATAGTGTTTTGAATCATTTGGGCAGGGATGCCACCGCAGAGATGAGACATGTTCTTCCAGTTCTAGAACATGACCATGTTCTTCCAGTTTTAGAACATGAGGCTCGGGGGTTGCCTACAGTTATATATATATAGCTTTATTTTCGAGGATGAAAATCTTTCCCAAGGGGGGAAGAATGTAATAAAGTAAGTCTATGATCTAGGGATCCGATAGCTTCAGAAAGATCTGAAATCGGATATCGTTTGGTCACTCGTTTGAAGGACCAAAGATCTCGAGAGTAGACTCAAGCATAAGTTCATGTGCTCTCATATTCAAGTAATCCACTTAGCCTAGTGGTTAAGTCTCATGGTTGTGAAGGAGGAGGTCTTGGGTTCAACTCCCATGGGGAGCATGGGGAGAGAGTTTTGCCCAAAGAGCTCTAGAGCCTTCTAACTCAAGTTGACGTGAGTTAACTTGAGTCCAGTGGACTTAACTCGAGAGGCGAGTACACCAACCACTAGTGGACTCTAGTGGAAGGTAGGAAAGGAGTGGTGGAGATCGCACATGCACTTGTGGACTCTAGTTACATTTGTGGTCCTCATTAGTTCAAGCAGCTATATATACAGGCATAAGGTTGGGAGGAGAGTCATCTCTCTAGCACGTGGTGGTCGTAATTCTTAGGTTGTTGCAGTAGCCATGTTGTTTTGTTGATCCTGTACTCTTGTAACGAGTCAAGACCGAATCTTTCAGTGATTGTCTTGATGAGCGATGGAAGACGTACGTGTGCAACACAAAATCGGAGGGTTTAATCAACTCTAAAGAATCGGTTCTGTCATCGCATTTGCTTCAACTCATTGCACTTTAGGTTCCCTAACTTTCACGTTGCCAAGAATAGGGTTGACCTAGAAGCTCTGTATCAGATATTATTAGCCTAAGTTGAAGTAGAAAATCGACTCTATTAAGAGCCTGAATAGACATTGGAAGCCACCACCAACATGTATCCTTGGGATGGAAAAGACATCACAAAACTTGATGCGATTTCTATGCCTTGTAGAGTAGGAATGCTTTTCCAACTCCCTCCTCTTTTGGATGGGGGTGAAAGCATTTAATGTTTACAAAAAAGTGATGTCCAAAACATAGTTAATTAGCTGGAAAAACCCGATCCTTCTTAGCTGAACATTGCAATGTGGGTTTTTTTGCATGCTGCATGTTGGAGAGTACACCACAATACCTCATCTTGCTTGGGAGTTTTTCTATGTGTTGCATGTTGAGTGGGGAACAGTGAGAGGGACTCCATCACTATAGGCATTTTTTCTGCACGTTGCATCCTGAGTGGGAAATATTGATAACTATTTTTCTACGCACTGCATGTTGGAGAGTACGCCACAATACCTCTTCTCGCGTGTGAGTTTTTGCACATGCTACATGTTGAGTGGGGAATAGTGAGAGGGACTCCATCACTATACGTATCTTTTCTACGTGTTGCATCCTGAGTCTATACAGATAACTATTTTTGTGCATATCGCATATTTTGGTTTGGAGATCATTCCTAAAAAGGTAATCCACTTCTTCATATTTGATGACAAGAAGCATGACACCTTTTTTGTGCCACAATGTTTTCCAATTACATTGGACATGGCTGAGAGAGCTAAACCTTGGCTTAAGCCAACATTGGGTATGGTCAGATGGTGCAGCTTCTTGTTGTAAAGACTGATGACATTGATTTTATGCTGATGTGTGGGCTCTTGGCACCTGCACATTTTGTACAACTCCCTCATTAATCTACTTTTTTCCTTTTCTCTTAAAAAAAGGGAAGTTATATACGAGTAACATCTTAGATTATGGATGATTGTTGCACGTTTAAAAGTATGCCTAACAATGTCCATTTAGTTTCATATTGTTTATTCATTGTATCTAACATATGAGGTTTTGGATGATTGTTGTAGGTTTAAAAGTGGTATAACAAGTCTACATACATAAGTGATGAAGCACATAATGATATCATATGAGAATACTCAATGTAAAGTCAATATAATAAAGTGGATTGATGAGTGCTACATGTTATTGTATTTATGATTTCTTCATCATTTGTAGTGTGTTGATACCCGGCAATCTCAGACAAGTGAATTGATGGAAGCTAATACAATACTAGTAGTGGATAGTGATAAGCAAGCATTAAGATGTTATTGGAAGGAAAAGAAAATGGAATATATAGACACAATAACGTCAAGGTGGGGCACTAATGTGGAGGGTAATGCTAATTGCAGTTCAAGCAACTTGGATGGCATTGTGGATAAGATCATCAAGTATTTTCACAATCAAACTAGACACTTATGTTGTGAAGATAAAATCGAGGCACTAAATAGGATGTTGCAGAGTCCATGTATTCGGCAACTTTTTTTTATGCAATGGGCAGTAACAAAGATCATGTAACATGTGCCCTTTTCACCAATCTTTGGAATACACTGCAAAGTATGAGAAAGAATTCTGATGACCTTGTGTTGAAAAGATTAACATTGATGATGGCTCTAAATAGTGATGCATATTCGTCAATGTAATAAAGTAAGTCTCTGATCCAAGTATCTGGCCGACTCAGATAGATCTGAAATCGGACACGGTTTGGTCATCCATGTGTATGACCAAAGATCCTAAGTTTAGACTTACTAGGAGGTCTTGTGCTCTTGTGAACAAGTGATCCACTTAGCTTAGTGGTTAAGTCTCAAGGATGTGAAGGAGGAGGTCTTGGGTTCTGTTATATGGAGCAAACCCCAAGAAGAGGTGTGAACCATCTCTTAGTTGGATAGTTAGAAGGGCTCACACATGAGTGCCATGTGGCACCCATGTGTGAAGCCATGTGGGAGAGCTCACTCTTGATGAGGAATATCCTAAATACCTCCACGAGGCTCAGTGGAAAAATATCATCGATCTCCGTGAGCATGCATGAACCGAGAAAGCTCTTCAAACTCGTACAGACGTGCAGAGGGATTCCCCAAAAATGAAGGGGAATCATTGAGAACCCTTACATTGGAATCAGAGCCAAGCGACGGCACGGGCGACCACTGACAGAGGCCAAGACTTCGCGCAAATGGCCAAGACGACTGAGAACAGCCAACGTGGGGACTTCCCAGCCCTGCTCTCTCTTCCCCTTCCTCTTGGGTGAGCAAATGAAGGTTTTTATCTTCTATATATGCTCTTACATGGCTGCAGCGTGTGCGTATGTGGGATAAAGGCCTCTGCCATAGCTCTTTGACAATTGTTCCAAGATTTTCGTGGACAGTGACCTCAACATTGAATAAGAAATAAAATTCGAGAATTTTGAGAACTTGGGATTAGGAAGATGATGCTATGGATCAAGAATTTGGGCAAAATACTGATGAATACATGTAATATGGGCTGTGGTTATGGGGTATGGGCTTTGGGTAGTTTCAAAAAAGCTTTGGTTCCTCAATTTTGAGCTTCACAATGTCATTCATCCATGAAGATGAGGTTTTTCACTTTCTATTGGTGATATACCTGACTTCTCTATACCATAGCCTCCTCATACGATATTGGATTTCAAAAATCTTGGTCACATTTCGAAGCTACGCTCCTAAGCTTCACTTGAAAACCATCACTGTTGGATTTGGACAAGATTTGCCCCACCAAAATTTCTATGCAGCACTTCAGCAGGAACTAGGTGGCCACTCCCGGGCCTAGTTTTTCGTCATCCGGACTCCAAATCCACTTTTTTCACTTGGGATAGTCTCAAATTCTTGAAGTACAGGTGCTAGGCAGCAAGTCATGGACTGGTGAGGATTGTTACATCTCTGAAATTGCTCAGTTTCACTCAGTTTGCCTGATTGGGGCTTTTCCCATGTGCTTTTGGTGTTGTTTTGGATGGTTTATGGTGTTTAGAACCTCCCCAGACTAAGCGGACATTTCCAATTTTTGTTTGGGCCTGGCGAGGATTCAAAATCAGCAGCTTGAAACATCAAGGACCACTTGGATTTTGCTTCCGCAGCTCTACTTTGTAACAGGGAAGTGCTCTTGTGATATATTTCTCTTCTTCTTGCATATTTGAACTTTACTTCCATTCATTTTCATACACTCTAGTTAGCAAATGGGGGAAGGGAACTTAAACATGGAAACTAAAGGCAAACAAGTAGTTGAAACCACTTCCGCACCTAAAGAGCAACTAGAGGACCCTGATTCTAGAATGGAAGAAGTAGAATTAGGGCAAGAAATAGAAGAGAACTTAGAAGAGAAAGAGCCTTCACAGGAAGAATACACTTATGAAGAACTTATAGATGAATTTGTCACTCGTGACCAATTCATAGGCTTGAAAGAGCAAACCCTTAAGTTAGAGAAAGATTTGGGTAGCATCACATCTCTTATACAGCAGCTTAAGTCTCAAATGATCTCACTTGAGACTACTGTCACCTCTTTCCTAGCTAGGAAGGAAAGAGAGACCTCTCCTATTCCTCTAGAGATTACTAGGAAAGAGACTTCTCTTCCTAGTAAGCACAAAGGAGAGAGCTCTAGGGAAGCTCCCCTCCTGAAAGACTTAAAGCCACCTACTTTTACGGGGGATGACCGAGACATGAATAAGGATACAATCTACACGTTTTTACAGAAGTGGCATGATTTGCATCAATTGAAGGGCACCCCACCTGAGTATCGTGTGCTAGAGGCGAGTCTCTCCCTCGGCTCGCGTGCTTATAAGTGGTGGATGAGTCTTAAGGAGGCGAACTCTATCCCTACTGACTAGACTCAGTTTGAGAATCTTTTTCTAAAAGAGTTTCTTCTTGGAATGAGGAGGAGAGGAATTGGGATGAGTGGGATAGGATTACTCAGAGAGGAAGGCCTCTTTCAGTTTACCTATCCCACTATAGAGAGATCATTTTGAAACTTAAGGGCCTAGATGACTTTCAGAAGACCAGAGGGTTTGTTAGGGGCTTGGATAAAGCCATAAAGAGGGAAGTTAGGAGGAATGCGCCTAAGACATTTGAGGAGCCGATCAAAGTATGCACAGATTTATGAGGACCGTAACCGTCCTCAGTATACTCCTATGGAGACGGATCAGCCCCTCAAGCCTCTTAGTACAACTAAATTTAAGAAGAAGTTGCCTTTTGGAAAAATAGAGTTTTTATTAAAAAACAAAGATCACAAGGGCCTAGACTATCCACAGACCAGTTTGAGAAGACCAAAAGGGAGAACCTGTGTTTTAGGTGCCTATCTCCTAGCCATTCACAGTGGAACTGTCCACTCAAGAAGGGGGAAGAAAAAAAGAAGGGATCAGAGTCTAGTACGGCCCTCGAAAAGGGCAAAAAGGTGGTCCACCTAGTGCACACCCTTCCTATTCATGGCAGCTCTAGCTGTAAGGGAGTGGAGGTGATGCACGAGGATATAGAACATACCTGTTGTTTGACTCAATCTTTGTGGTCACCGCAGTTTGGACCACATGATTTGGTTAAGCTACATGGTAGTGTATACGGGACCAGGGTGCGGGTCATGATAGATGACTCGGCTACTCATAATTTTATAAACTATGCTTTGGTCAAGAAATTAAAGATTCCCCAGCAGCCTAGTGCACATAAATACGTTGTATCTATGATGCAAGGGCAAGATAAAAGAATATGGGATATATGGTATCCAATTTGGAAGTCAAGATGCACGACTATACAGATTTTATGGACTTCCAAATTATGAACATGGAAAGGACAGATCTAGTTTTAGGAAGAGGGTGGCTATGGGGGTTGGGAGATACACTTAAACGCAGCTGTCAAAATAACACACTCGAATTTGAAAAGAATGGAAGTAAAGTTTGTATTCAGGGAGAGAGAGATGTACCTAGTGCACCTCTCATTTCATCACTAGAGTTGTATAGTCTCTGTTATTCTCAGCATGTATAGGACATGTTTTTATAGTATAGTCATGATATGGAGCATTGTACAGACAGCTCATCTGATGTATATTTTCATGCTATGAATGTAAATATGAACAGGACTTTCTACTATTCTTTTTTGCAAGAGTGTGTGGTTAAAAGTTTTAAGGATCTTATGTTTGAGTACATAGATGTTTTTCCCACTGACTTACCTAGAGGGCTACCACCTAAGAGAGGGGACATTGACCATGCCATAGAGGTTGTTACTAACACTAACCCTATTTGTAGACCACCTTATAGGCTTAGTGTTTCTCAGCATGAGGAGGTTGAGAAGCAATTGCAAGATTATTTAGATAAGGGCTTCATCAAACCTAGTAACTCACCATGGGCATCGCCAATGCTCCTAGTTAAAAAGAAAGATGGCTCTATGAGACTATGTATAGATTATAGAGAACTTAATAAGGTAACTATCAAAAATAGGTTTCCAATGCCTAGATTGGAAGACCTATTTGATCAGTTACATCAAGCTAGGTATTTTACCAAGCTTGACCTTAGATCAGGATATCATCAGATCAGAATTAGGGCAGAGGATGTCCCTAAGACTGCATTTAGGACTAGATATGGGCACTATGAGTTTTTGGTGATGCCTTTTGGTCTCACCAATGCTCCTGCCACTTTCATGAAGCTCATGAATAGTGTTTTACGGCCTTCTCTAGGACACTTTGTAGTAGACTTTTTGGATGACATTCTGATCTATAGTGCATCAGAAGAGGAGCACTTGGAACACTTGAGAAAATTATTTCAAGTGCTAAGGGAAAATTCACTCTTTGCTAAGGAATCAAAGTGTGAATTTTTCAAAACAGAGGTTAGATACCTTGGGCATATAGTCTCCCAGGATGGAATCCAGATGGATCCTGAAAAAGTACAGGCTATTATGGAATGGCCACATCCACGGAACCTGGAAGAGCTGCAGATCTTCCTAGGTTTATCAGGTTTCTATCAAAGATTCATTAAGAATTATGCCAAGATTGTTGTCCCGATGACAGAACAGCTTAACGGGAAAGGGAAAGCCTTTCATTGGGGAGACGAATAGAAGCAAAGTATGGAGAAGTTGAAAGTAGCAATTGCTACAGCTCCACTTTTACACATAGCAGATCCCAACAAACCTTTTGTGGTTGAGACGGACGCGAATGACTTTGCTATAGGAGCGGTTCTAGTTCAGGGTGGTCGACCAGTAGCTTTTGAGAGCAAGAAACTAGAACCAGCTCACAAGAATTACTCCGTCTATGAGAAGGAGTTGTATGCAATAGTCCATGCTTTGAAGAAGTGGCGTCATTATTTATACGGTGCCAAAGTCACGATAGTGTTTGATCAAGAGAGCATTAAGTGGCTCTCTAATCAAACATACCTTAAAGGTCGTAAGGCCCGATGGGTAGAGACCCTTCAAGAGTTTGATTATGAGCTTAGGTATAGGAAGGGAAAGTTTAATGTAGTGGTTGATTCACTTAGTTACCGCATGCCTATGCTCAATGGATTGAGTTTTACTCAGATCACTAGTGAGCTACTTGAGTCTCTTAGAGGAAAATGTAGGCTTGATCCTACATATTCCGAGATTTGGGAAGCCATAGAGAATGGGGATCCTGATATACGGGTTTCCAATGAGGATGGAGTATTGACGGGTACTCAAGAAGGATTCAAGTGGAATAATTACAGTGTCCATGATGGATATCTGTTATATAAAGGTAAGGTGTGTGTCCCTAGAGATATTGAGATGAGACGGCATATTTTGTATAAGTGTCATGACACACCTAGTGCGGGACACCCAGGAGTTAACAAGACTTATGATCTTGTTAAGAGGCAGTTTTATTGGCCTGGACTTCATAAGGACGTCCTAGAATATGTGCTTAAGTGCAACAAATGCCAGGTCAACAAAGCTGAGAGGTTGAGGATTGGAGGACTACTCCACCCATTGGATATTCCTAATGGGGAGTGGGAGAGTATCTCCATGGACTTTATAGTCCGATTACCCAAGACATAGAGAGGGCACGACTCGGCTTGGGTAATTGTGGATAGGTTAACCAAAATGGCTCGGTTTATTCCAACACGTACTACAGTGAAGACACCAGAGTTGGCTAGACTATTTGTAGAGAACATGTACCGGTTATATGGTCTTCCTTTTGATATAGTTTCTGATCGGGATAGGAAGTTTACTAGCCACTTTTGGAGAGCAGTCTTCAAAAGGTTGGATACAAAACTTAGCATGAGTACGGCTGAGCATCCACAGTCGGATGGGCAAACAGAAAGGGTTAACCAAATCCTAGAGGATATGCTTCGAGCATATGTAAATGAAAGGGAAACTAATTGGGAAGAGTACTTACCTATAGTAGAGTTTGCATATAATAGTGCCAAGCACTCTTCCACTAGGCATATCCATTTATGCTTATGTATGGGTTTTAGCCAAGAGCTCCTTATGCAGTAGGCTTGCAGAATGAAAAAGTGCAAGCTGCAAAGGACTTCTTGGAAGAGATGAACGATATGCTTAGACTTGCTAAGGAAAGCATTAGGAGAGCTCAGGATAGAGCTAGAGCCTATGCTGACCCTCAAAGGAGAGATATCAACTTTGAGGTAGGAGAGCAAGTCTATCTTAGAGTTCCATCTAGGTCTGAAACCATGAAGATGGGACCTTGTCCAAAACTATCTCCTAGGTATTGTGGACCTTTCCAAATACTTAAGAGAATAGGAAAGATGGCTTACCAGCTCCAACTTCCAGAGAATAGTCGAATCCATCCAGTTTTTCATGTTAGCCGGCTTAAGAAAAGGCTGGGTGAATCTGACAACCTCATTCTAGATAGTGAGGTAGTAGAGCCTATTTCTGTTCAATCTACTCCACTTGAGCCTGAGAGCATACTACGCACTCGAGAGAAACGGACGAGAAGTCACTTGTATAAAGAGTGTTTAGTAAAGTCGAAAGATAGTTCAGAAGATAGTGCTACATGGGAGCGGGTTAGCACCCTTGAGAGATGGTTTCCCAGTTTTAGACTACCTTCCCAAGAGTCTTCTTAAGGGGAAGGATATGGGGAAACAACACGGAGACAGGACCATGTATTTGTATACATGGGGATATAGTGGGAGTGGAGGTTCTATTATTTCTCTCTTTTTATCATATCTTCCAATACCATTTTTGAGGACAAAAATGGAATTCAGGGGAAGGAAATGTTATATGGAGCAAACCCCAAGAAGAGGTGTGAACCATCTCTTAGTTGGATAGTTAGAAGGGCTCACACATGAGTGCCATGTGGCACCCATGTGTGAAGCCATGTGGGAGAGCTCACTCTTGATGAGGAATATCCTAAATACCTCCACGAGGCTGGGCGGAAAAAGATCATTGATCTTCGTGAGCGCGCACGAACCGAGAAAGCTCTTCAAACTCGTACAGACGTGCAGAGGGATTCCCCAAAAATGAAGGGGAATCATTGAGAACCCTTACAGGTTCAATCCCCATGGGAGACATGGGGAGAGTATTTTGCCCAAAGAGATCTAGAGCCTTCTAGAAGCATCCACTTGAGTTAACTTGAGTTGACTGGGACACTTGGTGCACATGCAATTACATGGCCGACACATGGCTGGCTAGTATCCACGTGCCCAAGAAGGCAGTCCCCTAGAGAGAGCTATATATAGAGGCATTTGGTTGGGAGAAGAGTGATCTCTCTAGCATGTGGTGGTCATAATCCTCATTCTCTTGCATTGGTATCAGAGCTAGAGTTTCAATGGAGACCTTGGTGGATTCATGAGTTCTCCTCATGAGCATGTTTGAAATTCTTAAAGAATTTTTTCCCCCATCATCTTCTTTATGGAGTATTCTTTCCGTCTTCTCCATGCGAGTATTCGATATTCTACTCTCTCTCCCTTTATTAAAATGGATAGGAGCGGACGAGCATTTATCTCCCTCTCAAATAGCTTTGCGGCAGCAAAAAGATGAGCCTAACCCAGAGTGGCGGCAGGGGGGACTCGAACCCATAACCTGCTCGGTCTCAACACGTCGATCTATCCAACTCACAAAGGTAGAGTCTCTGCATAATTATATTAAATCCTTATTTTGGATGTTGCAGAAGGATCTAGATCACGCCAAAAGAAGTTTTCGATGTTGCACGAGATTCAAACTCAGGACCAGTGGCTAGTGAATACTCTCTCTTACCCACATAAGCCATGCGCTCACGTGTTATATTAACAGAGCATAACTATATTAAATGCAATATCTGTGACCCTCTCGTTAATCCACGCATGCACATCAATCCTCCATGCTGCCTAACTTTCATCAGGGAAGGACAATAGCTCTACCATGCCCCAGCGGGATCACTTACATCCGGACAAGATAGGAGCCATCCCACACTCCTCTCTAGGAAGAATCAGTGAAAGAGTTTGTTTGGAGTGATTTATATTTCCTTTTGTTTATAAATTCTCTGAGCGTGCTGTCAATTCCGATTTATCGGAACCATAATATAGAAGTTAAAGGAGATCCCAGCTGAAGGAACCGATCTCTGGATCTTGAGGTTTAGTTTGCAATGACTTCACCACTACAATAAAGGTGTTCGGTGACGTTCAGTTCTCTGCATACTGTTACTTGTTCTGGTGCTATCTCTGCAAATCCCGAGCCAAGATCCTTTTTGTGTATTCTCTGGAGCTTGCTCTCATCCCCAACCAAGCCTGACTGCATATCCGTGGTGATCAAAGCCAAAGTTAAGCCATGTCGGATCAGAGGATGGACGAAGTTATGATCAAGGCTAAGTATTTTCTAGCTTCTACTTGGCCTTAATGCTTGATTTAGCTTGTTTTCATTATTCTACACTTAATCCTAGATGTACATTGAAATAGCCAAGATTTCAATCGATTAAGTCTAGATTAGGATAATGAAACAATCCACTTCTCATTCCAAGCATTTGTTTGCATTAAGGAAAGACTTGATTTAAAAAAGGATCCTTGTGCATCAAAGAATGTATTTTGGTAGTTTAATTCCAGATTTCCTTTCCATTGAGTAAGCTGTTTATTGCACCACGAGGATATGTATCATAGTGCATTAGGACAAAGGAAAGGATATTCATGCATCAAGATTGCATGATATACATTCTTAGTACAAGGAAAAGTCATGCATCAAGCTCATGCATGATTGTTGCATTATTTTTTGGGCATGCAAAGAACATGCATGCATATGCATGTGACCATATGGATTTCCACGTAGGCACATGCATTTGCATGATAGAACGGGATGTTGTTTGCAAGTAGATATAAAAATGTACTCTCTTAGTATTTAGCTTACTTTATAAACCTCGCACTTTGACATTAGGGAAGACAGAGGAATAGTTAGTTGCAAAGACATGCTAGTTCTCGTTTGTAGCTCAAGTAATTAGTCGATTCTTTCTAAAGTTGATACTCCGTTATCAAAAATAAATACTTAATGACAATTAAGTATGTTTAATGTCTTACTAGGTATAAGTAGGCACTAGGAGAAAGTTAAGTATTAAATTTTCTTGATGACCAAGAAAATTTAATTACTTGCAAACTTTTTGCGATTTATGATGACTCTAGATCTCGGATGTACTTAGGGAGTCATGAAGATAAGCTTGTAATGATTACTCTAAGTATAGGTGATATTTAGAAAGTCATGCGGATAAGCTTTGGTTGATTAGTTACGTAATTTATGTAACTTCTCAAGCATCCCAAGATTGGATGATAACTTGAGCTATATTGCCAAGTTCCATGAGCACTCTTCGATTCCATGGAACTCAACATCCAAATGCACAAATTGAACTTTGAAGTTCAATAGATTTGTGTTTGGTTCATGTTTTGCATCTATGGTAATGATGCATGAAAACATGGAAACTCTGGAAGCACTCTTCTATTTAGAAGATTTTGAAAGTTCTAAGAAGTTTCTTTGAAACGTGGGTAAGTGACTTTTAGGAATTGAGATATTTCCTAAAAGAGAAACACTAAAATGAAATACTCAAGCCTTCTATTACACACGTGAGATCATTCTCCTACCCTGTTCGAGATGAATTTATTTTTGGGAAGGCAGACGTTCCAAGTAGAGGATCTTAGTTGATTCATGAACTCTTCCCAAAATACATATAAATTCATAATATATGATAGGACCAAGGAATGATGATGTTATAATAAAAGGTGTATAAAGAGATAAGTGTTGTATAATTACATGGGTCTAAGGGGTAGAACCCTTGGGTTTTTAGGTGTGAAACCCTTTGGATTTATGGTTTATTTACCCCTTTTAGATGGGTCTTGAACCTTAGGGCTAATTCTCTAAGGTTGAGTACCTTAGGCTTGATTGGAAGCTTCTCTTAGCCACTTGGTTTGTACGCAAGAGCTTGGAGAGTCTTCTTTTTAGAAGCCATGTGATTTCCTAAGCTTGGAAACCATGTGAGCACCTTAGGGACCCATGTGATGGAAGATACACATGTCCTCTTGAGAAGGACTTACCCCCTTGGTCTTGGAGCTATATATTGGAGGGGTTGGTTGGGTGGAAAGACATCTCTCTCTCCTAGTGTGTGGCCTTGCTAGTTAGTTCAATTGTGTGAAGGCTATGGAGTCCTTCCACAACAGTGGTATCAGAGCTAGGACTCTTGAACTTCATCTCCATTTCAGCTCTTGAATTCGCGAGTCTCGATTTTTTTTTTATATATAAAGGAAGTTCGGCAATAGCCTACTCTCCCGGACTTGAATTAAATAAAGAAAAGTACAAGAGAAGGGGACTAGTGCCCATGGGACCCCCCAAATCCCACAAAGCAGGGGAAGCTTTTACAGAGCTTAGATGACATTACAAAGAGCTTAGATGACATTACAAAGAAGGCTAATTACCCTCTCATCACCCTCATGTGGGGCCCACTTGGGTTTAAGCTTGTTATCGATCAAAAGGAGTACTTGATGATGCCTAAAGGGGGGGGATTTTTTACAGTTGACAATCCTTTTGCCAGGCAGGACTAAACAAAGCGTGCCCATACGTGAGTGTCATCATCGCGAAGAAGATCTCCGATGTGCACGATGATGAGCTCAACGTGTGCTCTTTCTCTTCCAATAGAGATCTCCAGCCTACTATATGAAGAGTCCAAGGCGCGGGTTAGCTTTGTATATGTGGGATAGGACTGCTGCTCCGCCCTTCACGCCGTATTAGGAGTTTTTTCAGCCCTCATATCTTTGCATAACAACAACGCTTGAAGTCTCTCTTATCTCTCACTTTTCATTCAAATGGAGATGGGACTTCGAAGGAGAACGACGATATTGCAATTTTCAGCTTCAACCATACGATATATCATGTTAAATATTCATTCGAGCATCACAAAGGAGCAATGAAGAAGTCAAATGGCATGATGGATAGCTTGAGTGCCTCCTAGCTATGGAGACTCGGGGTCTTTTGAACCTTGAACCCCACAATTAGGAGTATATTCATCATCAAATTATATCAGGGAAGTACATTTTTCTTTCATTTCTTTCTATTTCCCTATTTTATGAGTAAGTACATTTGGCATTATTTTATGGGCCTTTTCATATGATAGAGTGCCCACATGCATGCCTACAATAGCTCATGCACATATGGTCATGCTTGGCCGAGCCTGTGTAGTTAGATCTTTTAAGCTCTTTACTTTTAAATTGCCTATTCAATAGTCGTGTGCATGAGTATGAGCATAGAGAAAGCTTCTCTTCCTAAATATCAAGGCCATGCATGTTTTTGTTTTATGGCATGGTGCACTTGCACACTCGGGTACCCAAGGAAGTATTAATTGCCAAGAATGAAGGGGGAAGAAAGGATCTTCCTAAGAAATCATTAAAGAACAAGTTTTGATGAAGATAAGTATCATTTCACTTGCGATCTTTTCCAAATTTTGTGCTTTCCAAGCATAAATGGGTTGAGAGTATTTGCATTTAGTGCATGAATTCATTATGCACAAAGTTCGGTTGTACATGCCCCTACATGCATAAGATTATATATGCATGAAATTACCTTGGACACTCAAGTAAGTATAAGAAGCCCAAGAGGGACTTCAACAATGGACGAGATGGGAGTTGTACCCAAGACCGGTGGACCAAGCATGCTTCATCACCATGAGAACACTCAAGTAAAGTCAAAGGATGGGTGAAGCTTAATTTTCAGGTAAGTATTTGCACACCTTTTTTTTCCTTGAAGACTAAAGAGCATATAATGCCTGCTATAATAGACATGAATTTGAAAAAGGATGCATAGATTGATGTGGCCTTATTTGTCTGGTCAGATACACAATTAAGTCATTGAAATGATTGGTACTATGCATCAACTTCATATAGTTTCAAAAAAGAAAGATTGGTTGTGCATAAATATGGCCATGATTTATTTATGCATTATGGCAACTCCGATACACAAAAAGAAACATTGGAGGTGCATAAAAACGATCATGGTTAGAAAGAATGATGCAGGGAACATTTTGCACCATCCTTTGAATGAACAAAGTTCCAATTTGGGACTTTTGCATGCTTTAAGGAGGGGTTCAACTTCTGAACCTTATGCATGCAACACCTTTTCCAATAAAATCATTTGGCATACACTAGTATGCATATGGAACATATTACATGGGTTTTGTTTTGCATTGAGAAGGAGATTAATTTCTTAAAGTTAAGCTTAAGTATGATTATAAGTTCCATAATAAGAATAATGGTAGTAGAGCCAATTGGCCATAAGTAAAACTACCATTCACTTCCTATATAGTTGGACTATTACAAGCCAAGAAATAGTACATTGGCAAAATGAATTAAGCTTAAAATCCTCATATGGAAGTTTAAATTCCATAAAAGCCCATGGCATGCCTGATCAGCAAGGCCATAGATTTAAGGTAGTAATACAAATTTTTTTTTCTCTTAAAGCCATGATACAATTGTGGTAACTTAGAGCACCTACTTTCAAGCTCTAAGAAAGAGAAAGCATAATATAAAATAATCTATGTAGTTCTGGAAGATGGAAGTATCAATGCTCTTGTGTAATGATGTTTTTTATTTGTGAGAACTAAAGAACTATTCGGAGCTTTACAATTGTTCCTGTAAGAAAATGCAAGGCTTGAAGAGAAGGTAAGACTCAAGGGTCTTAATAAACCCTAATTACCATTTTCTAATGTCCCAGAAGTAGAAGACTATTCAAAATGGTAAATGGCATTACCATCTACTTCAACATAGAGATTTGGTTGGCAAGTCAATTATTCTTTCTCAGATTACTCATTATGTCATAAGAGATAATATCTAGTTGAGATTTAAACTAGCTCTATTATCAAGTGACATAAAAGGGATCTTTTGTAGTATATCTGAATCAAGAAATAATTGAAAAAGTCAATTTAAGACTAGTCTTGTCAAATTGAAATTACAACTAAGACTTGGTAAGTTAAAATTTTCATGAACACCAAAACATTCTATGGAAGTTACACTTACAAGTCCAAGAAGTAATAGATCTTACTTGATGAGAAGAAGGTTTGATCCAAAAATTCAAGTTAAAGTTACCTTTACTTAAGTGGAAGTGTAAGTCGGATGGTATGGGACATCTAGGCTTATATTACCACCGGAGTTGATTCGGTGGTATGGGACATCGAATTTAGAGGTAACTCCAAACTTGAACCTTGGGAAATTTGCTCTATATGTTTGGAGAAGAGAAAGCAAAAAAGCTCTGAATAGTTCTTTTAACCAGGAAGGACAATAAAAGACTGAAAATAAACTCTTTCAAATACTTCTGAAAGAGCACAAATTTTCAATTTACTCTCAGGTAGTTTTCGAAGACAAAAACTCTTAAGGAGGGGAGAAAGTCCCCAAGAATTTGTATTTTATGCCTTGAAAAGACCAAATAGGGTATTGCAAGGTAAAAGATAGGCAAGAAATAGATAAAGTTGAAGTACCTCCTCGTATTCTAGTACTTCATATATCTTTCATCTTCCAAGTAAATGAAGTTCTCAAAGATTGGGAATTCTCAAAGAACCCGAATGCAAGAGAAGATTTTCATACACCATAAGGATTGTATAAATCCTAAGTGGATTAGGAAAAGAAGTTGGATGAACTATAAAGGATAAACCTAGAGATATTTTGATGCTTCATAGAGATAACATAACATACGTTATGGATTCCAGTAATATAGACCTAAGGAGTATGGCTTCTTGTATGAAGCATAATAGCTAGATCCCCAAGTAAAACCCATGGGTAAAGCATTGAACATGAAGGGATCTATTGGAGAAAGACCTTGTCTTATCTCTTATTTTGGCAAAAGAAGAGAAGAAAGCCAAAAGACCCAAGTAGGGTAAAGATCAAGTCAAACTTTAAGTTTGATAAGATGAGTCACACCACATTAAATGGTTAACCGAATATTTGGAGTATGATTAGTAGTGGTGTATTTAAGCACCTTAGTCCTTGCTCTTATAATTTGGTACCATAGTATGAAGGGCATTTAAGAAGGACATAAAAGGTGAGAAAGTATAGAGACAAAGTTATGTGGATTGGATGAGGAACCCACTGGTATGGGATAGTGGGTACTGAATCCCGTTGGGAAGGACTTAAACCCTTGGTCTTGGAGCTATATATTGGAGGGGTTGGTTGGGTGGAAAGACATCTCTCTCTCCTAGTGTGTGGCCTTGCTAGTTAGTCTTCAATTCAGTTGTGTGAAGGCTATGGAGTCCTTCCACAACAATAAGCCATTGGAAAAATGATAGCTTATACCTCTTGTTAAGCACATCTTTCCAAAAACGGACATACCCATCAATCGGGATAGAAATTGATGGATTGGATAGATAAGAGCAAAACATCTACTAGTTATGGATGTTTTGCCGAAAGATGAAGAAGGCAAAATCTCTTTAGGATATAGATGTTTTGTCAAGATATAAAGTATGCTTGGTTTTGTTTAAGCTAATTCGAGCTTAAAGAAGAAACCCAAGTCAAATTAACCTTTCGGAATCAAGATATTTTCCTAAAAGATACGTCAAATTAATCCTTGGGAATTAAGCTATTTCCTAAAGATAAGCTAATAAAATGAAATAGTCTGGTTAACTATTTAATTGGTTAAAAAAGAAATATCTTTTGGACAAGCAAAAAAGCTTTAAGTCTTGTCTTGTCCAAAAGTCAGGAATTTCTTTTCAAGATTATTCTAGTAAAGAAAACAATATCATTCCTAGATGAATAATTGCCTTAGTATTACTTGATTCCTTGGCAGGAATCTAAAGTTCTTGAAAGAAAAATCTCCCTAGATGTGAGACTGAAATCTTTCAAGTAAGTTGATAGTAAGTAGTTCTTAGTAATTCCCAAACCTTTGGTATGGGTACTTAAGTCCAAATAGTGATACTACCTAAAGGTATATCAAAGATTCTTAGCTTTGGAATCTAAGAGGCATTAGTGTATGCTTGGACTAAAGTTCAGGAAAAGATCTCGAAAAGTCTCGCGGGTAAGCAAAGAAGCTTTTTGATGGTTTAGGAGATCTTAATTATAAAGACTTATTCTTTATTTTAGTCGCAAGATCAACTAGACTTGATCAAGCTTGGCCATGATTGTCCAAGTATGTGCGATTGGAACTACTTTGTAGATTGCCCAAGTATTGGCAATAAAATTCCTTTTGGCAATTATTCACTCAGGTTCCATTTATCCAATGGAAAATTGTGAAAAGAGTAAGCTGTTCCAAGTCTGAACAGAGTAAATAAATTCCTAGAATGTAGTTTGCAACCGTGAAAATTGTACTTAAGTCTGTGGAAGGTAAAACATAAATGTTTGCCTATCCTTAAAGGGATTTTTAGTAAAAATCTAGAGAGCATGAGTGAATGCTTAGACTTAAGCAGTAGAGAGATTCCTGTAAAAGTCTCGATCGAGATAGATACCTAAAGCATCAGTAAAGATGGAATCTAAAGACAAGAAATAAAAAAAAACTCTTGTCACTACAAATTGGTCAAGGGTAAATCAATAGAGCTTGAAATTTGTGAAAATTCAAGTACTTGGAATTTTGATTGGTTTTCATTTGAAAACCCTAGCAAAAAAGGATGGATGTTCCATCAAAAGATTTTTCAAGTTCCTAAAGGAAAGCACAAGATCATGGAACAATCATGTGAAGGGATCAAAACCTAGAATATCAAGTTAGAGGTAATACCTAATACTTGAATTGAAGAGATAAGGTACTCTATCAAGATATCTTTAGACCTTGGGATAAGAATCACCCACACATTAATATGCATATAAAATAGGGTGGTATGGGACACTAGATTTTATACTCGGATTGATGTAGGAAAGATGGTATGGAACACTGGACCATGGGATGATAATTATCTTTTAGCCCTAGTTGGATCTTGAAGTTAAATTAGATCTTCAAGAAAATTAAGACTTCAAAAAAGGAGTTTAATTCAAGAAGGATAAAAGTAGTATCCTAAGATACTTCAAGATAACTTCAAGATAAAGGACATAAGATATGAAGTAAGTAACTTCCAAGATCTTCTTGAAACACTTCAAGATAAAGTGTTGTTAATTCAGAAATATTTCATAAATTTTTGAAAGAAGTTGGACTTTGATTTTGAGTTGATCTTTTCAACCAAGGGTTTGATTGACTAATTGAAGCATCAAGTTCCTAGTGTGGCTTGCTAAAATCACTCTTTTGACTCAAAGAAATGCACAAGAATTGCATTCCCAATAAGGAGTCAGAAAGATTAATAGAGGTAAACCAAAAATTAAGTGCTCATGAAGGTGATGAGCTTGAGAATATTGCAGGTTACCAAAGGATAGTGAAGGTTCAGAAGGTGAAAGTTTGAAGTGAAAGCTTGAGAAGGACGCCTGAAGCTATCAAGGAGATCAAAAGGAACTTCATTCGAAGTAAAGGTATATTTATTCGTCATAATGGGTGAAGAATTTTACACAGGTGAAGAAAGGATGGGAGATTCTCTTCAGATAGAGAGATTGGATAGAGAAAACTATCCAGCATGGTCAATGAGGATGGAAGCTCATCTCATGAGCAAAGACTTGATAGGTTGCATTACAGGTGAAGAAGAAAAACCACAATTCAGAGATCCTAGTGTTCCAACTAGGGATGAACTTTCCGATTTGAAGAAGTGGATGAAGAGAGATGCTCAAGCAAGGAGCATTATCTACATGGGAGTCAATGACTACTTGCTACCTCATATTAGAGGTCTTAAAAGTGCAAGTGATATATGGAATGATTTGGAGGAGCATTTCCAAAACACTACAAAGTCAAGGAAGGCATCTTTGTGGGCAGAGTTTACCACATTCAAGAAGAAGGCCTCTCAATCCATTTCGGATTACGTAACAAGGATGAAGGACATTGTAGATGCATTAGGAGCAGTTGATGAAGATATAGAGGAGGATAAATTGGTAAGGCAAATCCTCATAGGTTTGAGAGGAGATGAGAAATGGAAGCCATTCATTTTGTCTACTGAATTGTTACTAGATCATTTCACTCCTGACTTAAATCAGTTGCTAGGACACATGCTAACTTTTGAGCAGGATGTTAAAGGTGATGGTGATAAAAGTGCAGGTCAAGCAATGTATTCAAAGGATAAGAAGAAGAATAGCAAAGGCAAACAACAAGAAAATGAAGATGAAGGTACAACTAGCCAAGCCAAGTTCCTAAGAGGAAGAGGAGGTGGCAAGGGTAGAGGAAGAGGCAGAAGCAATAAACCTGGAGCCAAAGTCTGTTGGATTTGTGGTAAGAAAAATCACTTATCTCATGATTGTTGGCATAATAATCAGAATAATGGAGGATATAATCAGAACTTTAATTCAAGAGGAAGAGGTGGCAAAAATCAAAGAGGTAATTTGAGAGGTAGAGGTAGTAGAGGTTACTTTGTAAGAAATGCAGGTAGAGGTTTCCAAAGTCAATCCTACAACAATACCTACTACAAATATGCTTCAGATCAGAAGGAGGATTCAACCTTGATTATGAATGCAACTTGTGAAAGACAAAGTGAAGATCAAAGAGTCTTCTAATTGACCCTAGCAATGGGTATAAACAAATTGTTTCAGGGAAGAAGGAAGGAAGACTTTTCACATTGAAGATTCAAGGTAATGCTGGTCATGCCTTGTTCACTTATGGAGGACATAAGATCTCTGAGTTAGATCTTTGGCATAAGAGGCTTGGAAATTTCAATCAAAGAGGTATTAAAGATATAGTCAACAATGGTCCACTGCTTGGATTGCCTAATGTTGCAGGTCAACATATGACATACAGATGTGAGGCATTTCAATTAGGTAAGGCTTGTTGGAGTTAGATGTCTACGAAAGCACGCGAACAGTACAAGGAAGAAGAAGAAGCTTGGAGCACAACACACAATATTGAATGTATTACTAGAGAATGTACAAAGATAAGTAGCCTATTAGGGCAATAGGCATATATACAAGCCAGGGAAAAAAACCTCCTAAAGAGGGAAAAAAATGCCCCAGTGATCCTAGTGTGTTCACACACATCACTACCTAAATATATCCACAAATCCCCCTTGGGAGTGATGCGGTGAACAAGGAGCTGGCAATCGGGTATAAGGAAGTGCCAAGCTATGTGGAAATCACTCCACAAAAGGAAGTAAGCCCAAAGCTTTGCGGAAAGCTTCAAACTTCTCCCTAGGCAGAGCCTTCATGAAAAGGTCTGCAATGTTCTCCTGGGTGGGCACATATGCCAAGCTGATCTCCCCAGTGGAGAACCTCTCCCTGACATAGTGATAATGCACCTCAATGTGCTTAGTGCGAGCATGGAACACAGGGTTCCTCGCAACTGCCAATGCACTTTGACTGTTAGTGAAGATGGTGGTGGCAAAAGTCTTACCAACACCCAAATCAGCCATAAGGTGTCTGAGCCACACACACTCAACAGTAGGTGTGAAAGCTGCCCTATACTCAGCCTCACAACTAGAAGTGGCCACAGTAGGCTGCTTCTTGCTCAACAAAGATATACATGAGCTAGCAAGCATGAAGCAAAAGCCACTAGTGGACACACGAGTGAAACCAGCCCAATCAGAGTCAGAAAAAGCATGTGAATGTGGCGGAAGTGATCCCCCCTTGGGATAAAACAACCCAAGTAGCCGAGTACCACTCAAATAGCGAAAGATGCGCTTAGCCGCCTGCCAATGCTTGACTCCTGGGCAATGCATAAACGTGTTCATCTGTGAGAAAGCAAACTGAATATGTGGCCGAGTAATGCATAAGTAAATCAAGCATCCAACAACTTGTTGATAGAGAACAACATCAAATGCATCTCCAGCATCATGAAGACTCAATCGTGAACCTGTCTACATAGGAGTGGCAATAGGCTTACAATCTTCAAGGCCAAAACACTACAATAATGTGTCAATATATTTCGTTTGACACAAAGCCATCCCACCATCAACTTGCATAAATTGAATGCCCAAATAGTGATGCAAAAGCCCCAAATCAGACATCTCAAATGAGGCATGCAAATCAGCCTTAAAATCAGCAATATGCTTCTCAATAGGACCAATGAGCAGCATGTTGTCGATAGAGACAACAATGATCAGAAGCACATCATTAGCACGCTTAACGTATAAGGTGCTTTTAGTTGGACTGTTCTCAAGACCATGTGCAATCAGATAGGCATGTATCTTCTCATACCAAGCACGTGGTGCTTGCTTTAAACCATATAATGCCTTCTTTAACCTGCACACCTGGTTCTCATGCCCTTTCTGCACAAAGCCACGAGGTTGAAAAACATACACTTCTTCATGCAAATCACCATTCAGAAATGCAGTTTTAATGTCCAACTGATGTACATTCCAACCATGATGGGCTACAAGTGCACAGATGCTCCGAATAGTAGGCATACGACATGCAGGTGCAAAGGTCTCATCAAAATCAATTCCTCTTTCCTATGCATAACCCTTTGCAACAAGCCTAGCCTTATACCTGTCAACTGTACCATCAAGTTTACGCTTCAGCTTGTATACCCACTTAGTGCCAATGGCCTTCTTGCCAGGAGGCAAGTCACATAAAGACCAAGTACCATTCTTCATTATTGCTTCATCAAACGAAACAAGCTCAGTCTCATCACAGAGACTAGATGCAGCCATATCATAGCAATCTGATGCAAAAGAGGCACTATGAGAGCCTGATCGAGTACGATATAATAGAGATGCATCTAATTTGCTATCACGCAAGGTCTACACTAGCCATTTTGGCATAGTTCTTGCCTACTCAATATCAGTTCTCTCATCAATAAGTGCATCATGTAAATCTGCATCAGAAATGGAATGATCTGCATCATCACATGAAACCTGCAAAGGCTGAGAAGTTGCCTCGTTAGGACCAGCACTAGACTGTCCACCTATGAAAAGAGGCAACAAAGTATCATACATGTCTTTGGACCTAATAGATGTCTCCTTAGTACATGAAAGCAATGGCTGAATAGCATCTTCCACAAAAACAACATCACGGCTAACCAAAATGCGTTTAGTCTGTGGATGATACAAACGATTGCCTTTACTTTTAGAACTGTACCCAACAAAAATACATTTTATTGCTTTATCATCCAATTTCTTGTGATGTGGTTCAGGAACTAATGCATATGCCAAACAACCAAAAACACGTAGATGAGCAACAGATGGCTTGCGATCATGCCAAACCTCATATGGAGTGATAGACTGCAGCGCTTTAGTGGGACACCTGTTCAGTACATATGTTGCACACATGACAACCTCAAGCCAGAAACTATGTGGTAAAGCCTGACTCTTGACCATACACCTCGCCATCTCCATAAGAGACATGTTCTTTCGTTCAGCAACTCCATTCTGTTGAGGTGTATGTTGCTCTAAGGGTTGCCCATAATTTTTCTCATGCTATGGCATCCTTTTCCCTTCATGAAAATACCTTCTTTTTGTAAATTAAGAGATGTCCATGTGAACAATCTCCTAAAACCACTTTTTGATATTTCCTCTAGTCTATGGTATTGAAGCCTTTTCTTTGAAAACTCCTTTTTGCTCAAATACCAAAATCCCCACGTAGAATTCTCCACGCGCTCTCTCTCTCTCTAGGTGGTTAGTCCCATATCACATAAAGATTCTCTTTTTGATTTAGCATATGTGGTCTTTTGACCACATGTTTTTATTCACATATGCCTCTCTTCTCTATATAAAGAAGAGCCTCATTTGTAAAAGGGGAGGTCCCTGGGCCATGGCCTTGGCCTCCATTTTGTTAATGGAAGAAGGTGTCATTTGTTACTCTCTTACCTCCTTGTGTGCAATGGCGTTGGTCTTGGTGTATGGATTTGCATGTGTGTGTGCATGGTTGGGAGGACGTTCCCCTTTGCTCCTTGTGACGTTGGCCATTGTTGCCATTGCTCCATGAGCGTGGGTGAACCTCTCCTTTCATTCTTTGCCCCAACTTGGAGAAACTTCTCACTTTCATGTGAGGCGGCTAGGATTTGTTGTTCCCCATTTCTCAACAATTTGGCGCCGTTGCCGGGGATGTCGGCCTTTAGCCGTTGGTTTTTTCAAGTTTGCGTGTCCATATTTCGTGAGATGCACCTTGACACTTGGAGAAGGATGAATACGTGTGGCCTTTGGTTGGCCTAGGGTACCTCTCTTCTTTCAATTTTTGAGTAGTTTTAGTTCATTTTTGTTTGTTTGTTGCACAAAAACATCCCCTAACCCCCTTGTCTCTCTCACCCTCTCACATACACACATCCCTACACACACTTTGGCATCAACTCCGTCCCTTGCATTTCTTGAAGTTGATGTTGATACAAGGGATGGTAGCTCTCTTCCTTTCCCCTCCCTCTTTTCATTTCAATACAAGGACAAAAGAACTGAGTTACAATTTTTTCGTTCCCGTGTTTTCTATTACAATGGTTTTGCTTCCATTTCAGTTCTCTCTCACTTTAATGAAACTTTAAAAGTTCTTGATCAGTTGGACGCTGCTCATCTCTTTAATGAAGCTCATGGCTCGAGGAGGGAGGGAGGGGAGTGATGTCCCTCTCCTTCTCTCTCTTCATCAATGGCATTGTGACCGTGCGCATTTTTTGGGGGGAATTACTTTCTCAGTTGAGGGCGAGACATTTCGGGCTTCTCCTTCCTGATGTGTAGCTAGGCGGGGAAGATGAGTTCTTTCCCCTCTGATACACTCACTCAGGTATGAGCTCTGAGCTTCCTTTATCGGAATCAAGATATGCTCAGAGTTTCTCCTTGGGTACGTTCGTGTTGGAGTTATGTCCTTGCAGCTCCTTCTCTGCCTCAGATCGATAATTCCTCCATGCATCGTGGTAGAGTTTTGCTGGCTTGCTTCTTGAAGAAGAATCCGTACGGCGGTTCTCCTTGTAGGCAGATCTTCATTTTCTTGGTTCTGCTCGGCGCTTCTCTGCCCTTCTTCTTCTCCAGTTCGAAGACTGCTACAGGGCACTATTCAGGGTTGAGGCCTTGTGTATGCAGGATTGTAGCTTCCCTCATCGGGAGCATATTCTTCTTCTTCCATGAAGGGATCATGCTGTAAGATTCTTCGTGCCCGCTTGTTCTATAACACGGGGTGTAGGGTTCTCTTTCTCTGCCATTGTTGTGATGCACTTCCGTCGTGCTGATTCTTTTTCTAAGTTTGGCTGTAATTCCCCAATGAATGGTGGTGCACCAGTCGACTCTTGACGTAGTTCTTTGCACATAAATGGTCTGCAGATGCGGTTCGGGTGTATCATTGCAAGAATGCTTGATCTTGACCTGATCTTTTGTGGCTACTGTCATCTATCTTGTAGAATTGTTGTGAGAAGTCCGCAAATACACAGAACTATCTCCGGAATAAGTCAAAGTTTGTTTCTTCTGTGTGTGAGTTGAGATGCTTGCCCTGTGTGTGAAACTAGAGGGGAACAATATATTGCCTATCCACATAAATTGTGTTGGAGATTCCGTAGGGGAATTTCTTAGTATCAACCTCTTGTTTGACGCTGCATCTAACTCCTTGATACGACTAAGTTCTACCACTGAATGATTGTGTCTAAGTTAATGTACTGTCTGTTGTAACCAAGAAAAAATGTTGGTATATGTGCAGTTCAATGACTCCTACTGATGGTTGGAGCTCTACCCAGTCTCTTGTTTTTTGGAATGTGCCATTGTACAAACTTTTCTGCATGTTGATTGCGATGTAGACATCTCCCTACAAGCTGCACCTGGCGGATCATTTCCTGAAAAGTTTGAAGGTATCTGGCAGGTCATGGCTGGGCTGGTGTTCCATGGAGGTGGGCTTGTAGCGGGCCTAGTAATAGTAAGGAAATCATCAGCTGGGACACAAGGAAATCATTTATTGAAGACTTGTTTGCGTCATTTTTTTGGCTCCAAGTACCTGGTACACAAGGCAATTGATCTCTCAGGTTGTATGAGCGACGACTATCTACATGCATTCTGATTTATGCCTATAGATGCTACAACATATATAACCCTTGGCATGGATGGTTTTGACTCTGATCTTAGCTATCAGTTATGATTTTTTGCATAACTTTTGTTTGTATTTCCCATGACTTGCTGTGTTGAAATTTTTTACTATCTTAGACCACTATGGATGAATCTGTATGATAAGGAGTTTGGGGCTGGTGTTACTTCCTTTCTGTCCTATGGCCTCCATGTTCCTCAGTCACATGCATACTTCCCTACGAAAGGCACTCACCGGATAAACACTACACTGAATAAGTAATACCGAAATGAATCACTTTTCACTTCTCATGACTACTTTGAACTAAGTTGGTTAGTCTCAGGAGTTCTGTAACACGCTGGACTCTCGGTTCCCAATATGGTCAGCTCATTGTCCTATTCTTCAGTTCTGATCTGATACCTATGGATAATGTTGTCATAATACATTGCAGGCTCACTAACATAGAACTTCGCCATTTGACTCCTCTAGAGGTATTATACAGATCTTTTAGTTGAGCCAACTGCTAAAGCATCTTTTGATGAATATGGTCGCTTATATGTTTTTATGAAAGGACTGCACTGATATCAACTTAGGTGGCTGTCCTACTTGAGGGATGGTGCCTATAAGTAGTGCCACCCCTCAGAACATTATTATCTTTGTTATATGACACCATGCTGTGCATAGGAAAAAAATCATGTGCATGAATATGTGGTATTGGCAGATTCACGATACTGCATAATTTTGAATTGGTCGCCAAGTTTTGAAACTCACACCTGTTCGAATTATGTGAAATTATCACTCTCTCATCGACATTAGTACTTATCTAATTTGGATGTGCACGCTGTAAAATTGGCTTTCAGATTTAGCAACCTTCTCATGATCATGGAGACTGGTGTATTATGCTCATTTTGTCTTATCTCTGAGTGTTACAGGCTTGAAGGAGGGAGAATGGTGATTCCTACTCTTTGGAAGTATTCTATTGCATATTCTGTCATAAATTGTTGAAAAGGGGTAATTTGCTCTATATGTTTGTGATTGCTGCACGTGATCATGTATGGTTGGTGCAAAGGAAATTAGGTACCTTAGGGATGATGTTGTAAGAACCCAATTGACCTGAAGACACCCTAAAACGAATTGCATTAATCTCATGAAAAATGACTGAACTTTCTATCTCCCTTTTTGGAGGTATGTATGAGGAAATGTCCATAATGATGACTCTTGTTGCACATGTGACACCTTGAATATGATATGTTTTGATGACTTAGTATAAGGATGGTAAAGGTGGAATGGATATGAACTATGCAGGGACCTGTGTAAAAGACTTATGTCCATAATTGTGACAATCCATCATTTCCTGCTGACTCAAAAATTCACGATAAATATGTGTATTCTTCCATGAACTTTCCCAGGGGTGGTGTGTGATGGTCCCATATTGTCATATTCATGTGATACTGGTAAGCTTCAGTAATTGCAGATGATTTAAATGACTCGGTTGAAACAGGAACAGGTTGTAGGTATAGACTTGCACTAGGGCTATCTCTTGAAGAGTTAGAAGCATCCTCACACTTGTGACTGTTTTCAAAGATACATTTCTATAATAGCACTGCTATACATCTTGCATACCATCATCAAGATTCAATCAATGATGCAGGTTTATGGCTTATCCGTTTCTCTCTTGTTTCACATCAAAACACTACTTGTTTCAGTGCAACTTGGTTTCTGATGAAAAAAGTTCATGACACTAGAAGAAGTTTTATGATTTGCCAAGATTGGTGACAAATTCTCTAGATACTTGTTTCATTCTGTGGCTCTAGATTCGAGCATGATTTCATAATTCATTATGCCAGCATGTTTTTAAATTTTGCCCTCTGCGGCTATGACTGTGTACTAGTGTTCGGCCATGATTGCTGAAGCCATCAATTAATTCTGTCACAGTAGTGATGCTTAAATATGCTTTGCAGGGGGAAGTTGACCAAAACAACACCTGGAAGAAACTCTAAAAATTTTTGCACAATCATTTGCATTTTATGAATAGTTGAGGTTCTCCTTTAACGACTTGACTGTCTTTTACTTTACACACTACCTACTCAATGTGGATGCAGTCACAAAGGTCCGAATGCTTGTTTTTTGCCAGGGAAGCAATTCTCTGGTTTTACAAATGCATTGTAGACCAACAATCCCTCTTGACTCCTATAGATGCTCTCTTGTGAATGATGTGTTTATTGCATACTGAGAGGTTTTACGATACTTTTGAAAACTTGTGACTGACCCCTACGGGATTGGTGTGTAATTACCCTCTATACTGATTTTGGGAGAAACTTAGTATGATTAGGGGCTCAGACTAGCATTTCTTCTTTTGTGGAGAAATTGCCTGCATATTCTATCACTCTCGAACTGATTCCCTGAGTAATGCGCTCACCTGATCTTACAATTTAATTAATCATTACATCTTTTGCATATGAAATGGCTCGCATGAAACTAAAATTCCAAGCACTAAAAATATTGGTGTGTTATGATGCAGTCATCATCTTAGCTTTGTGACTAGTAAGGGCTGGATTAATCAAATAAGTTTTCATTACAGGCTTACACTTATTGAACTGGTGCATTAATCATTCTTACCTCTGCTAGATAATGTGACACTATGATTTGTAGAAATTGCTCTTGATGACTTTAAAGGTATTTTAACCCTTGCCCAAGCATGTCTACTTAGCATGGCCTTAGTCACTGAACGTTGTGTTTTACTCATCCATATTAACCTTATGCTCATTGGTTGTCATATAAACTAAGCGAGTGTGCTTTAAGTATTGGTGACTTGGAAAAATTTGAAGTCATATGGACTACCACTTGAATTCTTGGCCTTTGGTGCTCTAATTTGCAGAATGCAGGAATAGCTAACTCTCTATGAGGACTTAAGCCAGTCCTTTAGGACTTGATGTCCCTTGATGTGGAAACTAAAATTGACATGAATGTTTATCTCATTACAAAATGCAGTTTACTTGCTCTTTTGTATGTCATTTCAGGTTTTGGAGTTTCTGGAGGCATTTCCAGCCTTAGAAAAGACTGCACAGTAGGAGGAATGTTGGGCAGACTGCCCCCCAAGGGGATTGTGTCGCTCAGCTTTAAAGACTGAAGATTTGCAGATTGAAGAAAGGGCTGACGGCTTGTAGATTTGAAGATTACGCAGAGCTAAAGAGTTGCTGCCTGAAGCTTTGCAGACATAAGAATTACAGATTTTGAAGACTTGAAGATTTTCAGACTTGAAAGACTCTACCTTGGGTCAGTTCAGCTATGTATGCTCTTAGCTTTGTCGAGGACGACAAAGTCTAGGAGGGGGAAGAATGTTGCTCTAAGGGTTGCCCATAATTTTTCTCATGCTATGGCATCCTTTTCCCTTCATGAAAATACCTTCTTTTTGTAAATTAGGAGATGTCCATGTGAACACTCTCCTAAAACCACTTTTTGATATTTCCTCTAGTCTATGGTATTGAAGCCTTTTCTTTGAAAACTCCTTTTTGCTCAAATACCAAAATCCCCACGTAGAATTCTCCAGGCGCTCTCTCTCTCTCTCTCTAGGTGGTTAGTCCCATATCACATAAAGATTCTCTTTTTGATTTAGCACATGTGGTCTTTTGACCACATGTTTTTATTCACATATGCCTCTCTTCTCTATATAAAGAAGAGCCTCATTTGTAAAAGGGGAGGTCCCTGGGCCATGGCCTTGGCCTCCATTTTGTTAATGGAAGAAGGTGTCATTTGTTACTCTCTTACCTCCTTGTGTGCAATGGCGTTGGTCTTGGTGTATGGATTTGCATGTGTGTGTGCATGGTTGGGAGGACGTTCCCCTTTGCTCCTTGTGACGTTGGCCATTGTTGCCATTGCTCCATGAGCGTGGGTGAACCTCTCCTTTCATTCTTTGCCCCAACTTGGAGAAACTTCTCACTTTCATGTGAGGCGGCTAGGGTTTGTTGTTCCCCATTTCTCAACATTGTATATGGCACTATACACTGGTGTTTTATCCCACGTTCAGCCAGAAATGCATTAAAATCAGAAGACATATATTCCCCCCCTCGATCTGAACGGAGGGTGCCCATTTTACATGCTTACAAATTTTCAGCCAAAACCAAAAACTGTTTGAAGCACATGAACACCTCGGACTTTGCCTTCAATGGATATACCCATGCATGCCTGGAAAAATCATCAATGAAAGTCACGAAGTAAAGATAATTTCCAAAAGAAGGTGTCTGCATAGGACCACATACATCACTATGTACAAGTTGCAATTTTTGAGTAGCCCGAACTGAACCATCTTTTGGAAAGGACGAACGCTGCATCTTGCCCAAAATGTAGCCTTCACAAACATGTTTTCCAAGTGCCTCAAGTTTGGGCAAAGAGGACACCATTTTAGATTTCTGCAGGCGTAACAAACTAGAAAAATTCAGATGACCAAAGCGTGCCAAAGCTTTGCATCTGACATAGCCTGAGAATCATTTACTGCACATGTCAAATCATTTACAGATCTTTCATAGTCTATGAACTTATACAGCCCACGACATAAAATGCCAGAAGCAATAATCACATCGCCATTTGACAGATCATGAACTGTACACCTGTCATCAACAAATTTCACAACCAAGCCAATCTTGGCTAATGCAGAAACTGATAACAGGTTCTTCTTGATCCCTGGCACAAATAAAGCATCTGACAAAGTGAAAGAACTACCATGAACAGTAGTCAAAATGATCTTACCAACTCCCATAACAAGATAAGAGGGGTTATTGGCGCATGTAACAGTATTCCTTGTAGGGTCAAAATTGCAAACAATAGTAAACGCCCATTCTTCTTCCCGCACAAGATTAGCAGACTCCGTTTTTGGTGTAGAGGCTTCTGCAACAACCATTCTAGCCTCTTTCTTCTTTGCCTCTTTTGCAGCCATTTTTGGACAGTTCTTTATGATATGATCATTCCCTTTACAATACTTACAAAACAATTTCTGCTTTTCTGATTTTTTCTCATCTTTGTCTTGGTTCTTCGAATGTGCAGCATTTGCAAATTTTTGCTTACTGGTAGAAGAGCTCCATTTTCCTTTGCCCTTCTAACTAGCCAAGAAAGCTTGATCTGCAACATGCATAATGGACCTGTTTTGCCTGGACTGATCTTCCTACAACAGAACAGAGTCTAACTCCTCAAATGAAAAGGCATTTGGATTTCCTTTCATCATCAGCCGAAGAGTAGAAGCAAGACTCTGATATGAATCAGCAAGACCATTCAGAACGGTCTGCACAAGTGAGCTATCTGGTATAACCTCATCAGCAGAGATCAACTGTTCCTTCAAGTCTTTGATCTTTGTTAGGAAACTGTCCATAGAATCACCTTCATTCGTGTGCTCACTCTCCAACTGTTTCTGGAGGTAAGCAACACGAGCCTCATTCCTAGCTCGGTACAATGTGCTAAGTGTATCCCAAGTATCCTTAGCTATTCTGCAAGAGGGAATATGAGGAATAACGACACATTTGACAGACAAAGCTATCCGTGCATGTGCCTGGGCATCTCTGCCATCCGAAGGAATTTGATCTATAGTAGGTGCAGCAGAAACTGCAGCACAAATAGGAATATGCAGAATATCATCATCTTCGACACCTTCTGCATCAGTTTCAGTACCTGTAGTTATAACAGTTGCAGGTGTGATAGGACGTTTTTCGACACCCTGTACAATGTTCCACAGTCCTTTTGCAACCAACAGATGTCACATCATATAAGCCCATAACGGGTAGTTTGTACCATCCAACTTATCCTCAACAGCCAACATACGGAATACATCACTGCTTTCAGCCATGGCGAGTGACTAAAATACCTTGATGCAAAAAATTGACTATATCTCAAAAAGTTGAACAGAACTGCCGAGACAAAATCTGCTAGACCTGTAGTAGACTTCAAGACGCTTATATTGGCGAACAGAAACTAGTATATACCTTTGGCACAAAAAGACAAAATAGCTTGCACAAGTGCTACGATAGTGCGTTCGGAGGCCAAAACGAGCTCAAATTGCGATTTCGACAAATTTCGTGCGATTTTGAGACTGCACTCGGAGGAGTATCGACAACACCCTAGATGAAGCGACGACCTGCTCTGATACCAATTGTTGGAGTTAGACGTCTATGGAAGCACGCAAACAACACAAGGAAGAAGAAGAAGCTTGGAGCACAACACACAATACTGAATGTATTACTAGAGAATGTACAAAGATAAGTAGCCCATTAGGGCAATAGGCGTATATACAAGCCGGGGGAAAAAAACCTCCTAAAGAGGCAAAAAAGTGCCCCGATGGTTCTAGTGTGTTCACACACATCACTACCTATCAACAAGGCTCATAAGCAATCTTATTCTAAGCATGGTTTCATGTATTCAGAGAAGCTTGAATTGGTACATACAGATGTGTGTGGACCATCAAAGGATTTCAGTATAAATGGTTCAAGATGTGATTTATGTTGATGATGCTACCAGGTGGATCACTATCTATGTGATCAAAGATAAATGAGAGGTATTTAATACATTCAAACATTATCATGTGTATGTAGAAAGAATCACAGGTCAAAAGTTGAAGAGACTAAGGTCAGATGGAGGGGGAGAGTATTTCTCTAATGAGTTCAGTGATTACTTATGGAATGTAGGTATAAAAAGGGAAGTTACTTGCAGCTACTCTCCTCAACAAAATGGTGTAGTAGAATGAAGGAATAGAACTCTTGTTGAGTTTGAAAGGTCCATGATGGAGCAAAATTGTCCAAATTATTTGTGGAATGAGGCTGTAAATACAACTACATATTTGGTCAATAGATTACCATGTAAAGCTTTGCACGGTATGACGCCATATGAGGCATGGAGGGGTAAGAGACCTACGCTAGATCATTGCAAAGTATTTGGATGTTTGGATTATGCATATGTGCCATCTCAGTTGAGGCATAAATTGGAACCTAAAGCTAAAAACTATGTGTTCATTGGATATGATGACAAGTGGATGGGTTATAGGTTGTGGAGTCCATCCACAAAGCAATTCCTTGTATCAAAGGATGTTACATTTGATGAGCAAGGTACTTGGTTTGTAGGTACAGTCAATAGTCCTAGAGGTGATGAAGAAATTGTGCATCAAAAGAAAGGTAAATAAAAGGTTCAGATATTTGATGAAGAAGAGAACAATGAAGAACAAGTTGAAGTTGAAGAAGTGCCAAGATTTGATTCAGAATGTGACGAACTAGAAACTTCAAGAAGTGGAGAACTCAGAAGGTCATCAAGACACAAATGGAAACCTACAAGGTATAGCTATGACACTTCTCTTTTGACTACTAAAGACTATGCTTACATGGTGAAAGCAGATGAAGACCCTATGAAGAGGCAAAAGGTAAGGAAAATTGGGAGAAAGCTATGCAGGAAGATTATGATGCATTAATAGAAAATGAGACTTGGGATTTGGTTCCTAAACCAAATAGTCAGAAGATCATTGGATGCAAATGGGTCTACAAAACCAAGAGGTATGCAGATGGAAGTGTGTCTAGGTATAAAGCTAGACTTGTCGTGAAAGGGTATGCTCAAACATATGGTATAGATTATGATGAGACCTATAGTCCTGTGGCAAAGATGACAACCATCAGAACACTCATAGCCATTGCTGCATGTAAAGGTTGGAGATTATGTCAATTAGATGTAAAATATGCCTTTCTAAATGGTTATATTTCAGATGATGTTTTCATGGAGCAACCAGAGGGATTCAAAGATAAAAGATATTTAGAATATGTAGGTAAGCTTAAGAGAGCTTTGTATGGTTTGAAGCAGGCCCCAAGGGCATGGAACTATAGACATGTGAAGTTCTTGAAGGAACTTGGTTTTCAAGTATCTAAAGCAGATAGTAGCTTGCTTGTCAAAGCAAGTGATGATGGGTTCATTTACATGTGCATATATGTTGATGACATAATTCTTATAGGTACAGATGAGAAGGGCATACAAAGCCTCAAGAAGCAAATGGAGAAAGAGTTCAAGATTACTGACTTGGGAGACTTGTCATATTTCTTGGGCATGGAGATCTCATACACTCAACATGGAGTGTATGTTACTCAAGAAGGGTATTTGAAGAACTTGTTGATCAAGTTTAAAATGGATGATTGCAAGGTAGCCCCTACTCCAATGGAGGTGAATCACAAATTGAGCAGATATTGTTGGGGGATTCTTGGAAAAGAAGGGATTTGAGTGTTTGTAGGAGAAAAGGGAAAGACAAGAAGAAAGATACACACTGGAAGCCTCTGTCGATTGATTATAATAAGACAAATACAATGGTGATGCACAATACAATCCAATGCTTTTGTACAAAATCCCACAGAGTGCTCAATTACAAAATGCCAAATACCCAAGGTCTTGTTGCTGTCGGCCTCCTCTGTACCAGACCTCCACCTTCTCCAAGCCTGCACTTGTGCATACCTTGCACCAAGCTTCCAATAAGGGGAAGGGATGGACACCTTCTGTTGGCATGCGCACACTCCAATAAGACCTTGGGATCCTTTTGGGACTAGCTTAGCACTTCTCCGTACACTTCTTAGTCACTCTTCATGCACACCTTGCACTTCACTTCTCTGCGTCACACATTATGTGTCTCTTGCACTTCTCTCTCTTGCCTTGCTTAGACTATGCTCATACCTCTTAGTCTTAGAATAGTCCTTGCCTTCATTTGAGTGTCGATTCACGTATGCTCCTAACTGCAAGAGTATCTTGGTGCTCACTTTGATGTCCCAAGATTGTCTCCAAAAGTGGGCAGCCAACGACTCCCTGTTTTGTCCTGTAGTGACTTTAGACTAAAACAAAAATTTAAATTGGGGGGCCATACTTTCACTTCTGTGTACCCTATCACTTCATATACCTTCATATTTTCCTTTTAAGTCTTCACTTGTGCACCTAAGAGGGGGTTCACCTAAACCTTCCAAAACACTTTAAAAACACTTTGAACCTTAGGGAAATTAGAGAAATACCTCTGCAACCTGCAACCCACTTTCTCCAATTTACCCTTTGTGGACAATTAATTGTGCACTACCTGTGCACTTTGACCTCTAAACTTTGAACACTTTGACCTTGCCCATGTTGACTTTGACCTTGACCATGTTGACTTTGACCTTGACCATGTTGACTTTGATCGGTTTAACTTTGACCTTTTGACTTTGACTATAGTTGACTTTGACTTCCATTGACTTTGACCAATATGACTTTTATGGGCTCAACAGATATGGAGGAGAAGAATTCAAGGATATGAAGCTATATCAAAGTCTGGTTGGTAGTCTTATCTATGCTACATTAACTAGGCCTGATTTATCATATGCAGTTGGAGTGTTGTCTCAATTCATGCATCGTCCTAGGAAAGAACATTGGGTTGCAGGACAAAGAGTGTTGAGGTACATTAAGGGTACACTCAAAGAAGGTTTGTATAATGGTTTTACATCAGATACAAACATCAAGATATATAGTGATACAGATTGGGCAGGTAATCATGATGATAGAAGATCAACATATGGATACTTGTGATTATTGAGAGATAAGTTAATCTCTTGGTGTTCTAAGAAGCAACACACAATTGCTTTATCTTCTACAGAGGCAGAGTATAAAGGTATGGTTGAAGCTACAAAGGAAGTCATATGGCTAAAGACTCTTATGAAGAGTTTTGACAACATTCAGAGTACACCCACTATTCATGGAGATAGCATGAGTTCATTGTATTTAGCTGCTAACCTTGTTTTTCATGCCAGGACTAAACACATTGAGATTCAGTATCACTTTCTAAGAGAGAAGGTGATTGATAAGGATATTGAAGTCATACATACTTCAACAAAAGATCAGATTGCAGATATGCTCCAAAAGCTTGGATGGACCAAAGCTACAAAGATTCAAAGACATGGCAGGTATAAAGAAGATAAAGAAAACCTCAATTGATGATTGAGGGGGAGCTGTTGGTGCAAGTCAATCACATTGATTTTTTGGATAAAGACTTGAAGTCAAAGAATGAAGAGAAGATCAAGATCAACAATTGAAGATTGAAGATAAAGCATGTTCAGGAAATGAAGACTTGTATACATATGTACATTAATTTATAGTTAGCTCACTTATACCTTTTGTATGGCCATGAGCTTGTACATATATGCCTATATATACAAGTAAAAAGTTAGGGAAAGTATGAGAGAGCATGTGAAGAGAAGAATTAGAAGTTAGAATAGTAATTAGACACTTTTAGAAGTGAAGAGATCTCTTTGATCATTCAGATGTAAAATTTTCAGAGATGAAGAAATATTTCACCCGATCTTTTGTTGGGTACTCCTTCTCTATTTAATCTTTTGTGAAATGCTTTTGTACAAGTCTAAATCTATAGTTGACTGACCTATGTACAAGTTTTCGGATCCTAATTGTGATCAGGATGAGAGAATTGAGAGTAGGAACATTTACATGTGTAAATGTGAAGAAGTGAAGTTGCAACAGACACAAAATTCGATGCTAAAGTTTTGGTAAGCTCTCCTTCCACAGTGTAAAGTTTTGAGCAAAAAAGCACTCATTCTTTAATTTGGAAGGTAAGCTACCTATGGCTAAGAGCATTTGAATAAAGGGGTTGTAGTTTGAGAGAACCATGCTTTAGAAGTTACAGGTGTCAAAGTCGACTGTAGAAAAGTATAGTTTTAGACATAGGTGAATTGTGAGGATCATTTCTCAAGATCTACTAAATCTTTTGAGATGATTTAAATTGTAGAAGGTGCATAATCTATAGATGACACTTAATGCAAAGTTTGATAAAAAACTTTACACATTTGATCAGTCAATGAGTGAATTATGTGTAGTAGACTTTCTGAGTATTAAATCTCTTCACAGTTTGTTCCAGATTTTGATAATCTAGTATCGATCCTTCAAAATTGGTAAAGGTTTTAAGTTGTTCTTGATATAGAGATGCTCTAACATCAAGGATAACTTGTTCTTTTGGAGATTAACACTCTCCATCATGGTTATCTTTCTGTTGCCTTTGTATCTTGCTCCTGCTATTATGCTCTTGTAATTGTGAGGACTTCCTCTCCTATGCATGTTCATTAGGATAAAAGTTTGTGCCAAAAAATCTCTAATTCTTGCTCAATCGGTCCCTAATAAAGCTGCTAAATGGATAGCTAGATCCCTGAATTCTTCTGACATATGGGCTAACCTCATAAAAAGAAACACTAAACATTTTTATATAGAAAACTATAAATCCTAACAAGATCATTCTTTATAGGATATTATTGTGTCTCATCACTCTTTTGTTGTTGTAGGCAATTCCCTTTGTTGTAGATTATGGAAGGCTTGGATGGAGGTTAAAAAGGCATGTTGCCCTAATGAGAAGTACTTTATTCATTCTGACTTTTTTGTTTAGGAAAGCATCTGGAATGGATGGCTATCTCTATGGAACAATTGCAAAATGGGAATCAAAGAGCACAAGTATTGCAAGAAAGGATACTCTAGCTGGAATGACCTCACTGTCAATGGTGGGGTCATTCAGGACTGTTATAATGGATATCACTAACTTATCTCCTGCTTGTCTTCAGGAGAAGCTTCTTCAGTGCACTTCCCACAGGCCTATTCACCTTGCTGATGTTGCCAAATACATGCTGAAAAAATTCAAGAGCTGAAAAGGGTTCAAAGACATTGTCGTGAGGTGTCTTCTTGCTATCAAGACAACCCCTCCTAAGGATTTTCAACTATCTAAACATCTCTATAACACCTCCTCCAACCAATGGAGAGATTCATTACTTAAGTTGTACTCTAGTTCCAGATTTGCATCTTTAATGTACTTTATACAATCACATATGTGCACGTGCATTCCTACATATTTACTCTGATACATGTAAGTTCACATCCATGTTTTTATACATATATGCATTTATGCATGCATGCTTTAACACATTGATCCATGTGTTCAACTCTCTCATATGCATGCATAATTCATATGCTCATATGCATTCCAAAACATGTACCTTATTCTATTACATTTTTATGTTCATGTTCTCTTACATGTATGCACATTATGTTTATCCACATGCATATATGCATCAACCGATCTCATACATGTATATACACTTAAAAATTAATTCACATTCATAAATGTACATATATCAATCATTCATTATCTAATTTCTTGGATTACTTGAGTTATTAAATCAATCAACAATGCACATATGAAATTTGTGCACACAATGTTTCAAGATATACTTCTGAATCATCTAAACAAAACCATACAGACTTGCTCATAATCTAGTGTATGAAAACGGTCCTATGAAATGTGTGCTAGCATGTAGCAAAGGCAACACCAGGAACTATAAAATGTTCCTATGTAAAATTTTGACCTCACATGATAGTCAATGTTCTGCATCCTTCTATCACATAGATTCTATGTCTTCAGGAATGAAATGACTCAAAAAATGTGCTGCAAGAATAGCTTCAATTCTTTAAGCGCTTTAAGTGTATTATTTATTGCTAATTGCAGGTAGTAAAATACAAATTTATCAATACAAATGCATACATGTTCATACTCCCATACATATGCACTCATGTACATGAAAACACTATTACATATGCATAAACTCAATCATTTAAACATATATTTATGCACATGAGATCCTCGTGCATATATACAAATGCACTTATACTAACATGTATACATTTATTCTTACACACACATATATGATTACTCACACATGCATCTTCTTTGAAGTACCTCCATATCCACACATTTTCATATACTTATGCACACATGCATATGTATCAATTTTTGACCATTTGCATACCTATACAATCATCCTTACATAAGCATGCATATGTGCATAATTAAGCACATGGTCAAATACACATGTGTGCTTCCATTTCTTATGCATACATACTAACTTATGCTCATACACGTGCATTCATTCATGCATATGCATTTTCTCATTCTAACGTGCATACACATGCATCTCTCAATATTCAAGCATATATACTCATATATATTAGTTTCTCTGAGTTGTGTATACATGTACACACACTAATATTCATATTCATTCACATTCATACATCTTTCTCATATGAACATGCTCTTACATACATGCATTACTCATACACATGCACATACTTGCTTATGCATGCTAACACATGTATTCATGCAAGATCATGCTAACACTCTCTAGCTCGCTCTCGACAAAAAACAATACCATACCTGCATATATATATTTTCACGTGGTTTCTCTTTTCATCCTTGGTAACTTTACACATGTCACTACACCTCACAATTTCTTCTATTCTCATGTGCATATTGGATACATACATAAATACATTTATGTATATACTCTAATTTGAAGCTAAATTTGTATTATCTACATATACATTTGTTGAAGGCAGGGAAACTTGGAGAAATAAAATAAGAATAAAAAGAAAAAGACGACTATGCAGAGATTTATAAGGATGTGTCGCAAGAAAAGGGGAAGTTATAAGAAAGGAGTTAGCAACAACCTTGAAAAAGAAAAAAGAGAAGGTCGACGAAGACGCGACAACAGGAAGAGGAGGAAAGGTACGAGACGTAAAGACGCAATGATCAGAAGAGAGACGAGGGTGCAAGAAGTGTAGGTGCGTCAACTATGAGACGAAGTCAAAGAAGAAGGAGTTCCTTTGTCAGGACTGGAAAAGACCAGGTTCTACAATAAAAAACCAATATATAGATAACGATTGAATGAAGATCTTGGCGGCATAATCAAATTCTCATACTGAAGTTCTAATCTTTACAAAACAACAATCTGTATTTTTGGTGTTGCGTTTACCAATGAATAATCAACCAAATGTCTGCGCAGCACAGTTATAGTGCTGAAAGTCTTCTATTTACGGTTAAGTCTGTTTGAGTGACTCAGACTGTACTGTGTCAGAATGCAATTGACTTGAAATATATGTGAGTGCAAAAAGGAAATCTGTAAATCTGTTGCAAGAATAAAGTGTAGCAAGACTGTGTAAATTCTGAATTAGCAGAAAACTATCAGAATGAATGTTTCCGGTGATATTACGGTGATATTCCGGTGATGTTCCGGTGACATTTCGGTGGCTTTAAGAGACATTTCCGGTGGAATATCTGGGGAAGTAAAGATCAGTGCACAATGGGAAAGAATAGTAAAGTCTGATTTTGCTAGTTAGACGATGTTGTGTTGAACCGGAGAACCCTCAACACAATTGGCGATCCTACTGTACAACTGAAGCCGCCTCAAGAAATGAATGAGGGGCAGGTGAAATCGCTTTAGTAAGGTATATTTTACGAGGGCACAGGCAAGAGCAGTGAACGTGGAGACATCCTCAGATTTTTACGAGTGGTACGAGGCCCAGGAGCAGGAAGCGCTGGGCACTGACGACGAACAGGGGGAAACAGGTGTTGTAGAGGCCAGGTTAGTGGGCGGCATACTTGGTGCGTTATTCCTCACAGAAACAGCTGTAGGGGTTAGAAGACGACTCCAGTTTGACCCACTTGCAGGGGCGACCGGTCATAGAACTAGGCGCACACCTCAACCACAGCCAATGGCTCAACCACCTCCAAATCCCAAAGTCAAGACCGCTCATTTCAATGGAACCTCTAAGGAAGATGCTGATTGCCATGTAGCTCAATTCGAAATAAAATGGACAGCAAATGGATATCCAGCTCTCTATGGTGACGATATTAAACTTCAACAGTTTGCAGCCACGTTGGAAGGACGAGCTATGAGCTGGTTCAGTCAATATGGCATTACCCATTTTGCTACGTATGATGATTTAAAAATCGCATTCTTGCAACGGTTTAGTAAAGAAAAGATGCCTTCCGATGTATTAAGGAAGTTGAGGGCTATTCGCCAAAAGACTATGCTAGTGGAAGACTATGCTCAGAAGTTTAGGACTTTAATGGACAGGCTGCAAGGTAATGAACGACCTACTGATGAGATGTTGGCAGGATTTTTTTTGAAAGGATTAAGGAGCACCATCAGACATGCGGTGGCCAGTGTGGACATTGCGAATGGTTTTGATGTCTTAGTATTAGCAGCAGCGCGTGTTGAAAGACGGTTTGGACGAGCAAAAAAGAAGCAGTCTGATTCTGGTTCAGAGGTTGGATCGGATTCAGAAATGGAGTCAGGTAAGAGTTCTGATGATTCTGATACTGATGATTATGATGATGAAATAGTGAAGACAAAGCATCGTAAGCCTAAACCTAAACACCGTAAAGAGGAGGAATGGATTCGTAAGTTAAAGAAACATGGGTATTCTATATTGGCTCCAAAGGAAACATGATTTTGTGATATTTGTGACAAAGAGGGGCATACCACAACCTAGTGTTGGTATAACCCTAAGAATAGAGGGCAAATTTCTCGGCAAGACAATAGAAATCTAAACGACGTGGCGGCCAATCAGGCTATTGCTATCCAAGGGCGAGGTAACTTCCAGAGACAGCAACAGGTAAGACCCCCATGGAGAGATCAAGGAAATCAACAAGGAAATAATCAATAAGGCAATTACCAAGGTCGACCACCAAGGGTCATGCCTTGTGGGTATTGTTCAGCTCTTGATCATTGGATAGGGCCGAATTGCCCTTTGTGGGTAAAACATCGTGAAGAAAGGGGTATACCTGTCATTCGGTATAACCAACATAATCAGCAGGGACAACATCAACAACAGGGGCAGCAGGCGGCTGAGGCAAATGCCATGCTGATTGAATGGCCAGAACAAGTCGATAGGACCCCTGATGCACCCAGTACATCTGCTCGAATGCATGGTAACAATCAAGGGGAATGTGATGGTCCACAATGTGGAAAAAATATAGAGGTTGAAGTATTGGCAGTTACTAGATCAAAAAATAAAGGCCCTTTTGATTGGCACGAACAAAGGCAAATTCGAGATAAGGTTTTGGAGCAGGTTCGAGACGAGCCTGCTAATCTGGTAAAGGGTGACGACCGGACCGAGAGGCAAAAGGGTGTGAAGTTGGTACCGCCCATGATGGAGCAGGATCAGGCTCAGTGTCAACAAGACTTGGCAAATGACTGGTTTGCTGACATCATTAGTGCACCGTTATAGTTGTCTTTGGATCAGCTGTTATCTTTAGTACCGGTCTTTCGCGAAAAATTGTTGAGAAAGCTACTTGGATATCAGATCGAGCCCGAGAGTAGGACGATCCCTTCAATTTCGGCCAACAGTATTGATCCAGCAGATGTGGATTTTTTCGTACCAGTAATTCAGGTGCAGTATAATAAGCGGAGTTTTGCCGAAGTATTGCTAGATGGAGGATCAGGGGTAAATATATTACCTGAACATATTTTTATTGAAATGGGAAGAGGGGCATTGGCTCCAGCCCCTTTTCAAGTCAAAATGGCGGATCAAACACGAGTCCAGCCTGTTGGCATTCTGAAGCAACAACAAATTATTATTTCCGGTATGACATTCATGGTCAATTTTGTAGTCATCCGAATGACGGAGTCAGCGCACCCGTATGAAATGTTGTTAGGAAGACCTTGGTTTCGGCTTGCTAAAATTAAGCAGGATTGGGGTTTGAATGTCGTAATGATTACCAAGGGTAAAAAGCAAGTGACAATTCCCATGCGTGGGCAGAAAAATATGTCGGTACAAGAAAAACCATTCATGGCTCAGACTATTAATTTAGCAGATGAGATAGAAGATGACGAAGAGGAAAAGTTTTTGCAAGCAAACCCAACGGTGGTGCCAGTATAGAATTTGATGTAGAAGGAGTATTAAGTAAGGATTATAGTGGTGGGCCAAACGAAGAAGAGTCACTTCCTAGTGAACAGGTGGCAGGTGCCCAGTTACAAAAAATATTTGATCAATGTATGAAGGTTCCGGTGCAGCAGCAGATGGAACAACAGGAGGAAGAGATAATTATGCGAACGGAAAGGATTTATGATTAGAAGTATGCAGGTTCTGTGCGCGTGAAGGAGGAAGAGCTTCAAGAGGTTAATTTAGGAATAGAAGCTGAACCCAAGATGGTGCGGATTGGTAAAACATTGGAAGGAAAGTTTAAGGAGGCTCTTGTTTGCTTGCTTAAAGAGTATGTGGATGTGTTTGCTTGGGATTATACTCAAGTAAAAGGTATAGATCCACAGTTGCATCAACATAGGATTAATCTGAAGGTGGATGCAGTACCTGTGGCACAACAAAGATATAGAATGAATCCTAATTTTGCTAAACAAGTAAAGGAAGAGATTGATAAGTTGTTGGCAGTCGGATTTATCAAACTGGTGAATCAGGTGACTTGGCTATCTCCTATTATAGTGGTCCCTAAAAAGAACGAGAAGCTCAAAATTTGCGTTGATTACAGAAAGCTAAATGCGGCAACGGTTATAGACCCGTTTCCTATGCCGTTTTGTGATGCAATATTGGATGCAGTTGCCGGCCATGAAATGTATAGTTTCTTGGATGGATTTTCTGGTTATAATCAGATCAGTGTGGCTGAGGAGGATCAGCATAAAAGAGCATTTATTACCGAATTTGGTGCTTACGTATTTACCCTAATGAGTTTTGGTTTGAAGAATGGACCACCATCATTCAATTATGTGGCGCTAAAGTGTTTGAGCCTTATCTTCAGGACTTCATGCAGGTATTTGTCGATGACTTTTCAGTCGTCGGTGAAATGATTAAGCACTTACTACACCTGAAAGCATGTTTTGAAAGATGTCGGCAGTTTCGGATGGTATTGAATCCGTTTAAAAGTGTGATTGTGGTAAGAAGTGGGATTTTATTGGGCCATGTTATCTCCCAAGCAGGAATGGCGATTGATGTTAAGAAAATTGAAGCTATCCGTACAGCTAAAGCACCGACCAACATTAAAGAAGTAATGCGGTTTGTAGGCCAAATTAAGTGGCATTCCCGATACTTAAGATATTTAGCAAACATTTCCTCACCACTGACGCATTTGACCAAGAAGGATGTTCCGTTTATATGGGTAGAGGCTCAAGAGAAGGCATTTCAGTTATTAAAAAAGATGGTGTCGGTGGCACCTATTTTGCAACCACCTGATTGGTCAATGCCGTTTCACATATTCGTTGATGTATCGGATGTGGCCGTAGGTGCAGTTTTGATGCAACAGAAAGATAAAGGTTGGTATAGACCTATTTATTATGCCAGCAGGGTATTGGCTGCGGCTGAAAGAAATTATCCGGTGACCGAAAGAGAAGCTTTGGCGATGGTGTATGCCCTTAACAAGTTTAGACATTATTTGTTGGGCAATAAAGTGATTTTTCATGTGGATCATCAGGCTCTGGTTTATTTAATCAAGAAGCCCTTATTAACAGGACGATTAGCCAGATGGATGCTTTTGTTACAAGAATTCGATTTTGTAATTGTGCATACCCCAAGGAAAGAGCATGCGATGGCAGATTATTTTAGTCGATTGGAATCAGGAGAAACACTCACTAGTGTACTTGATGTATTTCCAGATGCTGAATTGTTTACGGCACAAGCGGTCGAGACAGATTCGTGGTATGATCAGTTACTAATGTTTCTCACAGAAGGGGTATTACCACAACATTTTTCACCTGATCAGAGAAGGAAGTTTGCTCTTAAAAGTAGGCCGTATTTGGTGATAGCAGGGGCATTATACAAGAAGGGCGTGGATCAGGTTATCAGGAGATGCGTACAGACTATGAACAATCAGCTGCGTTACATGAAGCACATTCCGGTTTAGCAGGAGGACATTTGTCAGACGATATTACCGGAAAGAAAGTATTACAGGCAGGGTTATGGTGGCCGAAGGTGTTAAAAGATGCACATGAGTAAGTTAAAGGCTGTGTAATTTGCCAAAAGTTAGGCCAACCTAATAATTCTGATCGTATGATTGATCATCTGGTATTACCGCTGGATCCTTTTCAAAAATGGGGCATGGATTTTGTGGGACCTATTAAACCTACTAGTCAGCGAGGTAATAGCTATATATTGGTGGCAACAGATTATTGTACGAAATGGGTGGAAGCAGTAGCACTGAAGGATAACAAGGCAGCAAGTGTGGCCAAATTTCTTTATCGTAATATTATGACACGATTTGGGTGTCCGGTTGAGTTAGTGAGCGACCGAGGTACTCATTTCCTGAATGAGGTGATTTCAGAATTAACAGGACTTCATCAAATAGTGCATAAAAAGACTACAACATATCATCCTCAAGCGAATGGGTAGGCTGAAAGCACGAATAAAATTTTAATGCGTATTCTTAAAAAGTTGGTACATGAAAATCAGAAAAAGTGGGATTTGTTTCTTGACTCAGCTTTGTGGTCATTCAGAACAGCATTTAAAGTGACGACAGGAATGACACCTTTTCGGTTGGTATATGGATTGGAGGCAGTAGTACCCATGGAGTTTGTAGTTCCAAGTTTGAGGGTTACGGCAGACCCTTGGTGGAAATATTTGGTTAAGTTCCAAGTTTGTAGTTCCAAGTTTGAGGGTTTATTGGTATAGCTCAGTTCCAAGTTTGTAGTTCCAAGTTTGAGGGTTTATTGGTATAGCTCAGTTCCAAGTTTGTAGTTCCAAGTTTGTAGTTCCAAGCTCAGGGTTTATTGTATAAGTTACAAACTTGGAACTCAAATTTATTATAAGTTAATAGGTAGTATATAATTTATATTTGGTTTAATGTTGTTGAGTTTACCTTGGTGGTCGACCCTCAAGGTTTGTAGTTCCAAGTTTGTAGTTCCAAGTTTGTAGTTCCAAGTTTGAGGGTTTATTGTATAGCTTAGTTACCATGTATCGTTTTCTCTCAAGTATCATGTATTGCAAATATTGTGTATCGTAGTGGTGATAAGTATCATACATCATGTAAAGGCAAGGATCATGTATCATGGGAAAAATGAAGAACTATAAAAGGGCTCAAAAGTGAAAACTAAACTTTTCCAGTGTTGACATACATATTTGAATTGCTAGATCACCTCAAGAAGACCCAAGACCTTAAGTGGTGAATGAACCTAAGATCTTGATGAGATCCAGAGAGTTGAAGAAGTTTCATATCATTGATAGGAAGTGTCACACAAAAGAGTACCCATTCATTCTACTTGGATACATCTACTGACTCTCAAAGAGATCCTATCATGGCCTCAAAAGAGATGCACAACTCAGTGCCATCGGTCGGGTTTATGCTAGTAATAAAAGGGGAATATAGGACATCCACGCAATACATGTCCACTAATGTGCATGGATTTCCTATCTACCATGACGGCCTCATTAGGTCTATGGCTAGAATGAAAAATTCTATAGATTGAGAGATCATCCCAAGATCGGCCATAAAATATGAAGGAGGATTTTACATGGACAAATTAGAACACATATATGCACTCACCGAGCACCTGTAGAGAATGAATGAAAGAGGGGAGGTAGAGGAATTAGAAAACCCTACTAGACCCCATAGTGGAGACACTGTGACCACTCCTAGGCGAAAGTCAATAATAACTCATGTTTGCAGAGGATATAAAATTACTGAGGATGATGAATTGATGGATGTATATATGCTAAGTGTACTAGATAAATTGCTACAAGCCACTTCACCTATGCATGGAGAGGGCATCAACCCTACCGTTATCTATGAATTACAAGATCTAGAAGATTCATCTAGAGTTACCTACCTAGACCAGAATAAGAGGAGATATTGGCATGTTGATGATCGTGACAAGTCAATATTGAGATATTTAGGGTTTTCAATCTTCCCTCCTTGAGATCAATCAACCGCTTCTCAGAACCCCTTTAGGACACAATAGAGTTTTGAAAACCCAACCTTAGGGCAAACCAATCAACAAAGTGTGCCAGTCAGACTAGAAGTACACTTTTCCATGCCAAGAACCAAGGACAAGTATCAGACAAGCAGTATAGGTTAATAGGCTACCTTTTCCAATGCGACCACCACAAGGAGGAGGACGAGGATTACAACCACTATGTCATATAGTCCTTGTAGTCCTTCAACAGATAGAGCCAGGTAGAAGTCTAAGGCCTATCCAAGTAGTTAAATGCATGAAAAATCATTAGGATGGTTCATGAGAGCCATATGATCAGATTTCTAAATTCAAGCAAGTCCTACGTGCTCGACAGGTGGACAACTTCTTTGTCCAATATGAATCCCTTTGGACCCTAATCATTTTGTAAACATTTAATAAATTTTTAAGGAATTCATTGGTGAATTCACCAAGAGGGGTATCAAGCACAACTACTCTTTGTTGATCCATGGCTTCAAATAGACCCCCAATGAGTCCATAAAATCAACAGCCAGACAATTCAATCAATATGTAGATAGATGTCCCGTGAGGGAGAGACCTTCTCAACAGAAGATGATATCTCTGTTCTTAGATGGTGGGACTTTAAGAACCTTGGTTTATGTGAAATGCTTACAGATATTAAGTGACTATATATGAGAGTATATACTTAGAAGACAACCTAGCAGATGACTTAAAAATCCCATAGAATCCAACAAAATCAAAAGATATGATTAGTAATGCAACCTCCCACACTAGTGATGTAGAAGAACTGGCAGACTTGGTGGCCAAGAAACTAGGTTTCCAGGGATAGAAAATTACTAGAATCCTCCCTTGAGGGTACCCATGTTGAGAAGATGTATGCATTATGGTGGGGACCATCTATGTCATACTTGTGTAAGAGGTCAACTAGTGCCTGCACAACCCTATCAATACAATCCGTAGCAGGCCAAGGGATCCAATTTGTATTGTCACATTGAAGAGAAATACAAAAACCATACAATGGAAAATTGCCCGTTCAATAGAAAACCTAGAACCTGTGGACCTCCATAGTATCAACCTTATGTATAACCCCCAAAGATCAAGGCAAAGATGTTCCTAGATATGGCCCATATCAAGGACCACCCATGGCATCAAGACCATATGAATACACAAGGTACAATCAACCTCTCTCTATGTTAAGGTAACAACCCCACATCCTCAGAATGTAGTACCTATAAATATGCACAAATAGAAGAAAATCTTGAGAGAGCCATTGTACCTGCCACCATGTTGACAAACACAGATAACCTTAATCATGGATTTGATCAAACCCAAGGATATTATTATTCTTATGAAAATAGTCTTATGGAATATGAGAAGGCCTATGAGTAATATCATTATGGATATGAGGGTTATGAGAGCTCATATGGACCTGAATATGCTAGCCTTATGTACACAACCTGAAGAGTCCCTATTCCAAACATAATTGTAGCAAGACCCCCCTGCACCAAGAGGATCATGCTATAGATGTACCGGAGATCATTTCATTAGGGATTGTACCTTGCCTTACTGTTCGGAGCATCTGTGCACTTGCAGCCCATCATGGTTGGAATGTACATTAGTTGGACATTAAAACAACATTTCTGAATGGTGACTTGCATGAAGAAGTGTATGTTTTTCAGCCCCGTGGCTTTGTGCAGAAAGGGCATGAAAACCAGGTGTGCAGGTTAAAGAAGGCATTATATGGTTTAAAGCAAGCACCATGTGCTTGGTATGAGAAGATACATGCCTATCTGATTGCACATGGTTTTGAGAACAATCCAACTGAAAGCACCTTATATGTTAAGCGTGCTAATGATGTGCTTCTAATCATTCTTGTCTATGTTGACGACATGATGCTCATTGGTCCTATTGAGAAGCATATTGCTGATTTTAAGGCTGATTTGCATACCTCATTTGAGATATCTGATTTGGAGCATTTGCATCATTATTTGGGCATTCAATTTATGCACGTTGATGGTGGAATGGTTTTATGTCAAACGAAATATATTGACAGATTATTGCAGCGTTTTGGCCTTTAAGACTGTAAGCCTATTGCCACTCCTATGGAGACATGTTTACGATTGAGTCTTCATGATGTTGGAGATGCATTTGATGCTGTTCTCTATCAGCACGCTATTGGATGCTTGATTTACTTATGCATTACTCGACCAGATATTCAGTTTTCTATCTCATATATGAGCAGGTTTATGCATTGCCCAGGAGTCAAGCATTGGCAGGCGGTTAAGCACATCTTTCACTACTTGAATGGTACTCGGTTCCTTGGGTTGTTTTATCCCAAGGGGGGATCACTACCACTAGATTTGCATGCTTTTCTGACTCTGATTGGGTTGGTTGCTATGACACTTGTGTGTCCACTAGTGGCTTTTGCTTCATGCTTGGTAGCTCATGTATATCTTGGTTGAGCAAGAAGTAGCCTACTGTGGCCACTTTCAGTTGTGAGGCTAAGTATAGAGCAGCTTTCACAGTGACTATTGAGTGTGTGTGGCTCAGATGCCTTATAGCTGATTTGGGTGTTGGTCAGACTTCTGCCACCACTAACTTCACTCACAGGCAGAGCGCATTGGCAGTTGCAAGGAACCCTGTGTTCCATGCTCACACTAAGCACCTTAAGGTGGATTATCACTATGTCAGGGAGAGGTTCTCTGTTGGGGAGATCAACTTGACATATGTGCCCACACAAGAGAACATTGTAGAGATTTTCACAAAGGCTCTGCCTAGGGAGAAGTTTGAAGCTTTCCGCAAAGCTTTGGGCTTACTTCCTTTTGTGGAGTGATTTCCACATAGCTTGGCACTTCCTTATACATGAGTGCCAGCTCCTTGTTCAACGGATCACTCCCAAGGGTGATTTGTTGATATATTTAGGTAGTGATGTGTGTGAACACACTAGGACCGTTGGGGCACTTTTTTCCCTCTTTAGGAGGTTATTTCCCCCCCGCTTGTATATACGCCTATTGCCCTAATGGGCTACTTATCTTTGTTCATTCTCTAGTAATACATTCAGTATTGTGTGTTGTGCTCTAAGCTTCTTCTTCTTCCTTGTGTTCTTCACGTGCTTCCACAGACGTCTAACTCCAATAGCAATGAGGGTTGTAGCTTTAAAGCCTGGAGGTCCCTCCACTTCTTTAAAGCCTTGTTCGCATGTGCACCCCGGAAAGATGAATTTCAAAAGAAGCTTTGATGACTTTCAAAAGAAGCTTCTACTCATCTTCCCTCATTAACACTTTGGTGCTCTGAGAGGCGAACATTATAGAGAAGGCCAATAACCCTTATAGAGAAGGTCAATGACCCTTTCGTGGGGAGTCCACTTACTTTTAATCTTGTTGCCCTAAAGGAAAAACACTCTATGATGTCTAAAAGGCGGGGGCTTCTTACAATTGGAAATTCTTTTGCCTATAAGGAAAAAAGATTTTTTGATTGACCATTCTTTAGGAGGGCTATTAGAGTTGGAGGCACACCTCTCTTTCTAGATCTTCCAAAGGGTCTCACCTCTTATAGCATTCCATAGTGATGAGGATCAACCCATCGCTTCACCCAATAGAACTTTCTTTCAAACATGAAAGTCTACATTCTTCTTGAATCTCAGAATTTAATCTTCTTGAATCCCTTTTTTTTTGGTGAGAGAGGAATATAAGATGATTAAGAGGTTTCAACAACAATGAAGGAGGACCAGGATTTGTTGTAAGCTTCTGTCGCATGCTTCCATGTCTTGTGTCGTTCCTCCCTTTACACACTGCTGCCTATTATTGAATCCTTGATGTTGTTTTCTAGGTTGCACTCTTTCTCAATCTAGTATCTCTCGCCAAAGGGGAGACCATGCCACTTCACGAGGCTCTTCGGAATGGGCTTATGCACCTTGAAGAGAACAAGCCTATGGGTAATGCAAAATATGGTAAGAGGACGATCTCCAGAGATAGTGGCTCTGCTTCTCGCCCTTGATCTTATGCTCAAACCATCAAAGGTCTGGCTCACAATAATCAACATTCCATTTCTTCTTACAAAAATACAGGTGTGTCGCATAATCCCCTTTTCCACTTCCATGTCAAAGGTAAGGAAAAAATAGATGTGGGGCCGCATCATCTTAATGTCAATACTAGTGGCAATGAGCAAGACACAATCCCTAGTTATTGATAGGAATTCTTTAGACATCTAGCAAAATCACAACAGAGAACCGAGCTCTAGATGCTAGCCACAGTACTCCGCATGAGGCGTACAGAATACACAGAAACCACACAGTACAGTGACATCACGAACACAGGTTTCCTATGTTTCAGGAACGCAATCAGAAAGCAAGGGGGGGAAGTATTAATCCTAAGTGGGACCCACAAATTATGATGGAAATTGATTTAGCTAAGACCATTAGACCGAGGAGCTCTTTAAAAGACTCTAATGGTAGAAGCCTTCATTAGCAGAAGGTTTTGTGAAAAAATCTCGCAAATGCTTGTGATAAATGCTATAAACAAGGGCACTTAATCAAAGATTGTCCTCTTCTAAGTCCTTTACCTTTTCAAAGGTGCTCTCGGTTCACGTGATGCCATTGGAAAGGAGGATGTGAATCATGAATGTATGCAAGTTTCTCAAAGTTTCTGGGAAAGGACATGCTCCTAAATTAGCAAAAACGAAAGGAGGTAAATTTGTTGAATTCATTTGATGTGCTACTTGAAGAGGTTATAATGATACGTGGGGAAGCATCGAGAACATAATGATGCAACATGGAGTCGAGAGAAACTACTACTACTACTACTACGAGAGAGAGAGAGCTCCTCTAGTTTGTGAGAGACCCAACTCCACAAGTGAGCCTACTAGATGAACTCTTAAAAGCGTATATGGTTGATGAGTTGTGAAAACCAAAGCCAAAGGTATGGCGAAGAAGGGCCAAGAGATTGATGGATTCTTCGCCAAGAGAATGAAAAGAGGGAAGTCAATGCAAATGGGAGTATAGGGGGGAACGTCTATTCAAATCTAATGAGGAATGAGTATAGCTAACAAGAGGTCTTTAGGGGGGAATGAGGTATTTACCACAAAAAACGTCTGTTCGAATGAGACGTTGTCGGAGAGATTTTCTCTCCTCGCTTGGAAAGACAATCAAAGACAAGCACAAAAGAAAGTGGATTACCACTCAACACTTTTAGAATCCAATTATAATGATGCCGAAAGATCAACCGATAAATTCAACCATTATTGCATATTACGAACACCAAAATTCCATATTGTGCTCTTCGATATTGAATTTCATTGGGGTATCTTAGTGATCTTTGTTTATCTCTATATTGCAATTATAGTGCTAACTTGATATACACTTGCTCATACTATTAAAAAGTCTGCGCCAACATAACATTCATACGTATTGATACTCTTTTGTATTGATCACAAAAGAAGCAACGAGTGGACGATGGTTTTGCATGGAAAAAGAGACAGTTTGCTAACTGTGAAGGGTAGCACTTGCTATTATGCACTTAAACTGGGAGACAAGGTGTGCGGAAGGTTTGGAAGTGGTGGCAATCATGCAAAGGGATAGCAGCGCATGCAGATGGCTGAAGGGGAACACGACTGTTAACGCTTCGTTTTGGGGAGTTGATCAGAAATAGAAGGAGAACTAATCATATAGGACAAAGGCATCGTTTCTGAAGGGGGGGTCGACATTATCCTTTTGAAGCGACGAAGATACTCAGAGAGAAGCAGTGACAACCTGAGAACTAAGACAAGCCAAGGGTGTGCGCTAGCTGTGGGACTTCTTTTCTGGATAACATAAGACAGCGTGCGAGATAATCATCTTGGAGAAGGACGAACGCATCAAAGGGAAGTTCTGGTTGGAGAACTTATCGAAGTGAGGAGTAAAGCGGATCTGCAACAGGCAGGAGGAGGTTATCCGACACAGCGCAATCATAAAAAAGGCATGGTGATGTTGAAAGTTGCACTTTTGGTTCCTCTCAGTTTTTGCGATTCATGTGGCTCCAGCTAATGCTGTGCACGTTGTGCTCTTGAATGAAGAATGTTTCTACGAGAATGTCGAGTATGATGAAGATTCAATTCATGTTTTTTTCTTTTATCATATGAGCATAACAGACTTATTTGTGATTTATCTCGAGTTTTTTTAATTTCGCGGCTTCATATGTTCCTGCTTCGAACTACTGATTGTGATCTGAGAAAAAAAACCAATGGACACCAATCTCCATCAGTCGTACCTCTGATACAATTCGTATTTGATGAACTGCTTATCCACAGGTTATCTGATAACAATGATTAAAAACTTTAATTGCCTATTGTCGTTGAAGTTCTGGTGGCGTTGAATTCTGCAATAAAAGGACGGATGCAAAAGGATGCGGAAATGAATTGATGTGAACTTCAAAGTATAAAGCTCTCCTAATATGCTTTCAATTCAACGTGTAAGTTTTTTTTTATTGCAGAGATTAATCTTGCTAGTTTCACGCGTTGTTTATGTGATAGAATATATCAATGAATGCTTAAGAGTGTACGAATGCTCAAGAGATGCATATGCTTAATTTAAAGCCAAGTACCTCAGCGCACTGATAATAGAGAGAGGACCGGCATGCACACCATGTTTGCGATTCGTCGCTATGTATTGATTACATGAAAAAATAAACATGTGCACCCGAAACCCTTTTCGCTGGTAAACTTTCAACAATAAATCTTCAGAGCTGTTACAAATCAAAGTGATTGTTTGTCTCAAGTTTTTTCTATGCCAACAAAAAGTTTAAGTATGAAGAATCGCAATATACATTGATCTATGTTTCTATCACTTTATCTGCTCGGCGACCTTCATCATTCGTTGTTCGTATGCGTACTTTGTCTGTAATGCATAGGTGTTTACAGGTGCGAAGCTGGAACACTTTCGAATAGGATTTGAGTATATTGCTGTTAAAGCATTTGCAATTATATGTTGCGTTAGAAGATGATAAGATTACAAAGAAGGCCGACCTATTTTTTTGAGTAGGGAGGATACCAAAGCTTGGAGGGTGCTCGTGTCTGGACATCACAACCCTGGTCTTATCTGATGATGCGAACCTATGCTTCTTGAGCTGAAAATTATGCTGAACTTTTAGATGCTCGGACGACTTCTGGTAGAATTTATTATATACCGTTGCTGATTTGCGCACACTATGGTTTCTGCAGGTTTTGATGGATTTATATAATATGACTAAATTTTGATATACCTTTTTGTCATTCAAAGTCTTAAGTATGCCTGAATGCACGTAATTAACTTTTTAATAGCATCTGATTTCTTCCGAGGTCTGCTATGACTAACATGTGCGTTGAAACTCAACTCTTGATTCAGTATGTTGAAGGCCGAGCCACTCCATGCAATGGTTTTTTAGAATATGTTTGGAAACTTCGATTATTAAAATTGTTTTAATATCAGTATTCCTTGATATGTGCAGTATTTTGATGTGATGATCTTAACTGCGCTGCGTTCGATATGAGTTCTTGAGACATATATTCTATCTATTTTTGATGCTAATGACTTAATTGAACAGTTACACACGAAAGGACTCAGTCAAATAAAATCGTTTGTTGTTTAACTCTACTTCATTCTCAATTTGACTACGATTGAAGTGCCACCATATAGAAAAAACGTTGAATCTTAAGCATAGTGTATGAATCATGTTAACATATAACATTTAAATTATGATTCCTATATATATATATAGAGTGCGATTCTAGATCAATTGCTTGACCGATAAGGAATATACAATAGTAGTTTTCTACATGAATACCAGAATGCATAATTATTTTACTTCGTTATTTTAGCATGTGCAATTCCGAAGAAAGATAGAATTGTGTGACACTTTTGTTGATCACATTTTAAATCGATTTATTCATTCATGTTAATGGACGTCTTCAATATTATAATCATATGATTCAATTGCACTTTTGTATACTGAAGTGTTTGTCATTGGAGTTCACGTACTTAAGAGAAACGTCTTTGGATCTTTGTTGTGAAGACTCAAGAATGTTTTCCAATAAATTGTAGTTTCATATGAAGGAATGAATGCTAGTAATTCGTTTTTCAATAAGTGGACGAATTGTTTCTATGGTTCTTGATGAGAGAATATGATTTTGTAATTGAATTGCGAATAAATCTATCTAATTTGATTTCTGTTCTTTGAGAAATCAAATCACTTGAGCTTGCTCCAAGCACCCGGCGTGCGCCGTTTTTCTGGCGGTTGGCTTGATCCACCGATCGTCGCTTTCATGCCGACAACGTAAGAGGTGAATGGAGAGCAAAATGGCGTTCAAGACTCGATCGGTCGGAAGAGTTCGGCAATAACCTACTTACTCTCAAACTTTATGTAATAGAAAGAACAGTTGTACAAGTGAATGGGCCTAGCACCCATGGGACCCCCTCAATCCCACCGGGCACGGGTTGCCTGAAACTCGCTACAAGATGAAGGAATTAAATTATGAAGAATGGTTACTAGTCTTTATGTTATTTGTGTCCAAGAAAAAAGTCCATTGGCACCAAATGGGTATACAAGCTGAAATGTAAGCCTGATGGAACACTTGATAAGTATAAGGCTAGGCTTGTTACAAAAAGGTTAGGCTCAAGAGAGAGGCATTGATTTTGATGAGACCTTTGTAATCACATGTCGAATGACGCTATTTTGTTGATCTTGTGCTCTTGTAACGAGTCACGACTGAATCTTGCAACGATTTTCTTGATGAGTGATGGAAGACGTACGTGCACAACACAAAATCGGAGGCTTTAATCAACTTTAAAGAATCGGTTCTGTCATCGCATTTGGTTCAACTCATTGCACTTCAGGTTCCCTAACTTTCACACTGCCAAGAATAGGGTCGACCCAAAAGCTCTGTATTGGATATTATTAGCCCAAGTTGAAGTGGAAAATCGACTCTGTTAAGAGCCAAAAACAGACTTTGGAAGCCACCAGCAGCATGTATCCTTGGGACAGGAAAGACATCACAAAGCTTGATGCGATTTCTATGCGTTGCAGAGTAGGAATGCTTTTCCAACTCCTTGCTCTTTTGGATGGTGGGTGAAAGAATCTTAATGTTTATAAAAAAGTGATGTCCAGAACATAGTTAATTAGCTAGAAAACCTTGATCCTTCCTTGCTAAACATTGTGCAATAGTTATTGAAAGAGAACTAAAAACGAGGTGGTGGGGCGAGAGTAGGCCGCAATACGCATGCTGAAGCGTTCATGAAGTGGGATTTTTTGCATGCTGCATGTTGGAGAGTATGCCGTAGTACCTCATCTCGCGTGGGAGTTTTTCTACGTTATGCATGTTGAGTGGGGAATAGTGAGAGGGACTCCATCACTATAGGCATTTTTTTTGCACGTTGCGTCTTGAGTGGGAAATATTGATAACTATTTGCGTCCTGCATGTTGGAGAGTACACTGCAGTACCTCTTCTCGCCTGTGAGTTTTTCCACATGCTACATGTTGAGAGGGGAACAGTGAGAGGGATTCCATCAATATACGTATTTTGTCTACGTGTTGCATACTGAGTCTATACAGATAACTATTTTTGTGCATATCACATATTTTGGTTTAAAGGTCATTCCTAAAAAAGTAATCCACTTCTTCATATTTGATGACAAGAAGAATGACACCTTTTTGTGCCACAATGTTTCCAATTACTTTTGCAGTGGCTCAGAGAGCTAAACCTTGACTTAAGCCAACATTGGGTATGGTCAGATGGTGTAGCTTTTTATTGTAAAGATTGATGACATTGATTTTATGGTGATGTGTGGGCTCTTGGCCCCTACAAATTTCGTACAACTCCCTCATTAATCTACTTTTTTCCTTTTCTCTACAAAAAGGGAAGTTATATATGAGTAACAGGTTTAAAAGTATGCCTAACAATGTCCTTTAGTTTCATATTCTTTATTCATTGTATCTAACATCTGAGGTTTTGGATGATTGTTGTAGGTTTAAAAGTGGTATAACAAGTTTACATACATAAGTGATGGAGCACATAATGATATCAGATGAGCATACTCAATGTAAAGTCAATATAATAAAGTGGACTGATGAGTGGTAAATGTTATTGTATATATGGTTTCTTCATCATTTGTTGTGTTGATGCAGGGCAATCTTGGACAAGCGAATTGATGGAAGCTAAGACAATAACAGCAGCAGATAGTGGTCAGCAAGCATTAAGATGTTATTGGAAGGAAAAGAAAAGAAAATATAGAGACACAATAACATCAAGGTGGGGCACTAATGTGGAGGGTAATGCTAATTGCAGTTCAAGCAACTTGCATGGCATTGTGGATAAGATCATCAAGTATTTAAACAATCAAACTAGACACTTATGTTGTGAAGATAAAATCGAGGCACTAAATAGGATGTTGCAGAGTCCATGTATTCGACAACTTTTTGATGCAATGGGCAATAACAAAGATCATGTAACATGTGCCCTTTTCACCAATCTTTGGAATACACTGGAAAGTATGAGAAAGAATTTCGATGTGCTTGTGTTGAAGAGCTCACGTTGATGATGGCTCTAAATAATGATGCATATTCATCAAAAAATCAAATAAATATTTCAAGACTTTCCAGGGTATTGGGAGTAAGCAAGAAAGTCATCTATGATACGATTGGATGGTTAAGTACAATTGAGTCTGATCATAGTCTTTTGAAGGCAACTCATAGGGAAACACGTACCACATGTATCACACAAGAAGTCAAGCATCTGATTATCACGTTTTGGACAATAGAGAGCAAGGTATCACCAAATAAGAAGGATATAATCAGGAGCCGACTTGGTAGAAATCAATATTTGGAGCACCCTGTTTACCTTCTTGATGTATCTCAGGTACACCTATTTTCAATCATCACTTCAATTTTAGCTAATTATACAAGAACTAGTAACAAGTAACTTATAGTAACAATCTAATAGTAATAGCTAACTAGTAACAAGCTAATAGTAATAGCTAACTAGTAACAAGATATTTAGAAATAGCTTATTACAAACAACTACCCAAGAAAGTGGCTCTTAAGTAATAGCTAATTAGTAACAAGCTAATTAGTAATAGCTAATTACTAATAACCATCCAAGAACCAACTACTTTGTAATAGCTAATTGGTAACAAGATAGTTAATAGTAACTAATTACTAAAAACTAACCAAGAAGTAGCTACTTAATATTAAGGAACTCTTAACAAGCTAAATAGTAATAGTTAATTACTAACAACTAAGAACCAACTACTTAGTAATAGGTAACTAGTAACAAGCTAATTAGTAATAGCTAATTACAAACAACTAACCAAGAACCAACTACTTAGTAATAGCTAATTAGTAGAAGCTAATTAGTAATAGCTAATTAAAAACCGCTAACCAAGAACTAGCTACTTAGTAATATATAATTACTAACAAGCTAATTAGTAATAGATAATTACTAATGACTAACTAAGAACTAGCTACTTAGTAATAGCTAATTGGTAACAAGCAATTAGTAATAGATTATTAGTAATAATTAATTACAAACAATTAACCAACCACTAGCTACTTAATAATAACTAATTGTTAACAAGCTAAATAGTAGTAGCTAATTACGGAGAACTAACTAAGAACCAACTACTTAGTAATAGGTAACTAGTAACAAGCTAATTAATAATAGCTAATTACAAAGAACTAACCAAGAACTAGCTACTTTCTAATAGAAAATTAGTCACAAGCTAATTAGTACTAGCTAATTACAAACACCTTACCAAGAACGAGCTACTTAGTAATAACTAATCACTATCAAGCTAATTAGTAATAGTTAATTACTGAGAACTAACTAAGAACTAGCTACTTAGTAATAGGTTACTAGTAACAAGCTAATTAGTAATATCTAAGTACAAATGACTATCCAAGAACCAGCTACTTAGTAATAGCTAATTAGTAGCAAGCTACTTAGTATAGCTAATTAGTAACAAGCTAATTAGCAATAGCCAATTACAAACAGCTAACCAAGAACTAGCTACTTAGTAATAGTTGATTAGTAACAAGCTAATTGTTAACAAGCTAATTAGTAATAGCTAATTACAAACAACTAACCAATAACCAACTACTTAGTAAAAGCTAATTACTAACCAACTAATTAGTAACAAGCTACTTAGTAATAGCTAATTAGTAGAAGCTAATTAGTAATAGATAATTACAAATAACTAACCAAAAACTAACTACTTAGAAATAGCTAATTACTAACAAGCTAATTAGTAACAAGCTAATGACTAACAAGCTAATTAGTAACAAGGTAATTAATAACAAGCTATAGCTAACTAGTAACAAGCTAATTAGTAATAGTTGATTACTAACCAACTAATTAGTAACAAGCTACTTAGTAATAGCTATTAGTAAAAGCTAGTTAGTAATAGGTAATTACAAACAACTAACACAGAACCAATTACTTAGAAATAGCTAATTACTAACAAGCTAATTAGTAATAACTAATTAGTAACAAGCTAATGAGTAACAAGATAATTAGTAACAAGGTAATTGATAACAAGCTTCTTAGTAATAGCTAATTAGTAGAAGCTAATTAGTAGAAGTTAATTAGTAATAGCTAATTACAAACAACTAACCAACAACCACTACTACAATCTCCTAAAGAGATTCAGAGTTTCTTGGTGCATATTGGATACCACAGATGGTTTATAAAAATGTATGCAGAGATAGCCAGGCCACTGGCTAAAATTACAGGTAAAGAAGTTCCCTTTAAATGGGAAGAGGAAGAAGAGAAGGCTTATCAGAAATTAAGGTCCAAATTGGTGACTGCACCTATTCTTATCACCCCAGATTGGTAAAAAATTTTTCATGTGCATGTAGATGCCAGTGCATATGCAGTGGGTGCAGTATTGGCTCAACATAGTGAAGAATTCAAACTTGAGAGGCCTATTCAGTATGCTAGTAGAATTTTGACTAAAGTTGAAAAGAATTATAGCACAACAGAAAGGGAAGCTCTAGCAATGGTTTTAGTACAAAAAAATCGTCATTATTTGTTAGGTGTGAAGTTTGTCATAATCACTGATCATCAACCACTCAGGTATTTATTGAACAAGCCATAAGCAACTAGGAGGATATGGAGGTGGCTACTTTTGTTCCAAGAGTTTTATTTTTCTATAGTCCATAGACCAGGTAAAGAAAATGTCATGGCGGATCACCTATCTAGATCAATATGATGGATCAAGCTATTGGAGTGAATGATGATTTTCCATATGCTAATCTGTTCGTTGTACAAGCTCAAGGTTGGTATTATGATATCAAGAATTTCATTAATACTAGAGTGTATCCAGAGAAGGCAAATGATGTGCAAAGAAAGAGACTGCTAATCAAGAGCAGACCTTATACTTTCATTGAAGAAAAATTATATAGACAGGGAAAGGACAACAGGTTCAGGAAGTGCATGGAAGAAGAAGAAGTGAGGGAAGTCCTTCAATCTACACATGAAGGAATAGGTGGTGGGCACCTTCCAGGAGATATTATGAGTCAGAGGATCCTTGATGCTGGTTTATGGTGGCCTACATTATTTAAAGATGCAGATGAATGGGGAAAGGCATATGATGTTTGCCAAAGGTGTGGACCCAAACCAACAAAGTAGAGGCACAACCCCCTGGTTATTTCCACTTCTTGGCAACCATTTTAGAAGTGGGGGCTAGATTTTATAGGGCCCATCTACCCTCCTTCAATTCCAAAAAGAGAGAAGTATCTATTGATCGCCACAGACTATGCGACAAAGTGGGCTGAAGCTATTGCATCACCTGACTGTACTGCCCAAACTGTGGCTGATTTCATTTACAGTAGCATCATTTGCAGGTTTGGATGTCCACTTGAAATTTGTATAGACCAGGGTACTCATTTTGTGAATAAGGTCCTATAAGAAATTTTCAACAGGTATAGAATTCTACATAGGACCTCTTGTGCCTACTATCCAAGAGCTAATGGACAGGCTGAATCAACTAATAAGGTATTAATTTCCATGTTAAGGAAGGAATGTATGTTACAGCCCACTTCCTGGGGCATTGCTTATCAAGGTACCCTATGGGCATATAGGTTAGCTTACAAAGAGGCCACTGGATATTCTCCATTCCAACTGGTTTATGGGATATTGCCAATTGAGCCCTTTGAGTTTTTACATGGATCACCTAAAGTAGCATTCATGCAGGGAAAGAAACATTGTGGTGTCTCTCAGAGGCTTGGAGCACTGCATAAAGTGGAGGAGATACGTCTACTAGCAACAAAACAATTGATAGAGACTCAGATGAAGAGGAAGGAGGCACATGATCAAAATCTGTGGAACAACAACATAGAGCCAAGCATGTTAGTTCTTCTCCATAGACCTCATCTTCAAACACAAGTGAGAGGAAAATGGCTTCCACACTGGGAAGGACCTTATCGAGTTAAAACAATGCTGAATTGGGGTGCTGTGGAGTTAGAGAGGCTAAAAGGAGAGGCCTTGCCACTGGTCAACATATCAAGGCTCAAATTCTACCATCAACACACTTGAAAAATTATGGATCACCTGGAAACTGCAAAATTTGTCCAGGTTGTACATAGCCCTCTCATTTCATTTTTTGCTCAAGTTTTAGTCATTTTTACCCTTTTTCATGCTTGTTCTTTAAGTTCTTAGAAAATTTAGCAACCCTTTCATAGTCCTTGACATAAGTACAATGTTTGGAATTTTTCTAGGAAGTTTTTCAAGCATTTTTAGGATTTTTCCAGCATTTTTCATCATTTCAAATGTCATTTTCTTACTAGATTGGAGGAATAGAGGAAACTCTATGTGGTTTTGAGAGAGGTAATTGGCATACTTAGGATATTTTTTGAGAAATTTTTCAGATTTTTTTGGATTTTTTTTGAATTTTTTTGGTAATTTTCTCCATTTTTCTTTAATTTTGGATATTTTTCCCAAAAAAAAGGCCCCCTAGGGAATTTTTTTCGAAAAATATCCCCCCTCCTCTCTCTCTCTCTCTCTCTCTCTCTCTCTCTCTCTCTCTCTCTCTCTCTCTCTCTCTCTCTCTCTCTCTCTCTCTCTCTCTCTCTCTCTCTCTCTCTCTCTCTCTCTCTCCCCCTCGCGCCCCTCCTGCCCCCCCGAACAGGCTCTGACACACCCCCCCTGGACAGGTTCTGACACACCCCCCCACCCCGCCCCCCCTGATGGCTCTGACACCCCCCTCTACGGCTCTGACACCCCTCCCCCTGACGGCTCTGACACCTCCCCCCCCTGCCCCCCCTGATAGGCTCTGACACCCCCCCCCCCCCCGCCCCCCTCTCGCTCCCCCCCTGACAGGCTCTGACACCCTCTGCCTCCCCCCCCCTCCCCCGCCCCTCCCCCGCTCCTCCCCCTTGACGTCCTTGACACCCCCCCTCTCGCCCCCCCTCCCCCCCGACAGGCTCTGACACCCCCCCCCCCCCCCTCGCCTCCCCCCCCCCCCCCCCTTGAAAGGCTCTAACACCCCCCCCCTCCCCCCCCTGACGACTCTGACACCCTCACCCCCCGTGACGGCTCTGATAACCCCCCCCCCCCCCCTCTTTTTTCTATATAAACCCCCACTCCTCCTCTTCCCTCTCACATCGACGTCGAACTCCATTTTCAGGTAAGCCGAGTAATTTTCTTTTCATTTTTATTTTTATTCTCATTTTTTATTTCTTATTCTATCTTATTTTATTTCTTTTTTTTATTTTCTTTATTTTTATTTTCTTTTATTTCTAACTCTTGTATTTTAGTGATTTATTTATTTTATTTTTGAGTACTTTTATTTTATTTTTTATTTTTTATTTTTTCTCTCCTTTAATATTTATTTTATTTTTTCTTCTTTTTTTCTTTCTTTTTATTTTTATGTGTCTACTTCCGTTCTTCCTCATGTACCAATCCGTTTTTGGTATTTTAACAACCGTTTTTAGGGTATTCAACCGTGCTGAATCCAATTTTTGGGTTCACTCCTCCAAATTAGGATGTTTTCTAAATGTTTTACCATTGTCCACTTCGGTGTTGACTTCATAGATACCTGCTCTCTGTGTTTTCAGCACTCGGTTACCACCCATGTGCTTGCTCTGCATCCATGGCTTCTTCAGCACCCCAGTAGGATTCATCCATGGCCACAGAGGCGTACTCGGAGCTTACACCTTCGACTTTGGACTTAGGCACCATTCCTACAGAGGTAGGTCCTTCAAATGGATCTGCTTCCAGGTTGTCCAATAATTCTTCTTCCATACAAATACCAATTTTTTGCATCATGCTGGTATGTCTTTGACTGTCTGGTCCTTCTTCTAAAATTATCTGCTGCAACTCTTTTCCCTCTTGCTTTACCCACATTGTGTCCTTGCCCCAGTCATGCAGCACATTGGCATGCCTTAACCAAGATCTCCCAATTAACAGGGGGAAACTTCCTTCTACCTGTGGGAGCCTTAAAACAACAAAGTCCAAGTTAAAGATGGTACCTTGTATGTTGACTGGGACTTCAGGGACCACTCCCATAGGCTTAACTATGCTTTGTTCTGCCAGTGTTATAGTGAAGTTGGCAGGCCTAGAAGGGTATAGTCCAATATTTTTCATGGTATATCCAGGCATCAAGTTAATTCCAGAACCACCATCCACAATAACTCCTTGAAACTCATGACCTTTAATAGAGACTGTTAGCCGAGGGCTCTTATAATCTGTGAGGGGTGCTTCCCCTATACTTTTATCTTTATATATAACAGCAACCTTTGCCACTAAACTTGTTGTGGACATTTCATCAATTATCTGCAAGAGTTCTGACTTGAATTTCCTATCTATCTTTATTAAATAAAAAATACTGACCTCCTTTTTCATGGACTTGAGTAGTCTTGAAGCTTTTGATTCCTTAAGAGCATGGGCTCCATTTGACTTATCAAGCTCCTCATGAACCCTGTTGAATGCATGTCCAATGGCATCACTGGTACCTATGAAATTTTCTTTTTGCTTTATATCTGCACCTGTGGTGGCTGTGTCTTGAGATGCAACTTTGTCTTTGTTCAATCCATTAACCATTGATTCTTGACCTATTTCCACTTGAGCCTTCCCCTTGCTTCTTTTCTGCACTGTAAAAGATTCGATTTCTTCTAACTGCACCACCCTGGTAGATGGTGATGGCACTGTGGCTTGATTTACCATTTCTTCTTTGCACACAGAAATCATTTGAATGTGGGGCCCAGATGAAGATGCTTGGTTCTTAGGACAAAAATTAGTATAGTGGTCTCCGACCTCTGGGCAGTTCTTGCAAGGAGGGGCATTTTCTGGTAGAATGCACCTACTTTGATAATGCCCACATTCTCCACATCTGAAACAAATAATTGGCCTCCTTGGACCATTTCCAAAGTTATCCCTCTGTCTAGGGTTACAATTGTTACCTTGGTTGGGTGCAACCGCCATCACATTTGCTGGTGGTAGGGGTCCTCCTTGTGTCCAATATGTGGTTGGAGGCATTCCTCTTGATTGGCATTCCTAGGCCTCATGGCCAGCTTTCCTGCATAGTTGGTAAGTCACACTTAACAGGAGGCATTCACTTACTATATGGTCTTGCTTGCTGCACATGGTACACCAAAGTCCACTCTTGATGCCACCCCCTTTTAGTTCCTGTAACTCCTGTTGCAGCGCAGCCAATTCCTCTGCTTGGGCCTCCTCCTCCTTTTGGAGCTTTAATGCCTCAATCTCCCTCCTCAACTGAGTAACAACATTCTCCTGTTCTTTGTGGGGCTTATTCCTTTCTAAGCCCTCCAGCTCCTTCCTTAGCTAGATTACTGGATCCTCCATTTCTATAGAATATGGTAGCTGAGAAGAAGTTGCTCCATATTGTTTCCTTATCTGCTCCAGTGGTGTAGCTGTGTTGATGAATTCCTCTATGGAGGTTGTAGGCAACACTAATTCCTTGATTTTACATTGGGTGGTCACTAGAAGTGGCTTAGCTAACCATTTCTTAACAAAAAATTCATGTGGGGGATCTGGCAACTTAGCCATTAGTGCCTTAGTCCTCGTTACAAACTTTGGAAATTTCTCACCAGGACCCAATCCCAAGTTTTCTAATTCCTTTATGATGATCTCTGCAATATTTCCATGCTAGAATTGATTTTTGAATGCATATTTCATTAAGTCCCAAGTTGTAAAATGGTTCTCAGCAAATTGGTTGAACCATTTATCTACTAATCCTTCTAATGTGGCAGGGAAGAGTATCAAAAAGGCATCCTCCCTACCCATTAAGCCTCTAGTTTTGCATAGTGCCACAAACCTTCTAATATGCTTGTCTGGATCTTCTTGAGCTAGGCCTTTGAAAGAAGGAAATTTTATATTTAATCTTGATAGTAAGGTTTCCAAGTCTACCTATCCTGCTATGCTCTTTACTGCCCTCAATGTTTGGGACCGGGTTGCGGTCATGGGCTGTTCATAGTCCTTTTAGTATGAGATAATTGATAAGAATATTTACCTCTTAGTCCACTAAAATAGTACTGTCGGCACATGAACTCTTCTACCCTTTGCACTTAGCTTCTCCTATGCTCAAATCTCCTTGGAGTCCCACCACGCATGCCAAATTTTGTTGGGGGATTCTTGGACAAGAAGGGATTTGAGTGTTTGTAGGAGAAAAGCAAAAGACAAGAGGAAAGATGCACATTGGAAGCCTCTGTCGATTGATTATAAGAAGACAAATACAATGGTGATACACAATACAATGTGATAATACAACCCAATGCTTCTGTGCAAAATCCCATAGAGTGCTCAATCACAAAATACCAAATACCCAAGGGTCTTGTTGTTGCCGGCGTTCTCTGCACCAGACCTCCACCTTCTCCAAGCCTGCACTTGTGCACACCTTGCACCAAGCTGCCAATAAGGGGGAGGGTTGGACACCTTTTGTCGACATGCGCAGAGCTTGGGGTGAATAGCTTAGCACTTCTCTACACACTTCCTTGGTCACTCTTCATGCCCACCTTGCACTTCACTTCTCTACGTCGCACACTGTATGTCTCTTGCACTTCTCTCTCTTCCTAACTTAGACTATGCTCACCTTGCTTAGTCTTAGAATAGTCCAAGAATAGTCCTTGCCTTCATTTGAGTGTCGATTCACGTACACTCCTAACTACAAGAGTATCTGATGGAGATTGTTAATCTCCAAAAGAACAAGTTATTCTTGAAGTTAGAGAACCTCTATATCAAAAATAACTTAAAACCTTCACCAATTTGGAGGATCAATACTCAACTATCAAAATCTTGAACAAATTGTGAAGAAGATGACTACACAGAAAGTCTGCTGCACATAACTCACTCATTGACTTATCAAATGTGTAAAGTTTTTGATAACTTTGCACAAGGTTTCGCCTATAGTTTCCGCACCTCCTCCAAGTTAAATTATTTCAACTTAGTAGATCTTGAGAAATGATCTTAACAAGTCACCTATGTCCAAAACTGTAGTTATTTACAATCTACTTTAATACCTCCAACTTCTAAAGCTTGGTTCTCCCAAACTAGAACCCGTTTAATCAAATGCTTTTAGCCATAGGTAGCTTACCTTCCAAATTAAAGAATGAGTGCTTGGTTGCTCAAAACTTTACACTGTCGAAGGAGAACTAACCAAAACATTAGTATCAAATTTTGTGCCTTCTGCAACTTCACTTCTTTACATTTAAGTGTCTAATGACTCATACAACTTCTAATTTCTCTATTCACATGCTCTCTCATATTTGTCTCCACGTTTTTCCTTGTATATATAGGCAAATATGTACAAGCTCATCACCATACAAAAGTATAAGTGGGCTAACTCTAAATTAATGTACATATGTATACACATCTTCATTCTTTGAACATGTACTTTCTTCGTGCTTCATATCTTGATCGTTTCTTCAATCCTTGACTTCAAAACTTCATCAAAACTTCAATTGTTGATTGCCTTGCACCAACAGCTCCCCCTCAATCATCAATTGAGGTTTTCTCTATCTTCTTTATACGTGTCATGTCTTTGAACCTCTGTAGCTTTGGTCCATCCAAGCTTTTGGTTAGCATATCAGCTATCTGATCTTTTGTTGAAGTATGTATAACTTCAATCTCTTTATCCATCACCTTCTCTCTTAGAAAATGATACAGAATCTCAATGTGTTTAGTCCTAGCATGAAAAACAAGATTAGGTGCTAAATACAATGAACTCATGTTATCTCCATGAATAGTGGGCGTACTCTGAATGATGTCAAAACTCTTCATAAGAGTCTTAAGCAATATCACTTCCTTTGCAGCTTCAACCATACCTTTGTACTCGGCCTCTGTGGATGATAAAGCAACTGTATGTTGCTTCTTTGAACACCATGAAATTAACTTATCTCCCACATAACACAAGTATCCATAAGTTGATCTCCTATCATGAGGATTACCTACCCAATCTGTATCAACATATATCTTGATGTTTGTATCTGAAGTAAAACCATAATACAAAACTTCTTTGAGTGTACCTTTAATGTACCTCAACACTCTTTGTCGTGCAACCCAATGTTCTTTCCTAGGACAATGCATGAATTGAGATAATACTCCAACTACATATGACAAGTCAAGCCTAGTTAATGTAGCATAGATCAGACTACCAACCAAACTTTGATATAGCTTCATATCCTTAAATTCTTCTCCTCCATATCTGCTCAATTTTTTATTCACCTCCATTAGAGTAGGTGCTACCCTGCAATCATCCATTTTAAACTTGATCAACAAGTTTTTCAAATACCTTTCTTGAGTTACATACACTCCATGTTGAGTATATGACATCTCCATGCCCAAGAAATATGACAAGTCTCCGAAGTCATTAATCTTGAACTCTTTCTCCATTTGCTTCTTTAGGCTTTGAATTCCTTTCTCATCTGTACCTATAAGAATTATATCATCAACATATATGCACATATAAATGAACCCATCATCACTTGCTTTAACAAGCAAGCTACTATCTGCTTTAGATACTTGGAAACCAAGTTCTTTCAAGAACTTCACAAGTCTATAAATTCCATGCCCTTGGGGCTTGCTTCAAACCATACAAAGCTCTCTTGAGCTTACATACATGATCTGGATACCTTTCATTTCAGAATCCTTGTGGTTGCTCCATGAAAACATCATCTGAAATGTAACAATTTAGAAAAGCATTCTTCACATCTAAATGACATAATTTCCAACCTTTACATGCAGCGATAGCTATGAGTATCCTGATGGTTGTCATCTTTGCCACATGACTATAAGTCTCATCATAATCTATACCATATGTCCGAGCAAACCCTTTCACAACAAGTCTAGCTTTATACCTAGATACACTTCCATTTGCAAACCTCTTTGTCTTGTAGACCCATTTGCATCCAATGATCTTCTGACTATTTGGTTTAGGAACCAAATCCCATGTCTCATTCTCCATCAATGCATCATACTCTTCCTGCATAGCTTTCTCCCAATTTTCCTTACCTTTTGCCTCTTCATATGTAGAAGGGTCTTCATCTGCCTTTCTCATATAAGCATAATCTTTGGTAGCCAAAAAAGAAGTGTCATAGCTATACCTTGTAGGTTGCCATTTGTGTCTTGATGACCTTCTGAGTTCTCCACTTCTTGAGGTTTCTAGTTCATCACATTTTGGATCAAACCTTGGCACTTCCTCAACTTCAACCTATACTTCATTATTCTCTTCTTCATCAAATATTTGAACCTTGGATTTACCTTTCTTTTGAGTCACAACTTCTTCATCACCTGCATGAATATTGAATGTACCTGCATACCAAGTACCTTGCTCATCAAATGTAACATCCTTTGACACAAGGAATTGTTTTGTGGATGGACTCCACAACCTATGTCCCATCTGCTTATCATCATATCCAATAAACACATACTTTTTAGCTTTAGGTTCCAATTTGTGCCTTAATTGAGATGGCACATATGCATATGCCAAACGTCCAAATACTTTGCAATGATCTAGAGTAGGTCTCTTACCCCACCATGCATCATATGGTGGCATACCCTGCAAAGCTTTACATGGTAATCTATTGACCAAATATGTAGCTGTATTTACAGCCTCATTCCACAAATAATTTGGGTAATTTTTCTCCTTCATCATGGATCTTGCAAACTCAACAAGAGTTCTATTCCTCCTTTCTACTACACCATTTTGTTGAGGAGAGTACCTGCAAGTAATTTCCCTTTTTATACCTGCATTCCACAAGTAATCACTGAACTCATTAGAGAAATACTCTCCCCCTCCATCTGACCTTAGTCTCTTCAACTTTTGACCTGTAATTCTCTCTGCATACACATGATAATGTTTGAATGTATTGAATACCTCTGACTTATCTTTGATCACATAGATAGTGATCCATGTGGTAGCATCATCAACATAAATCACATAATACCTTGAACCATTGATACCGAAATCCTTTGATGGTCCCCACACATCTGTGTGTACCAATTCAAGCTTCTCTGAATACATAAAACCATGCTTAGAATAAGATTGCTTATGAGCCTTACCTAGTTGACATGCCTCATATCTGTATGTCATATGTTGACCTGCAACATTAGGCAATCCAAGCACTGAACCATTGTTAACCATATATTTAATACCTCTTTCATTGAAATGTCCAAGCCTTTTGTGCCAAAGATCTAACTCAGAGATCTTATGTCCTCCATAGGTGAAGAAAGCATGACCAATGTTACCTTGAATCTTCAATGTGAACAATCTTCCTTGTTTCTTCCCTGAAACAATTTGTTTATACCCATTGCTAGGGTCTTCCACAAAAACTCCTTCATTAGTGAACCTAACTTCATAACCGTTTTCAACAATTTGTCCTACACTTATCAGATTCTTTGGGATTGTAGGAACATACAAAACCTGACTCAAGAGAGTACTTCCATCCTTGGCCTTCACTGATCCAATTGACTTCACATTGTGCTTTGTATTGTCACTTGTTTGAACTACATGGTTAGTTACCTTATTCTCCAAATCAGTCATCAAATCTATGTTGCCACTCAGGTGATTGCTACACCCTGAGTCAATGTAGAAAACTCATTGGTCTTCACTTTGCCTTTCACAAGTTGCATTCATTATCAATGTTGAATCCTCCTTCTGATCTGAAGCATAATTGTAGTAGGTATTGTTGCATTGTTGACTTTGGAATGCTCTACCTGCATTTCTTCCAAAGTAACCTGTACTACCTCTACTTTTGAAATTACCTTTTTGATTTCTGCCTCCTCTTCCTCTTTAATTTAATTTCTGATTATATCCACCATTATTCTGAGTATTATGCCAACAATCATGAGCTAAGTGATTTGTCTTTCCACAGATTCAGCAAGCTTTGACTCCATCTTTATTACTTCTGCCTCTTCCTCTACCTTTGCCACCTCCTCTTCCTCTTAGGAAGTTAGCTTGGCTAGTTGTACCTTCATCTTCATTTGCTTGTTGCGTCCCTTTGCTATTCTTCTTCTTATCCTTTGAATACATTGCTTGACCTGCACTTTTATAACCTTCACCTTTGACATCCTGCTCAAAGGTTAGCATGTGTTCCTAGCAACTGATTTAAATCAGGAGTAAAATGATCTAGTGATAACTCAGTAGACAAAATGAATGGCTTCCATTTGTCATCACCTCTCAAACCTGTGAGGATTTGCCTTACCAATTTATCCTCCTCAATATCTTCATCAACTGCTCCTAATGCATCTGCAATGTCTTTCATCCTTGTTACATAATCTGAGATGGATTGAGAGGCCTTCTTCTTAAATGTGGTAAACTCTTCCCACAAGGATGCCTTCCTTGACTTTGTGGTGTTTTGGAAATGCTCCTCCAAAGCATTCCATATATCACTTGCACTTTCAAGACCTCTAATGTGAGGTAGCAAGTAGTCATTAACTCCCATATAGATAATGCTCCTAGCTTGAGCATCTCTTCATCCAAGTCTTCAAATCTGACAATTCATCCCTAGTTGGAACACTAGGATCTCTGAACTGAGGCTTTTCCTCTTCACCTGTGATATAACTTATCAATTCTTTGCTCATAAGATGAGCTTCCATCCTCATTGACCATGCTGGATAGTTCTCTCTATCCAATTTCTCTATCTGAAGAGAATCTCCCATCCTTTCTTCACCTGTGTATTAAATTCTTCAACCTTTATAAGAAATAAGTATACCTTTGCTTCGAATGAAGTCCCTTTTGTCTTCCTTGATATCTTCTGACCTCCTTCTCAAGCTTTACTTTCAAGCTTTCACCTTTTGTATCTTCAAATGTTGAGTTCTTTATAACTACAGCAGTCGGGGTCCTCCTTTCTTTAATTCTGGTGCTTCGTGCTCTGATACCACTGATGGAGAGTGTTAATCTCCAAAGGAACAAGTTATTCTTGAAGTTAGAGCACCTCTATATCAAAAATAACTTAAAACCTTCACCAATTTGGAGGATCAATACTCAACTATCAAAATCTTGAACAAAATGTGAAGAAGATGACTACACAGAAAGTCTGCTGCACATAACTCACTCATTGACCTATCAAATGTGTAAAGTTTTTTATAAGACTTTGCACAAGGTGTTGCTTATAGTCTGCGCACCTCCTCCAAGTTAAATTATTTCAAAAAACTCAGTAGATATTGAGAAATGATCTTAACAAGTCACCTATGTCTAAAACTATAGTTATTTACAGTCGACTTTGACACCTACAACTTCTAAAGCTTGGTTCTCCCAAACGAGAACCCGTTTAATCAAACTCTTTTAGACATAGGTATCTTACCTTCCAACTTAAAGAATGAGTGCTTGGTTGCTCAAAACTTTACATTGTGGAAGGAGAATTGACGAAAACATTAGTATCGAATTTTGTGCCTTCTACAACTTCACTTCTTTACATTTACACATGTAAATGTTCCTACACTCAATTCTCTCAGCTTGATCACAATTAAAAGATGAAAACTTGTACAGAGGTCAATCCCCTATAGACTTAGACTTGTACAAAAGCATTTCACAAATGATATAACACAAAAGGAGAACTCTCAGAAATATCGGGCGTAACATTTTTCATTTCTGGAAAAACTTTACATTTGAGTGATGAGAGACATCTTACTCACTTCTAAAGTGTCTAATGACTCATACAACTTCTAATTTCTCTATTCACATGCTCTCTCATATTCGTCCCGACATTTTTCCTTGTATATATAGGCAAATATGTACAAGCTCATCACCATACAAAAGTATAAGTGAGCTAACTCTAAATTAATGTACATATGTATACACATCTTCATTATTTGAACAAGTACTTTCTTCATGCTTGATATCTTGATCTTTTCTTCAATCCTTGACTTCAAAACTTCATCAAAACTTCAATTGTTGATTGCCTTGCACCAACAGTATCTTGGTGCTCACTTTGATGTCCCAAAATTGTCTCCTCAAGTGGCAGCCAATGAATCCCTGTTTTGTCCTGTAGTGACTTTAGACTAAAACAAAAATTTTAATTGGCGGCCATACTTTCACTTTTGCATACGCTGTCGCTTCACATACCTTCACATTTTACCTTTTAATTCTTCACTTGTGCACCTAAGAGAGGGATCACCTGAACCTTCCAAAACACTTTAAAAAACACTTTGAACCTTAGGTAAATTAGAGAAATACCTCTGCAACCTGCAACCAACTTACTCCAATTTACCCTTTGTGGACAATTAATTGTGCACTACCTGTACACTTTGACACTTGAACTTTGAACACTTTGACTTTGACCTTGACCTTGTTGACTTTGATTGATTTGAATTTGACCACAATTGACTTTGACCACAATTGACTTTTATTGTAGTTGACTTTGACCAATATGACTTTTATGGGCTCAACAAGTAGTCGATTTTTCATTGAGTCTCTGGCCACAACTAGGGACTCAAATCCAAAGTCACGACAATTGAGCTCACTTGTTTTTGCACAAGTATCATGGATAGCCCATGATGACCTGTATCATAGAACAAGTAGCATGGAGAACGCTATGCTCAAGATTGGAAAACCAAGCCTATGATTTGATCGAAAGCAATAAATGTAAATTTTGACGAATATTGGTGCATCTAGAGAACACACAAGGAGTTGAGGGGGTGGATGTGGTCATGAATTGGAGTCAAGCCCAGAACCAAGTCAAAACCATGAGCAGAGGACAATACAAGGTGGAAGAGCTAAGAACTACCACAAGCATTCATATGGGTATTGTAAGATGGAAAACCCACATGGAAAGTCATTAGATCAAGTGAATTCAATCCTTGAATATATGTTGGATTGACTATTTAACCAATTCATGAAGTATATTCATTCTTTATATGTTTTCTTCATTCCATGAGCATTAGAACGTACAAGAACAATTAGTGTGTGCGTGTATGTAAATATGTATGAGTCATTTTTCTTGCAATGAATGTGTATAAGTGCATCGATATGGAAATTATAGAGTTTGAACATATTGGCCTACATTTGTGTGAGCAAAATCATGCGTGTGTATCATGTGAATGCATGGAGATTGTTGCCATACTCTTCTCTATTGAATGAAAATCAAAATAAGGATAACTTAGAGAGAGGAAGTTTTTGTTCAATTTTTTTCTTATGATAGAATGTGATGTCGAGAAGGGGCAGATCCAGAAGGCTTTCTTTAGTTCGCAAAGGATCATCTAGTAAGGCAGCTGATTCAAGGAAGGATTCGATGGGAACTAGGAGATCAGAAGGATGCCCATCGTCTAAAGGGGTAGGTGGTTTTCTTCTGTACATAGCCAGCTTCTACGGGGTCTTTGGAATGATCATGGGGACATCTTTAGCAACAATCTCACAACTTGAAGCTTTCCATTACAACTTAGCATCTGTGTACAACTTTGTAGAGTCATGAATTTGACATATGCTTTCCCTCTTTCTAACATGTACAATAACATCTCATGTCATGAATGACATTAGAAGGCACGCTAGTAAGCTGCGAGAACATGGGACGAAGCAACAACAGCCAACTCTTCTGCATGTGTGGGACCAAGATTCGATTTCTTGCCATAGCATGCTATTCGGTAAGGATATGCAGAGGAAAGAGAAGTGATGGCATGGAGACTCAAGCATCCACCAGATCAATTATTCCTTCTTAATTTATCTAGTGCTATGTACAACCTCTAAGAGGATTCATCTTTATTGAAATGTTCTGTCCATAAAGAATGTGAATGCATGGAGGAGAAAGAGCACCCACTTACTTATCACCATTGTTGAAAGCTATAGGGATACATAAGGCGGTTTTGACTACAACCAGTAGATTGTGCTAGTAATGATGGAAGCTTACGAAGAGAGATGCACGTACTATTGGAGTTAGACGTCTACAGAAGCATGCGAACAACACAAGGAAGAAGAACAAGCTTGGAGAACAACACACAATACTGAATGTATCACTACAGAATGTACAAAGATAAGTAGCCCATTAGGGCAATAGGCATATATACAAGCTGGGGGAAAAAAACCTCCTAAAGAGGGAAAAAAGTGCCCCGACGGTCCTAGAGTGTTCACACACATCACTACCTAAATATATAAACAAATCCCCCCTGGGAGTGATGCGGTGAACAAGTAGCTGGCACTCATGTATAAGGAACTGCCATGCTATGTGGAAATCACTCCACAAAAGGAAGTAAGCCCAAAGCTTTGCGGAAAGCTTCAAACTTCTCCCTAGGCAGAGCCTTCATGAAAAGGTCTGCAATGTTCTCCTCCCTGTGCACATATGCCAAGCTGATCTCCCCAGCAGAGAACCTCTCCCTGACATAATGATAATGCACCTCAATGTGCTTAGTGCGAGCATGGAACATAGGGTTCCTCGTAATTGCCAATGCGCTCTGACTGTCAGTGAAGATGGTGGTGGCAGAAGACTGACCAACACCCAAATCAGCCATAAGGTGTCTGAGCCACACACACTCAATAGTAGCTATGAAAGCTGCCCTATATTCAGCCTCACAATTGGAAGCAAGCACAGTAGGCTGCTTCTTGCTCAACCAAGATATACATGAGCTACCAAGCATGAAGCAAAAGCCACTAGTGGACATACGAGTGTCATAGCAACCAGCCCAATCAGAGTTAGAAAAAGCATGCAAATCTGGTGGTAGTGATCCCCCCTTGGGATAAAACAACCCAAGTAGCCGAGTACCACTCAAGTAGCCAAAGATGCGCTTAACCGCCTGCCAATGCTTGACTCCTGCGCAATGCATAAACCTGCTCATCTGTGAGACAGCAAAGTGAATATCTGGCCGAGTAATGCATAAGTAAATCAAGCATCCAACAGCCTGCTGATAGAGAACAACATCAAATGCATCTCGAGCATCATGAAGACTCAATCGTAAACGTGTCTCCATAGGAGTGGCAATAGGCTTACACTCTTCAAGGCCAAAACACTGCAATAATGTGTCAATATATTTCATTTGACACAAAGCCATTCCACCATCAACTTGCATAAACTGAATGCCCAAATAGTGATGCAAATGCCCCAAAGCAGACATCTCAAATGAGGCATGCAAATCAGCCTTAAAATCAGCAATATGCTTCTCAATAGGACTAGTGAGCCGCATGTCGTCAACATAGACAACAATGATCAGAAGCACATCATTAGCACGCTTAACATATAAGGTGCTTTCAGTTGGACTGTTCTCAAAACCATGTGCAATCAGATAGGCATGTATCTTCTCATACCAAGCACGTGGTGCTTGCTTTAAACCATATAATGCCCTCTTTAACCTGCACACCTGGTTTTCATGCCCTTTCTGCACAAAGCCATGGGGCTGAAAAACATACACTTCTTCATGCAAGTCACCATTCAGAAATGTTGTTTTAATGTCCAACTGATGTACATTCCAACCATGATGGGCTGCAAGTGCACGAATGCTCCGAACAATAGTCATACGGCATGTAGGTGCAAAGGTCTCATCAAGTTCAATGCCTCTTTCCTGCACATAACCCTTTGCAACAAGCCTAGCCTTATACCTGTCAACTGTACCATCAGGTTTACGCTTCAGCTTGTATACCCACTTAGTGCCAATGGCCTTCTTGCTAGGAGGCAAGTCACATAAAGACCAAGTACCATTCTTCATTATTGCATCATATTCAAATTGCATAGCAGCCATCCAATTTTCTGAATTTTGTGCTTCATCAAACGAAACAGGCTCATTCGCATCACAGAGACTAGATGCAGCCATAGCATAGGAATCTGATGCAAAAGAGGCACTATGAGAGCCTGATCGAGTACCATATGACAAAGGTGCATCTAATTTACTATCACGCAAAGTCTGCACCAACCATTTTGGCATAGTTCTTGATTGCTCAATATCAGCTCTCTCATCAATAAGTGCATCATGTGCATCTGCATCAGAAATGGAATTATCTACGTCATCACATGAAACCTACAAAGTCTGAGAAGTTGCCTCATTGGGACCAGCACTAGACTTTTCACCTATAAAAAGAGGCAGCAAAGTATCATACATGTCTTTGGAGCTAACAGATGTCTCCTTAGTACATGAAAGCAATGGCTGAATAGAATCTTCCACAAAAACAACATCACGGCTAACTAGAATGCGTTTAGTATGTGGATGATACAGACGATAGCCTTTACTTTCAGAACTATACCCAACAAAAATACATTTTAGTGCTTTATCATCCAATTTTCTGTGATGTTGTTCAGGCACTAAAGCATATGCCAAACAAGCAAAAACACGTAGATGAGCAACAGATGGCTTGCGGTCATGCAGAGCCTCATATGGAGTGATAGACTGCAGCGCTTTAGTGGGACACCTGTTTAGTACATATGCTGCACACATGACAACCTCAAGCCAGAAACTATGCGGTAAAGCCTAACTCTTGACCATACACCTCGCCATCTCCATGAGTGACCTGTTCTTTCGTTTAGCAACTCCATTCTGGTGAGGTGTATACGGCACTGTACACTGGTGTTTTATCCCACGTTGACCTAGAAATGCATTAAAATCAAAAGACATATATTCCCCCCTCAATCTGAATGGAGGGTGCCCATTTTACATGCTGACAGATTTTCAGCCAAAACCAAAAACTTTTTGAAGCACATGAACACTTCGGACTTTGCCTTCAATGGATATACGCATGCATGCCTGGAAAAATCATCGATGAAAGTCACAAAGTAAAGATAATTCCCTAACTAAACCATCTTTTGTAAAGGATGAACGCTGCATTTTGCCCAAAATACAACCTTCACAAACATGTTTTCCAGGTGCCTCAAGTTTGGGCAAAGAGGACACCATTTAAAAGATTTCTGCAGGCATAGCAAACTAGCAAAATTCAGACGACCAAAGCGTGCATGCCAAAGCTTTGCATCTGACATAGCCTGAGAATCATTTACTACACATGCCAAATCATTTACAAATCTTTCATAGTCTATGAGCTTATACAACCCATGACATAAAATGCCAGAAGCAATAATCACATCACCATTTGAGAGATCATGAGCTGTACACCTGTCATCAACAAATTTCAAAACCAAGCCAATCTTGGCTAACGCAGAAACTGATAACAGGTTCTTCTTGATCCCGGGCACAAATAAAGCATTTGACAAAGTGAAAGAACTACCATCAGCAGTAGTCAAAATGATCTTACCAACTCCCATAACAGGATAAGAGGAGTTGTTGGCGCATGTAATAGTATTCCCTATAGGGGCAGGCTCGAGTGAAGAAAAGAAACTATGCTGCGAGGTAATATGTTTGGTCGCCCCATTGTCAAAGTACCAAACATCTGAGTCTACTGCAGACATGCACTGCTCATGAGAAGATGGGTCAAAACTGCAAACAGTAGTATACACCCATTCTTCTTCCTGCACAAGATTAGCAGACTCCGTTTTTGGTGTAGAGGCTTCTACAACAACCATTCCAGCCTCTTTCTTCTTTGCCTCTTTTGCAGCCAGTTTTGGACAGTTCTTTATGATATGATTGTTGGAAGCAGCCAGAGGCATAGAAGATGCGGAAGCATGTAACGACGGAGCAGGGAGCGAGTCGAATCCTTTCTTCAAAGAATTATGTCTTCAAATACCTTTCAAAAACCTCCAACAGTGATTTTTATCACTATTGTAACATATGTAACATAGAAAAACCCGTTTCTTAATTTCCAGCTCCATTTTGTGCAAGCCGAGGAGTCCTCGAGCTTGAGGAGCTTAGGTAGAACAAGCGTATCAATTTTCGTTATTTTTAGACACCGTTTACCCTTCCAAATAGCATCTAGGACCTAATTTTTAACTATGCCGGTCACTAGATGTGAAACCGGTCAAAACTAGTCTAGAAACTATAAAAAGAGCTAGAGAGCTCATTTTTGAGGATAGCTTGTTGGAGTAGAGAAGAGCTTAGAGCTATTTTAAGCTTGTAAGAGTGTTCTTGAGTAATAGAGTTAATTTCTCACCTTCCATTGTGTCTTGCTTGTCTCTTCATTGTGCGTGTGCATGTGTGTGTGCATCTTGGTGCTTCTCACCTTCACTCTCACATCATCTCACATTCACGATCTTCATATCACTCCTATCTCTTCCGCGGATTGACAATTAAGGAGGTGAAGCTTCCTAACGTGGTTCTCACCATTGTGCTAGAGCAACACTAAATTTGGCGCCGTTGCCGCGGATCGAGTCTAGGACGAATGTGTGATGGTAAGAGTATATCAAGAAGTAGCGTTGGAAGGTAAAAATTTCAGTTTTTGTTGTTGTTTTTACTTAGTTTTTAGTGTTTTTCACCTCCCGCGCACTCCATCTTCATCACCGCATCATCATCTTCATCTCCAAAAAAATCAGAAAATTCACCATATCCACCCATTCTCCTCATTTCCCCTCATTTGTGCATGCGAGAGAGTGAGAGAGAGCTTTTGTGCTTGCATGTGCTTTTGTTTTCTTGAGTTTTCTTGCAGGTATAGAGCTCCAGTGCATCAGGAAAGCTTGGAAAAGGTAAAATTTTCAGTTTTTGTCAGAAATTTCCGACTCTGTCAGACCATCGCGATGGTCTGCAAAGTTCGGATTTTGAGGAAGGCGAGTTCACCACCGTGTAGGCAACCCCTACGTGTATAGGAATCCATAGCTGCATCTCAAAAAATTGCATTTTGGTGGACCATCGCGACGGTCTCAGACCATCGCGATTGTGTCACACCATCGCGATAGGCTCACGCCATCGCGACGGCTCGGCCGGACCATCGCGACGGTCTCACACCATCGCGACGGTTCATTTGGACCATCGCGACAGTTCGCGGACCATCGCGACTGTTTGGTTGACCCCACACCATCGCGATTGGCTCACGCCATCGCGCCGACGGTGCCACGTGGCAAGCTAGACCATCGCGACGGTTCACACTTCACGCCATCACGACGACACCCTTACACCATCGCGACAACTTGAATTTTGGACCATCGCGATTGGCTCAAGCCATCGCGCCCTGACCATCGCGATTGGCTCAAGCCATCACATTTGTGACCATCGCGATGGTTCACTTTGGACCATCGCGATTGTTCACGTTGACCGTTGACTGACGCCATCGCGATTGTCCGCCTGATCGAGCCATTGCGACGGTTCACACCCACGCCATCGCGACTGTCCGCCTGATCGAGCCATCACGATTGCTCACTTTTGGACCATCACGACCGTGCACTTCAGACCATCGCGACTGTTCACCTCCACGCCATCGCGACGGTTCGCCTGGACCATCGCGACGGTCCCAGACCATCGCGATTGTCTCACGCCATCGCGATTGTGCACCCCCATCGCAAATTTTAGGGTTTCAATTTTTGGCCAATTTTGGGGCTATTTTTGGGAAATTTTTGGGTGATTAGACTCATAGGAGACCCCTTAGCTCATATTAGGAGAAAAACCTGTTTGTCAGTTTTTACCCCCCAGGGCCTGAACGGTCATAACTTTTTCATCCGAAGTCCGTTTTTTGAGATTAATAGCTCGTTAGAAAGCTATTTTGAGATTGACCTAGTTTGGGACTAGAAAGCCAGGGGGCAAGCATTGAAAAGTTGGGCGAAAGGGAAGGGACTTAAAAGGTGTATATACTCAAGTGCTTGATCATCCAACTGTGAATTGGTCTAATAGTGGATTTTTCCAGGTCTAGCAAGGGCAATCAAGGGCAACCAAGGCAAGGCGGTGAAGGGCATAAAGCTTGGGAAGCGCGGCTTCTTGGGCATCAGAGCAACCAGAAAGGCTGACTCGAGGTTGGAAGATTACTCAACCCCCTCAGTCAATTCTTAGCTTAGAATAAACGTTAGCATAGTGGATTTAAGACGATAGGAACGCCTCAAGTTCAAGAGAATTAAATTATCAAGTCCAAGACTAAAGATAAAGGTGTGTGACACGAAAACCTAAAGGAAAGAACATAAGTCTGACGGAATGAGAACTCAAAGTCCCACGGAAAGTCGAATTCCTGACGCATACATTAAGACAAGAATCTAAAGAAATCTAAAAAGAATCAAGAAAGTAATAACAAAGAATCATTGATGATCTGAGCGTGTACTGAGTGTGCAAGGAAGAAAATTAATGAACCTTAGATCAGGCAAACATATAGGTAAGTCAGACCGACGAAGCCTTAGATCATCAGAGGCAAGTGTAAGAACTACTGCACGATCGTGGGGCTCAACAATTGAACACTAGTTATCCCTACGAGAGCTCAGATACTAGTGATTCAGAAATGGCATTTAGCACAGAAAGACCAGAAGGAGGGTCGAATGTAGCCTATTTAGAAAAACCAGAAGGACCCTATAGAACGCAACTAGAGTTTCTCCGAACCAACCGATTAGGTGCTCGCATCTATGAGGATGGTTTGCGAAGGCAAGTGGTGCAAATGCACAACCCCGATCAACCCATTGGATTGGAACGTCCAGTGGCGAAATTTGAGAGAGACGCGTACATAGACAAGGAAGGAACAACGTACATCTTAAGTACGCAGCCAAACAATACCAATGAGTTTGGCGTGATTCAGCTAGAGACGGAAACTAAATCTCAAGGAAAGGAACCATTAGAAGAACCTAGAACACCTAGAGGGAAATCTGTACTAACACGAGTACTAATCCCAGAATGGATCCCTCAGGACAACAGAAGCATAGAGTTGTTTGTAAATAAAGAAACTGATGAAGCCTTTTGGAGATACAAGACAGAACTACTTAGTGAGGTAGGTATCATCACTATATACGAGTTCAAGGACCCGGATACACTTGGAAAGGTTGTATACCTGGATGAGACTTCAGAAAGAGTCTTTGTGGTGCCTGACCACGCTAAAAACACATACACATGGAGAGGTGAATTGGTATTCCCTCCATCTAGAACGAACATGAATACAAGTCAACAAGGGGCAAGAACATCATCAGCCCATGGAAATCAAAGAGAGAGAAATAAAGAGAGACTGGAAGTAAGCTTTAATCACCCCATAGGGAGAGATAGAACAACCACGGACACTAATAGAGTGGATAGACAAAGAGATCAAAGAATGCCAGGTGGTAGAGATGATTTTCCTCTACTTAGACCACGTGAACACGCAAGAATATTGAGACCCACTCAGTTAGTGAAATCCATGAAAAATTACTTTGATGGGACAGGAGATCCCTATGACCATGTCGCTGAATTCAAGCAAGTACTAAGAGCAGAACAAGTCGAAGACATGTTCACACAATACAATGCATTTGGGCTAACGTTAAAGAATACCGCTTTAACTTGGTTCCAACCGTTGCAACAAAGGCAATTTAGAGACATCCATCACTTTTTAGAGTCATTCATCACTGAATTCTCTAAAAGTGGGATTAGACATGACACGTCTTCGTTGATTCATAGCTTTAAACAGACCCCTCAAGAAACAGTTAGACTCGCAGGACGTAGGTTTAGACAATATGTTGAACGATGTCCAATGCAAGAGCTACCCTCACAAGCCAAGCAAGTGTCATTGTTTCTAGATGGCTTGTTGAGTTCTAAACTACGCTCCTATGTGTACCTAAAAGAACCCAGAACGCTAGAGCAATGTGTAAGAATTTGTATAGACATTGAGGACAACTTAGGAGATGAGTTGGAACTCTCAAAGGTCTATAAGGACTCAGACTGTTCATCTCTAGCATCCACGAAATTGTCTAGCTCAATAGAAGACCTAGCAGAAAAAGTGGCCCAGAAACTAAGAGTTTCTAGTAAACCTAGGGTGCTAATGAACAAGCGTTGTTACATCTGTGGTGGCGACCACATGGCAAATGTGTGCCCCAATGCACCACAACCTCAAGCCAACCCTAGTGGCCAATACTGTACAATTGAGAGAAGATACACGAATCATACGGCTCAAGACTGCCCATACAATAAACAAACCGTGAGACAGAACTACCCGCAAGCATACGCACAACCAGGTAGGTATCTAGGCCAATACAATGCTCAGCCTTATTACTATAGGCCTCCTCAGAACTACCCTTACCAGGCTCAACAGAGACCTCAACCTGTCTTAGCTCAGCAGCCACCCCCACCAGCTAATGTCATCTCAGTCAAATACGCTGCTGTAGAAGAGAGCCTAAGTAGGGCCTTAGTGCCTTCTTCACCTTTGATCACAGAGAGTGACCCACACTCAAACAGTTTTGACTCTACGCATGTAGATAGTCCACCCGCTTATTACACGGAGTCACCAGAACACGTGGAGGCATATCATTATGATAGTCCACTAGTGGAACCTAGTTGGGAGCCAGACTATGCTAATGTGATGTACACAAATCCTAATCCGCGGCCCCAACTGAGACAACAGAGACCATAGGGCCCTAGAGGACCATGCTTTAGGTGCCAAGGAGACCATTTCATAAAGGATTGTCCACATCCTTCGATAACAGGACAATCACAGTACTATAACATCCAAGGCTTTTGTGCCGATTGTGGTAAAGAGCACATAATAAAAGATTGTCCTAAGAACCCTGTTAACGCTTCAAATGTGACACCGATCAACGTGATAGGTATTGTAAATAGCGCAGATGGATCCAACCCTACATACGTGCCTATCCAAGCTATAACAAGAGCCCGGACGCTCTTACAGAACCAACAGCTTAATCAAGAGAAAGTAGCCAGAAGTAGTGAAGTTGTAGAATCTAGCAGTAAAAAGACAAAATCTTGAAAAGATTCTAGAGAAAGAATTAAGAGAAAATGGAGTAAAAAGATAACTGAGTTGGAAGGAAGTTTAAAGGAATCTAGATCCAAAATCCTAGAATTGACTTCACAGGACTTGAATCAAGAGAATCCAGCTCAAAAATCAGGATCAGTTTTTAGCGGAACCCATACCAGAGAATCTAGACATGATGTTTCGTGCATATCAGGCTAGATTAAAAGAGGGACCTCAAGAAGCTGAAATGAGCAAAAACTACCCTCGAGCTGATCTAGAAATTGAGAGAAGTAAACTTTGCATGAAGATGGTAGAACTAGCACAAGCTTTGTTCGAAGCCTCTAGATATCTTAATTGGAATAACATGGCAAAACCGGAATTACACTTTCAAGGACTAATGGAGAGGCTAGAATACTTGATAGAGAGCAAAGAGAAAAAGGATCAGCCTAGGAACCCTATTGTCCCAGAGACACAGGAAAGGAATGCACCATCCCTGTCTCAAGTACCCAATACAGGAAGTCAAGACAACCTGTCTTCCATACATAGGTACTCACATGAATTTTTGAGAGAAATCCAAGAAGAGAAATGGAGAAAAGAACAAGGAACTCATCCTCCTATTCAAGAAATAGACGACTTGCAGGAACCATTTCCCCAAGACATTCCCTCTATATACGATGGTGTAGAGGAAGAACAACTGAGTGAACACACAGCTTTTGAATCTAATTCTTTACAAGAATTACCTCAATTCACAGGACCTTGGGAAGCAAAGTCTATTAATATGAGAGCACCCACGATAATAGTGAGGAATGAAGAATCAGTAATCCCTAGAAACACGGAAGTGATCAAGAATACCAAAGTACAGTGTAATCTCACTCTAGAGGAGTTGTTGAAGGTAAAACCAGAATTGTGGAAACATGTAGCAAATCAATTCCCCGAGCTAGCTACTACTCCCTCACAAATAGGATCACAAAATAAGGTACCGGAAATAACCGTAGAAAAGATTGGAGATGTAAGCGAAGGAGAGGAAGGTAACACTTATCTTCCAATAACCCATCAGGGCTACACCACGAAAGCCATCTTAGATTCAGGAGCCGGCGTAGCCATCGCTACCACCGCTTTATGGAAACGTTGGGGTAAGCCAGCATTGAGACCTACCAGGATGAAGCTACAAATGGCTGATGGACATATAGAAAAACCAATAGGCTTACTAGAAGGCATATCTCTCACCACTTGTGGTGTAGAATTTGAGCATACCTTTGCCATTTGTGACTTTGCAAAAAACCATGCTTATGAGATGATATTGGGACGACCATTCATGCGTCAGTTGCAAATTGTACAAGATTGGGGAACCAATTCTTTGTACTTGCAACATTTAGGAGTGACTACCAAAGTCAATCTTAAAGACTATTCACATCGAGATGTACCCCCAATACAATGGAATACCATCCATGAGACACCAGTAGAGACGGAATCCGTGCACTCATTAGAATCAGATCCTTCTTGGTTGCATGAGGACACTCATCTATGGATGTGTAAAGTTGCAAAACAAGAGGAAGAAAGATTAGAAGCAAGGACCTTAGGTGCAGAACAACATCCACGAACCCTTCAAGATCCAGCCTACGCACCTGTAGTACTCCCTGACGAAGAGTTTGAGCCCCATGGTTGGGCAGAAATCCTAGCAACCATGGACGTAGCCATCAATGAAGAACAATGGACACCCCACTGTGACGAGGATGGCTATGACATATCAGTTTTCACGATAGAGCCAATCATGAGTGATGCAATTTTAGAAGAGTGTGAACCTAACACTGAGGCATTTGAGGATGCAAGTGATTTTGATTTAGAATCAATTATCATGGACTCACCCTTTGCATCAGAAGAAGAATATTTCTACGAAGTAGAGACTCACCCTCAGAGACACGAAGAAGTTATGAACGATGTGAGAATAGCCACTCAAGTGACTAACAAGAGTGAAGGCAAGAAAAGAAAGAAGAAAGAAACCATGTCAGAAAAAGAAGAATCTTTGTTTGAAGTACCCGAGAACTTCAAGAAATATGAAATCGAAGATAGAAGAATCATGGTACGAATGCCTAATCGAAAGGCGAATGACGGACAAGTATATGATAACCGAGAGAAAACCAAGAAAATAATAGTAGCCATAGAAGGAGAAGAAGAAAAGTGTACATACATAGGGCATGACTTGACGAAGAAAGAAGAAGAAGAATTAGTTGCCCTATTGCGCGAATATAGAGATGTGTTCGCTTGGAGTTACAAAGATTTGAAAGGAGTAGATCCAGATATATGTTCTCATAGAATCCCTATGACTCTAGATGCAAAACCGACAAAACAGAAACCGTACACGTACAATGATAACTACGCTGCGAAGATTAAAGAGGAGATACATCGATTGATAGAAGCAGGATTCATCTATGAAATTGAGCATACCGAATGGGTATCTCCCATTGTGGTAGTGCCCAAGAAGAATGGAAAATTGCGTGTGTGTATTAACCTTAAAAAAGTTAATGCCACAACGATTAGAGATAGCTATCCTCTTCCTATCACATAACATCTATTGGAAAGAGTTGCGGGCAAGGAAGTTTACAGCTTTCTTGATGGTTTTTCAGGCTATAATCAAGTAGCCATTGCTCCAGAGGACCAACACAAGACGGCATTTGCCACTGAATGGGGCATATTTGCATTTCGGGTAATGCCATTTGGCTTAACAAATGCACCCGCCACTTTCCAGCGACTCATGTGTCATGTTTTTAAGGAATTCCTACGCAAGAGTTTGGAAGTTTATGTCGATGACTTATGTGCACATTCAAATGTAAGACAAACACATATCCCAGAGTTAAGACAAATATTTGACAAATGTCGAGAATATTAGGTTTGTTTGAACCCAGAAAAATGCGTTTTCATGGTCAGACAAGGCAAAATTCTAGGACACATTGTGTCAAAAAATGGAATCTCTACGGATGAGGAAAAAGTGAAGGTGATTGGAGATCTACCTAGGCCGACGAACATCAAAGAGGTACAGGCATTTATGGGCCATTGCAGTTATTATAGGAGATTCATACACATGTATGCAAGCATAGCCAAGCCTTTGTACTCTCTTTTAACCAATTTTGAATGGACAGATGAATGTGAAAATTCATTCAATGAACTTAAACGACGCTTGTGCTCAGCACCTATATTGACTACCCCAGATTGGAGTAAGCCATTCCATGTACATGTGGATGCATCCAATTACGCCATAGGATGTGTGTTAGCACAACCCACGAAGGAAGGTAATATGGATCTCCCCATAGCTTACGCGAGCAGACAATTGAACGCAGCAGAAAGAAATTACACCACGATGGAACGAGAAGGATTAGGGATGATCTACGCAGTAAAGAAGTTTAGGCACTACTTGTTGGCCAACAAATTCAAGTTCTTTACAGATCATCAAGCCCTATTGTACTTAGTCAACAGGCCATGTAACACAGGACGACTAATATGTTGGTTTCTATTACTCATGGAGTACGATTTTGAAGTAGTAGTCAGGAAAGGAAAGACACATCTTAGAGCTGACCACCTTTCAAGACTAACCTCAGGAGAAGCTCCTCAAGGAATAGTGGATGAGTTACCAGACGCATATTTATTTAACCTTGAGATAGCACCAGAATGGGCTAAGCCTATAGTCCCTATTCTCACATATGGACCCAAGAATCCTAGGATAAAGATCAAAGAGGGAGAGATTACCAAGTCTCAGAGATACCAAATAATGGCAGGAAGCATATATAAACAGGATAATCAAAAGATTCTTGCTTGTTGTGTAGATGAATCAGAACATGCAAATTGGTTGCAATTAGCACACGTAGGTGCATTAAAGCAATATCATTCAAAACATCAAACATTACAGACTCTACATAGACTAGGAGTATATTGGCCTTTGATGGAAGCAGATGTCTACAAGTTGTGTAAAGAATGCCATGTTTGTTGTGAACGACCACCAGTAGAGCATGCTACACTATATCACGTGTCTCTCACACCAGACTGGAGTGAACATTAGTGACATACTTGAGGACGAAGACATTCCCTCAAGGAATGACTTTAGCACGACAACGCAGTCTAGAGCAGGAAGCTCAAGATTATTCACTTACTGGCGATAACCTATACAAAAGAGGACGAGATGGATATCTAAGACAATGTGTTCATGAGAGCGATTATCTGAGCATACTAGAGACTGCACACCAAGGTGTTGCAGGAGGTCATTTTGGACCCGATAGGATAATCAAAGCCATCCTCTTTGCAGGATTATGGTGGCCCACTCTTCACATGGATGCTCATACCTATGTAAAGAGATGTGATGTGTGCCAAAGAACTCAGTTTCCTACTCGCAGAGATGAAATGCCATTGAAACCCATGATGGGCGGACGTGCATTTTCTAAGTGGGGTATAGACTTTGTAGGACCCATTAACCCCCCTGCAAAAGGTACACATGCTGAATACATTATTGTTGCCACAGATTATCTTACGAAATGGGTAGAGGCAAAAGCCACAAAAAAGAATGATGCACACACGACTGCAAAATTCTTATTTGAAAATGTCTTTACAAGATATGGATTGCCTATAGAGTTAGTGAGCGATCGAGGCACGCACTTTCTAAACCAAGTCATTGAATATTTGTTACAGGATTTTATGGTGATTCACAAGAAATCCGCACCATATCATCCTCAGGCCAATGGTCAGGCTGAAAGCACTAATAAGATCCATTGTAACGTACTGACGAAACTCGTGAACAACAAACGTTCAGATTGGGACAAACAGTTACACCACGCTGTTTGGGCATATCGAGTGGCCTACAAGACCGTACTCAATGCAACTCCCTTTCAGATGGTTTTTGGTCAGAATGCTGTGCTTCCTTTGGACTTCTTGATACCGACCCTTAAGGTTGCACAAGAACATCAGTGGACCGGCCATGAATTATCAGCAAGAATAATGGACTTGGAACGATTAGGAGAAACCAGGCTAAAGGCAGCAGCAGGAATATATGCAGCGAAGAAGCGACAGGAAGCATATTTTGATGCACATGTGAAAGATAAAGGCCTAAAAGAAGGAGATTTAGTTCTAGTATATACGCTAAAGCAACACACACGTAAGTTAGAAAAGCGAGGTTATGGACCTATGATCATTAACAGACTCTCAACAAGTGGAGCAGTACAATTAGCCACTTTAGAAGGAGATATAATGCCTAATTACATTAGTGGCTGTAGAGTCAAGTTATATCAGGAACCTCTTACTGAGGATATGCTTAGACGACTCACGTTAGCAAAGAAGCGTAAGGAGGAAGAAAATAGAATATGAGCGGAAGCTCAGGCAGAAGCAATAGAACGCATTAAACGCATGAAGTTAAGAAGACAAAGACTAGGGAGAGAACATTATAACCATCTGGAAACTACACCCAGATATCCCATGGCCATGTGTCAAGTAAAGTCAACCACTGATCCTAGCATAGTGGACAGGAGACCATTCATTACAGTTAGGCTAGAGCACGGCAACCCTTGCCAAGAGCTCAGGGCTTTAATTGACTCAGGTGCTGCGACTAGTGCGATTAGATGGTCCCACTATAAGGATTCAGGAATAGAGATGCGGCCAATTGAGGCATACCTCATAGGGCTAGGAGGCATGGAAACCCCTTGCATGGGTGAGGTGGACCTTCCTATCCTCATTAAGGATGTGACCATGACAGCGAAGCTACTAGTGTGCCATGATGACGACCTGATAGAACCCCTAATCCTTGGCCAAGATTGGCTATACGATCACTCAGTGGACCTAAATCTTAGACAAGGCTCCCTAGACCCTATGAAATGCATGCGACGGAAGACCGGGAGATCTTGGGTCAGATCAATCACGTTACGTCTACACCAACCCACTCGGGCTTGGCTATGGACAGTTGTCAATCAGAAGGACGACAGGAGATCTTTTCTGGGGCTTCCTGCAAACTAGAAGGGGCAGCTACCCAACCGCTAGGGCAGATGGACACAATCAGCGGTCAGGTGGGTTGCATGAGCGGCCAAATGAGCACAATACCCTGCGGTGCTCATCCTTCCAAACTTGTTGCGAACTGGCCTAGATTAAAGATAAATAACGAATCACTTCCTAATGGGCAGGTCATGCAAGTGTTGGATCTCCCTTCTTTTCCAAAGCAGAGCGTCCAATGGACCTCTCAAACCCAACCACGAAGGAGTCAACCACAACAGAGGGACCGAGACCGACGACACCACCCGACAAGGCAAAGAAAGCAGCAGTATCAACATCACACAATGAGTGGCACGAGACAAATATGGGTGCCAAAAGGACAACAACCACAGGCTATTGGCAACACTACAGACAAGAACAGGACAAAGTTTCAAAAGAAGCAGAGTCAGTATCCAAAGTCCCCTCGATCTTCTTCTATAAGTACCAATACTCGACAGATTTGGATCGCCAAGAAGTATCTTGTCAATCGACCCATACCCACGCAGATTTGGGTACCCAAGCAATGTATTATAGCCCAACCCTCTAGCCATGTAATATATACCCCTCAGAAATCTTTCCATCCTTCAATACCACCAAACCCGATACCACTTTTTGTCCCTCAGCAGAAACACACCACCCACTCAAAGACTCTTAGGAAATGGATACCGAAACATATCCAGACGTCTTCTTGTACCCCCTTATCTAACAATTCTCCCACCCCGTTTAAACTCCACCCTTGTAATAATTCACCCTCAACCAAACCTTGTATGACTTCATACACCAAAACCCCACATCAAGCATAATAAAAGCTCATCAAGAAATGTATGCATAACCTGACCATGTAGGCGTCTAGAGACATGCATTAGCTCTGCAAAAAATCATTGCATCAATCACTTCACGACACTTGGCTACACGGGTTACACATCGGTTATGGAAAGGGATTGCGGTCTCACCTTAATGGGATCATAATTAATTTCCATACTAATGTGCTAATCTTTTGTAGCAGATCTTTTCCATTAGCTCGTCAGTCATCATGCAAACCGAAGCAGGACCATCAGAAGCTGGCCCAAGCACACCAATGGCCAATATTGGAGAATTACTAGCGGAATCTTATCCGACGATGCAACCTCCAGAGTTTCAAGGTTTTCCAGGACCCATGCCAATAGACGATCCTCCTAGAGGATATACTGAGAAGATTCATCGTAACTCTCACTGGTTTCAAGGCCTAGCAGGACCCTTAACAGACGCTGATTTCATATTTGAGGCCAATTTGGCATTTGATCTTCGCACATGGGCCAAGTACCAGTTCTTTTCAAGAGAATTTGAAGGACTATAGAATACCCAAGATTTAACGCACGTTTGGGCACGAGCGGGATTTACAGAATATTTTAGTGACCCTCTGCCTAAACCTGATTTTTACAGATGCTTTTACTTAGTAACCACCTTGATGGCTTCAGAGAACAAGGATCTACCCGGCACATTCATGTTACCATCCTTGGTAAATGATCCTCCATTCAGAAGGTTTTATTTGTCTAAAGATTTAATTCGCGCAGCTCTCAAAACACATGGAACGCATACTCCGACGGAGCGAGAACGGCTAGTCCCAGAGCAGATGAAACGTGGTGACGTAACTAAGTGGGAGGATATTTCAACTATAGCCCCTGAGCTCTCCAAGCCATTACGGATATGCATGCAGCATTTTGCTTTCCCTGCTCAGGATCGTTTTACCATGCCCCACAAAAGAATCTGGTTTGGATTATACTTAGCATGTACTGGACCTCAAACGGTTGATCTAGCTAGCTGGATAATTGATCAGCTCTATCTGGCACAACATAGATGGGAACGAAAGAAAGTCATCAATGGATGTTGTGCGCTTACGAGAATTATATATATGTGCTTGGCGTATGACTTACTGATTGAGCGTGCCATGACAAGTGAGGAATTGAAAGCATTCAAAGGGACCACTAAGAAGGCTAGAAAGTCTAGCAAAGGCAGAGCCGAAAAACGCATGAGAGGCACTATCCCGTGCCTACAAGTCCCAGAATCACCCTCACCACAACCATCTCCAGAGCAGTGACCGACAACAGCCACTCTCCGGTACCACCAATTCGTATACGGTTATCAAGACCAGTTACGCCGGAGGGCACCACCAGTACTGTTGCACCCCAAGCAGCCACAACCACAGAACCTATCACCACGGCAGCAGAACTTCTGACCACTATTGGTGCGGAAGCGTTCTCTTTTCCAATACCCCATTTAGAAGCAGAACAAGCAGAGCCACTGAACACAACGTTCGATTTTGAGATGCCCGATGCATTCTCCAATGAGTTCCAGTTTTCAGAAGGACAATTGTTTTCTCAAGAATTTGAAAGGCCTAGCTACCCTACCACACCGAGGGATCAGCCACAAGGACAGATTGTGTCTAGCTCTGATGACGAAAGAACAGCAACCGATGACGACGAAGGCGATGACGAAGCAAGCCAGGGCACTATCGAATCCCAAGAGCATGAACAGACAGATGGCCAAGGCCAACAAACAGACACACATGGTGATACAAGTACCCATGAAGATGAAACTTACGAAGCAGCCGCTTACACACTGGCTATTAAGAAGCTGTATAGAACTATGGAAAAAGTTTGAGCACGCAAAAAGCTGACCGAGGAAGAGAGTCAAGCCATAATAGAACAGGAACTTGTCACAGGCGGATTCGAAGACGCATACATCAAAGGATTCAGAGAGTTAGTCAAATCAGTAGGCTCCAACGAAGCACTTAGGTACTTGCAAAGAAAGCCACTACCACAATTTGACCCCCGCAGAGTACGACTACTTTCAAAGCCCGGCGAATACATTCGTGTACCAACAGGAGCACAGTCTTCAGAACAAGCCAGGGAGGCACGCCTCATCCCCGAAAGTTCATTGGTAGCAGAAACCATCCTTGTAGACTCCCCACCCCGCGTTACAACTGTACATACCTCAGTAGTCACTGAAGTACCGACCACCCCAACCGCTCCTCCATCACCGCCCGTCCATCCAGCCTCCCCTCTTCACCCTCCTTCCCCCAGACCAACATCTTCATTCACCGGTGGCGTAGCAGAAATCGTCTTTACCACTACTCACCCCACAATTCCTGCAGCCATTAGACTTAGTCTACCCCCTCACACATCCACCTTTCCATTCAACCCATTCCTCCATCCAGCTTTTCCATCCTTCCCCACAACTACAAGACCTCTTTTTCCATTCCCACCGCCCTTAACCTTCTCCCCCGTCTCACCTCCCCGACCCACTGTAACCCCTCTTTCCCCTTTCCACCCAGCTACTCCAGCTAGCCCCCCTGTAGATTACTCCTCAACCTTTGTAAATCTCGTATTTACACCAGCACAAGCACCCACAGTCACACCCATATTCACAGTCACCGCACTGGACACATCCAATGACATGGACATCTCACCACCTACTGCACCATCACTCACTTCACTCACGGCACAAACATATTTAGGCACCTCACAATTTTCCACAATCACCACAGCATCCACCTTCCCACCCCCATTCCCCGTTCCCTTTGCATCTACACCCACTGCATCTTCATTTAGCACCCCATTAATACTATCACCCACTGTAGATAATGCATTTCGACAGATGTTCATGTGTATGACGCAAGTAAGAGATGAGTTCATATCTCTTGGCGATAATTACCAGCAGCTGCAGAGGACAACCACTGACTTACAATCGCAGCTTAATTTATTGTCTATTGAGAATGCCTCTCTGAACACCCGATACCAGGAATTACGCGAGGCATATCACAAATTGGAACTAGAAAGCGAAGAAAAGACCAAAGAAGCCACTGCTGACCTGGATAACTTATTAAGAGCCGAGACAATGCGCAACGCAACGCTAACGAGAAATATGGGCTTACTCAGAAGACATCTAGCAGCAGCAAAGGAAGAAAACCAGCGCTTACAGGACCAGAATCGCAAAAACTTAGAAGCAGCCCTAGACCATCCAGACCAACCACTCAGTCCTAGCCGGTTCAAAGCCATTCCCTCAGACTCGATGAGGATGCTGCTAGAAGATCATGTAAGGCTGCTAGATGAATACGATCGCATGAATGAGGAGTTACAGAAACTCAAAGAAGATCATAAATTACTCCAGTTACGAGCACCGACACACCCAGACATACCAGCACCTATGGAACCCTCTCCTGACGTCTTAGAGGAACTCAACGCATTAAGGGCCCAGGTATCAAACCTTGAATCAAGGATCGCAGTATATGAAGCACCACCAAGGCCAGATTCCCCACCTGAGCTACCAGCTGAAGAAGAAACTATCACCATCCCGGTGGAGGAAACGTTTGAAGAGGCGTACGAGCCACAACCCATCCCAGGCGGATGCGTCACGACCGAAGGCCAGATGACTTACGAACTCCCGACTCCCGCGTGGATGAAGACAATTGAGGAACTTGGAACAACGCACTCAGCTAGAGTAGAGGCACAATTACATGCCATGGCGATGATAGAAGAAAGAATTTTAGAATCTCCATTCTTTGCTCACCTGGCCCCGCGACGATACATATCTGGGCATGAGCTACAGTATAAACCGTATTTCATGTTAATGGCCGAATACCAGTTAGCCATTGAGAAAGAGATAGGTAAGAAACCATCGCATGCGACTCAATTCGAGGAGGACGATCTACCACTCGATGCGTAGCAAGGAGAGATCTATCAACCAGAGTGGCGCAAAGACTTACTACAAAAGTATCCAGAAATGATGAGTACATGGGTAAAGGCACCTTTGCATTTAAAGTACAACCCGTGTTGGGGACCAGTACCACGACGCCGCTCCTGGACTGCCTTCGCTATTAAGGTACAAAACAATAAACAGTGCCAGGACTGGTTGAATTACCCCTATTTTAAGCCACCCATCGAGTTACCAATTGTAGGCTACATGATGGCTACAATTCGCCACTGGCTCCCTAGATTAAAGCATATGGACGATATAGCGGCGCATATGACTGTCAAAATCTTTGACATGATGCAAATGGTTTTTAAAGTCTTCCGACGCGTCAAGGCACCTCATGTAAACACCCCGGGCTTTGAGCATGGCAATTTCGATCTGGTATATGATATGAGTACAATGCCATCGCTACGGGTGTGTTATGCCTGGCATTGCAGAATAAAGTACCTATCGGCGTGCTACAAGCAGACGTTTGAAGAGATGTTCACAACTGGCTTCTGGGAATACCATTCAGAGGTATTCATAAGCAGACCTACACATTTATTACACTTATTTGCCTGTGAACGAATGCTCTATTCCACACACTATCAGCTCCCGCCATCGGAAGAACCACAACCAATAGACTGGGAGAAACTAGAGGCCGATCTGGCCCGAGGCATTCGTATCTCCGAGCACACCCTCGCTCAAGACCTCCTACAGAACTATATCCGGCAGACCTCACAACAAGGTTCTGTCAGGGACGACAGAAGCGAGAGGGAGGGGGGTGTTGGAAGCAGCCAGAGGCATAGAAGACGCGGAAGCATGTAACGACGGAGCACGGAGCCAGTCGAATCCTTTTTTCAAAGAATTATGTCTTCAAATACTTTTCAAAAACCTCCAACAGTGATTTTTATCACTATTGTAACATATGTAACATAGAAAAACCCTTTTCTTAATTTCCAGCTCCATTTTGTGCAAGTCGAGGAGTCCTCGAGCTTGAGGAGCTTAGGTAGAACAAGCGTATCAATTTTTGTTATTTTTAGACACCGTTTACCCTTCCAAATAGCATCTAGGACCTAATTTTTAACTATGTCGGTCACTAGATGTGAAACCGGTCAAAACTAGTCTAGAAACTATAAAAAGAGCTAGAGAGCTCATTTTTGAGGATAGCTTGTTGGAGTAGAGAAGAGCTTAGAGCTATTTTGAGCTTGTAAGAGTGTTCTTCAGTAATAGAGTTAATTTCTCACCTTCCATTGTGTCTTGCTTGTCTCTTCATTGTGCGTGTGCATGTGTGTGTGCATCTTGGTGCTTCTCACCTTCACTCTCACATCATCTCACATTCACGATCTTCATATCACTCCTATCTCTTCCGCGGATTGACAATTAAGGAGGTGAAGCTTCTTAACGTGGTTCTCACCATTGTGCTAGAGCAACAATGATCATTCCCTTTACAGTACTTACAAAACAATTTCTGCTTTTCTGATTTTTTCTCATCTTTGTCTTGGTTCTTCAAATGTGCAGCATTTGCAGATTTCTGCTTACTAGTAGAAGAGCTCCATTTTCCTTTGCCCTTCTGACTAGCCAAGAAATCTTGATCTGCAACACGCATAATGGACCTGTTCTGCCTGGACTGATCTTCCTGCAACAGAACAGAGACTAACTCCTCAAATGACAAGGCATTTGGATTGCCTTTCATCATTAACCAAAGAGTAGAAGCAAAACTCTGATATGAATCAGGAAGACCATTCAGAACGGTCTACACAAGTGAGCTATCTGGTATAACCTCATCAGCAGAAATCAATTGTTCCTTCAAGTCTTTGATCTTTGTTAGGAAACTTTCCATAGAATCACCTTCATTCATGTGCTCACTCTCCAACTGTTTTCGGAGGTAAGCAACTCCAGCCTCATTCCTAGCTTGTTATAATGTGGTAAGTGTATCCCAAGCATCCTTAGTTATTCTACAAGAGTGAATATGAGGAATAATGGCATGTTTGACGGACAAAGCTATCAATTCATGTGCCTAGGCATCTCTGCCATCCCAACGAATCTGCTCTGCAGTAGGTGCAGCAGAAACTGCAGCACGAACAAGAATATGCAGAATACCATCATCTTCGACACCTTCTGCATCAGCTTCAGTACCTGCAGTTGTAACAGTTCCAGGTGTGATAGGACATTTTTCAACACCCTGTACAATGTTCCACAGTCCTTTTGCAACCAACACATGTCGCATCATATAAGCCCATAACGGGTAGTTGGTACCATCCAACTTATCCTCAACAGCCAATATACGGAATACATCACTGCTTTCAGCCATGGCCGGTGACTAAAATACCTTGATGCAGAAAATTGACTGTATCTCAAAAAGTTGAACAGAACTGCCCAGACAAATTCCGCTAGACCTGTAGCAGACTTTGAGACGCTTATACTGACGAGCAAAAACTGGTATATACCTTTAGCACAAAAGGACAAAATAGCTTGCACAAGTGCTGCGATAGTGCATTCGGAGGCCAAAACGAGCTTAGATCGCGATTTCGGAAACACGCTGAGTATGCTCACCAGAATTTGTGTGATTTTGAGACTGCAAACGGAGGAGTGTCGACCGTGCCCTAGATGAAGTGGCGACCTACTTTGATACCAATTGTTGGAGTTAGACGTCTGCTGAAGCATGCGAACAACACAAGGAAGAAGAAGAAGCTTGGAGAACAACACACAATACTGAATGTATTACTAGAGAATGTACAAAGATAAGTAGCCCATTAGGGCAATAGGCATATATACAAGCCGGGGGAAAAAAACCTCCTAAAGAGGGAAAAAAGTGCCTCGGCGGTCCTAGAGTGTGCACACACATCACTACCTAAATATATCAACACGTACATAGGAAGGATGTATCGATAGAAGAAGAGCAAGAACTCATAGAGCTGATTCAAGAATATAGATATGTATCTTCTTGGACTTAAAAAGATTTGAAAGGAGTGGATCCCTCTATTTGTTCTCATAGGATTCCAATGACTCCATATGCAAAACCCTCGAAAGAAAGACCGTACACATACAATGATGTATATTCAGCCAAGATCAAAGAAGAAATAGATAAATTATTAGCAGTTGGATTTATATATGAAATTGAACATACCAAATGGGTTTCTCCTTTGGTAGTAGTGCCAAAGAAAAATGGAAAACTTAGGGTTTGTATTAGCTTAAAAAAGGTTAATGTAGCTACCATTCATGATAATTATCCTTTACCCATTACAGACCATCTTTTGGAGAGGGTAGCAGGCAAAAAGTATAGAGCTTTCTTGATATGTTCTATGGATGCAATTAAGTAGCCATTCCTACTAAGGACCAACATAAAATTGCTTTTGCTATTGAATGGGGAGTATACACCTTTAGGGTTATGCCATTTGGTTTGACCAATGCCCCAACAACTTTCCAACGATAAATGTGTCATTTGTTCAAGGAATTTATGAGGAAAAGCCTGGAAGTCTATGTGGATGACCTATGTACTTACTCTTCTCAATGCATAGCTCACATACCCGAACTAAGGAAAATATTCAATAAGTGTAGACAATATAGAGTCTCTCTGAATCCAAAGAAGTGTGTCTTCATGGTCAGACAACGTAAAATATTGGGACATATTGTGTCCAAAGATGGTATCTCAATTGATGAAGAAAAAATTAAGGTCATTTTGGAATTAGCGAGGCCCAAGAATGCGAAGGAAATGCAAGCTTTTATGGGACATTGTGGACATTACTGACGATTCATCCACATGTACGCCATAATTGCAAAACCATTATATGGGTTGTTGACTCATTTTGGTTGGACAAGAGAATGCAAAAAAGATTTTGAAGGTCGAGAACTTTGATCCAACACTACTTAAAATGTATGCTTATTTCTATTAGAAGAAGTAATATGCAGATTTGGATATGTCAAGAAGGTAGTGGCAGATCAAGGTGAGCTAGATGCTAGAGAGGAAAGAGAGTTCTTTGACCACCACCGGATTCGCTAATCTCTCATGATACGCTACAACCTAGAAGCAAATGTGAAGATTGAGCAAGGTCATCCTTTGATATTGAAGGCGATCTCAAAAGCAGGCCATGGAGATATCGAGAAACGGCCAAGATATCTATCATTTGCTTTATGGGCTGATAGGACGACATACAAAAGAATGGATTTATGCCAGTTGAGCTTATGTATTGTCAAAAGCCGATTTTTCCTATTCACACTCAGATAGTAAATTGGATGAGCCTTAATTGGGATGATAATTTGCCATGAGAAGATTTATTGGCTTTAAGAATAAAACTATTAGAACAACAAAACCATAATTTAAAAGAGGCTACTAAAAAACTAAAAGAATCAGGTTTAATGCATAGGTCCACATACATCACTATGAACAAGTTGCAATTTCTGACTACCTCGAATTGAACCATCTTTTGGAAAGGAGGAATGTTGCATTTTGCCCAAAATATAGCCTTCACAGACATGTTTTCTAGGTCCCTCAAGTTTGGGCAAAGAGGACACCATTTTAGCTTTTTGCAGGCATAGCAAACTAGCAAAATTCAGATGACCAAAGCGTGCATGCCAAAGCTTTGCATCTGACATAGCCTGAGAATCATAAGTACCAAACATCTGAGTCTACTACACACATACACTGTTCAAGAGAAGATGGGTCAAAATTGCAAACAGTAGTATATGCCCATTCTTCATTCTGCACAAGATTAGTAGACTCTGATTTTGGTGTAGAGGCCTCTGCAACAACCATTCTATCCTCTTTTTGCTTTGCCTCTTTCGCATCTAGTTTTGGATAGTTTTTAATGGCATGATCGTTTCCTTCACAATACTTACAAAAGAATTTTTGCTTTTCTGATTTCTTCTAATCTTTGTCTTCCTTGTGCAGCATTTCCAGATTTGTGCTTACTAGTAGATGAGCTCCATTTGCCTTTGCCCTTCTGACTAGCTAGGAAAGCTTGATCTAAAATATGCATAATGGACATGTTCTGCCTAGACTAATATTGCTACAATAGAACAGAGACTAACTCCTCAAATGACAAGGCATTTGGATTGCCTTTCATCATAAAACAAAGAGTAGAAGCAATATTGTGATATAAATCAGGAAGACCATTCCGAATGGTCTGCATAAGTGAGATATCTGGTATAACTTTGTTAGCAGAAATCAATTGTTCCTTCAAGTCTTTGACCTTTGTCAAAAAACTATTCATAGAATCACCTTCATTCATGTGCTCACTATCCAATTTTTTTCAGAGGTAAGCAACACGAGCATCATTCCTTGCCTGGTACAATGTGGTAAGTGTATCCAAAGCATTCTTTGCTCTTCTACAAGAGCGAATATGAGAATGGCATGTTTGATAGACAAGGCTATCAATCCAGGTGCCTGAGCATCTCTGCCATCGCAACGAATTTTCTCTAGAGTGTGTGCAACAAGAACCACAACAGGAACAAGAATTTGCAGAATACCACCATCTTTGATGCGTCTACATCAGCTCCAATACCTCTATTTACAGGTGTCATAGGACGGTTTTCAACACCTTGCACAATATTCCATAGTCCTTTTGCGACCAATACATGATGCATCATATAAGCCCACAATGGGTAATTCGTACCATCCAACGTATCCTCAATAGGAAATATACGAAATACATCATTGCTTTCACCAATGGTCACTAACTAAAATACCCTGATGCAAAAAATTGATTGTATCTCAAAAAGTTGAAGAGAATTACCGTGTCGAGTTCTGCTAAACATGTAGCAAACTTTGAGATCCTTATACAGGCAAACTAAAACCTATATATATCTTTGGCACAAAAGATGAAATAGCTTGCACAAGCGCTATGATAATGCATTCGAAGGGTGAAACCAGCTCAGATCGCAATTTCGGAATGATAGAGGAAGATGTTTTGATCTCCTAATCAACCTGAGTATGCTCACCAAATTTTGTGTGATTCTAAGACTGTGATCGGAGACGTGCTGATGATGCCCTAGATGAAGTGGAGACTTGCTCTAATACGATTGTTGGAGTTTGAGGTCTATGGAAGCACGTGAACAACACAAGGAAGAAGAAGAAGCTTGGAACACAACACACAATACTGAATGTATTACCAACAAAATTTACAAAGATAAGTAACCTATTAGGGCTATAGGCATATATACAAGTCAAGGAAAAAAACCTCCTAAAGAGGGAAAAAAGTGCCTCGACGGTCTTCACACACATCACTACCTAAATATATCAACACTACTATCAAGGGTGAAACCCATTTGATGTGTTCAATTTCATATATAAATCTAGCCACTAATAATTTATCTATTTCTTCTTTGATCTTGGCTTAATAGACATCTTTATATGTGTATGGTCTTTGTTTCGAGGTTTTTGCATTTCTAGTCATTGGAATCCTATGAGAAAAATAGAGGGATCCAGTCCTTTCAAATCTTTATAAGTCCAAGGAAATACATCTCTATATTCTTGAATCATCTCTGTAAGTTCCTGCTCTTCTTCTATTGGTATGTCCCTTCCTATATACCTGCATCTCTCTTCTTCAACTTCCATTGTTACTAGAACCTTCTTTAGTTTGTTCCGTGTTGTCATAAGCTACTTCTTCTTGAGCCTCTCTTTTTGGCATTTGAATATGTTAAACTAATGTTCAATCTGTTTATCAAATCTGGGTTCTTGGGATGGTTAGTGGTCTGTAAAGCAGAGGCCCTGTTTGTATTTTCCCAAATTCTACAGATTCAACTTATACTACTGTACTGACTTAATGCTCTGAATGAAATTATTCTTCAACTACTTATCTGCATGCGATTACAACATACTTCAACACGAGACAATTAACTGCACAATTTCATCACTCCACTGTAATATCGCTTACTTTAATACTTCATCAATCCTTAATACATTATTGAACTTAATTAGAGAGAGATAGAGATGCAGACTACTCATGGTACACCAAATATACGTAATGCGTGCTCCACTTCAGGCATTCGCCCAGACTCGCAGTCTGGCAACGACCTACTCTCTGTGCACGTATGCTTCTTTTATTAATAAAAAAGTTACAACTGTTGCGCTACGCCCTTTCGGTATGCGCGCGACTTTTCAGGATTACATATTACATTTCGGTGGCTCACACTAGTACGCACAGTGGACTCGAACCGAAAAGGTAATTACAAAGTTCAAGATTCATCTATGATACCCTATACATACATGGAGCGGGCTAACTTAAAGGTTTGGGCGATCTTCTGTTTTAAAGAATCTAACATATCCTTCAAGATTTTGGGTTCAATAAGCTGTGCATCAGTCCTGACCTAACTGGCAGCTATCACCTGACTTATTAAAGACTCAACCTGAGTCTACAAAAATGCTTCATTTAAATAAAAATCATTTGCAAGAGCGACATCTCTGTGCAACTTCATTTCTGCAATGTTAGCATCGATTCTGGATAATCTGTTAGCTTGAATGCCTAATTGCTTTTCCCTGTGTTCGAGTTCTTCAGACTGAAACTGCATTGTCTTGTAAAAATCTTCTCTTTCCTTTTGAATTGCTTCAATCTCCTTCTTTAATTTGGTGTTCTGACCAACCTCGTCTTCCGAGGATCGACTTTTGTGGAAAAGCTCTTCGGTGACCTGCTTGAGCTCTCTCTCAGTATTGAGGACATTCGTAGCTAGCGTCTAAGAAGCTTCTTCTAATATACTGAGCTTATCCCACGTATCAGGAAGCTCGTTGCCTAACACAGTCATGGCATCCTGTTTATCTGCAACCTCTTGCTTTAATCCGTTAATATTGGTGTCCTAGTTGGCAATAATAAGATCTTTCTCTGTCAACTGTTCCTCCAATCGCTGAATTTGGATTTGTAGGGAGTGAATATCTGTTTTCGCCTCGAGTATTTCTTCTTGGAGAGGTGCTATATATGCTTCCAAGAGGTCTACTTTAGTTTGCAGCTCCTGACGAATAGTTTGTGTTGCCGTCTTCAATTGAAGAGGTAATTGCTGGGATAACTGAATTAAGAACTGGACCATGGACGCCAATTTGGTAAACATAACTGGGTCGGGAATAGGTGTAGGCTGCGATGGTTGGGAAGAAAGGGGGTGTGGCGATGAAGGTGTAGAGTAGTTGGGAGAAGAAGGAACTTTGGTCAAGACCTCACGGATTGTGGCTGGAGGCGAGGAGGGAGAAGCAGTAGTAGAGGCAAGAAGTGTGGTTGGAGGAGGAAGAGACAAATGAGGACGAGGACAATGCCTGTTTCGTGTTGGAGTGAAGACGAAACAACGCCAATTTCAGTAATGGACTCTTCAATACCTTGTGGTTGCTTTGCCGTGTTTGCTTGATCATCTGCTACTCGTGAGGAGGATGGATGACAAACCACAGCAGTGCTCTCAGCCTCTGTATCCTTCACAGCCATATCATCCAAGGATTGGGCTTCATCCCGTCGGGAAGATTCAGCCACGTCTTCCTACTTCCTGCACCACCAGAAAACCCTCGAGGCATTGTTAATCCAGAGACCATAAAGCCTCCAATCGGAAAGGGAATGATTCTTCTGGTAGTAGTTTATGCTCTAATGCCACTCGCAGACTAGGAACCACCAGTTCCATAGGAGCAATCGCCTCCAAACCATAAGCCAACTTGAACGGCAATCTAGTACTAGTTTCTTTAATATGTTCAACAAGGATTTGTTGGTGCTCTTGATGAGTCCATTCGCTCATGGATAGTAGGGAGAACTGAACTTATGCACAATCTGGAAGGTTTTAGTAAGCACTTGCATTAATGTGTTTGCAAAGTGCGTACCTTGATCAGTCACCATCTCCAAAGGTAAACCATAGCGTGGAAAAATATCTTTCATCAAACATTTGGCGACCGTAGCAGCTGTGGCTGACCGTAAAGCCCAAGCTTCGGCCCACCTAATCGCATAATCCGTGCATGTAAGAATATATCGGTTACTTGTAAGTGTTGCAGGAGGTGTAATTGGTCCGATAAAATCCAAGCCCCATTTTTGAAAAGGTTCAAGGGGCAAAATGAGTTGGAGCAGAAAGTAATGTCTTTGTAAAGGTTGACCCGAACGTTGACACTCATTGCATTGTTGCAGATATTTAGTAACATCATGGTACATATTAGGCCACCATAAGCCACTTTGCAGAATCTTCCGGTGGGTCAGGTCAACCGCAAAATGACCTCGAGCTAGGGCAGAATTAGCCATTGTGATTACTGAAGCAATTTTATGTGGTGGAACATATCTGAGCAGCACTCCCGAGTGATCCATATAATATAACTGCCCTACAATTAGCCGGAATCATCGACTATACATAGCCAGTTTACGACGAGCAGCAGGAGAGGCCGTGTCGGGAGGACATCCACTAGTCAAGAAAAGCATCAAAGTGTCATAATAGGAGGATTTTACTGGAAATTCTTGTTGATCATCCTATACAGTCTCAGTTGCATAGATAGCACGTGTGGTATCATCAACTCCTTCCGGAAGTTCACCAAAATCCAACCGAGATAGAAAATCAGCAATGGCGTGCGCGGACTGTTGGAGCAAGTCTATGACAAGCCTAAGTATTGGCTTGAGTCTCACAAAGTCTTAGAAGAAGCTTTAAAAAGAAGACTATGTAAAGTTCACTTGTGAACTACCTCTTGTAACTTTTGAAGAGTTTACTTAATGTAAAAGTAAGAGAATCTTAAGTGGTTGAGTCCACTTGATCAAGAATGAAAAGAGGAGCCACGAATTCGTGATTTGTGGTAGGTAGAGAATCAAATCAATCATTGATTGATTGGAGAGTGATTGAGGGAAGTTAGCCTCTCAAACTCAACTATAAATAGATGGCAGTTTTAGTCGTGGTTAGAGAGACCTATGTGAAGACCTCCAAGAGCTGAGCTTTATGCCATATCAAGGTGTGATTACAAGGCACACATATGTATCAGTAAGTCATTGTATTGTACAAGCAATATACTTTCATTTTCATGATTATTTGAGTTCATCTTTCCATGTTCTTGTGAAGTGTACTACTCGCTGCCATTACTCTCAGTTTTCTCAGTCAGCTTGGAGAGATGTTTTCTCTGAGCTTGGTGCATCATTTTCAGTGATTTAACTTAGTAAAGTTAGATCTATACGTCTACTATATGCTCATAATTTTTCATGTCATTTGGATGTTGCAACCTTCAGTTATGTTCATTTGAAGTCAACAGGGTCTGTTCATCTTCACTTCTCTGTCAGGTACCCGACTTTTTCACTCATCTTGTCAGAGCCATTTCTCAGTGGTTACTTATTCAAATTCAGTGATTTAAAGCTTGTTGGATTCAGCTTCCTGTCTAGTATAATCATACAAATTTGCATAATCATTGAATTTCTACATTTTGAGTTATGTTGATTTTTCTGCACATTGGTCTATTTCTATAGCAGCCCGTGAAAATCGGGATGATGTCATCACTTGTTAAAACTCATTCTCAGTGTGTGGTTCATTATTTTTGATGAGATTACTCTTGAAAGTTAGCTCTTTAAGTTGCCTAGACGTCCCCAAGAGGAATTGAGCTAATTGCTGCTGTGCTCAGAGAATTATGTAAAACATTGGACAGGTGTATGAACCAAGAATAACAAGTTTTCACCTCTGAGCTAACTCCAACTTATCTGTTTTGATCTATCTTTTTGAGAGTGATCTTCCAAGGTACATAGGGTGTCTAATACATCCATTGGCAAGCTAAAAGGGCCCATCATATACTCTTGGAGTTCATTTGGCTGGTGTAGATCAAGGATTTTGCAACACCTCTTCATCTTCAAGCACATACCTATCCATCTCTTCACACGGACAGTGGTCGATGTACTACTGAATAATCAAACTCTTGAAGCAACAATACCCATCTTGCTAACCTTCCTCCCAGATGTTGTTCGCGAACAAGGTACACCAAGGCTGCATGATCGACATGAAAGGTGAAGCGACATCTCAGTATATAATGCGGGAATTTCTTCACCAAATACACTAATCTGAGACATTCACGTTCGGTGATTGAATAATTGCAGTTTGCCGGAGCCAATCTGCAGCTCGCATAATACATTGGACGGAACCATTTTTCCCTTTGCTACATCAGCACACTGCCAATTGCAATGTCGGACGCATCCACGAAGACATGAAATGGGAGTTCCTAATTTGGCGCTTGTAAAATAGGAGCCTACGTTAACAGTGATTTCAGCCGATTGAAAGAGAGTTGACATGTCTGAGTCCATTCAAACTAACAAAGAGTATTGGTTATCAGTCGATTGAGTGGCGTGGCTAGATGAGCAAGCCACCGCAAATGTTGTCCATGCCACTGGATTTGTCCCAAGAAGCGCATCACTTCTTTGGGTATCTTAGGAGCAGGTGCCTCCAGTACGGCCTTCACCTTATCTGGATCAACTTGAATCCCCTATTTTGAGATAATATGCCCTAGCAACTTGCCGCAAGATATCGAGAATACCGATTTATTTGGGTTTAAGCACAAATGGTATTCTCGACACTTTGAAAAACAGCATCGCAAATGGTATAGATGGGCCAAAGTATCACCGGATAAGGAGAAGCCATCCAAGTAAACTCTCATGAATGTGATTAGATAAGGAGAGAAAACTTCGTGCATACAGCACTGAAACGTACTTGGAGCATTTCGCAGACCAAACCACATTATTATACACGCATAGACATTATTGTCGGGGTTCGTGGAAAGGAGGATTCACTCATGTGGTCGGGTTCCTGCACGCTTAGGGGTGCACACAGAGTGCTTCTAGCGAAACCCAAGTACGATGGAATCTCAAAGAGAAAATTATATTCACGGACATTTTAAACAGTTCAAAATCAAAGATTTGGCATATAATTTAAAGCTTTGGAGCTTCTCGTCTTAACTTGAAAGTTATGTCAATAAGCATTAGCAATTAAATTATATCTCAACCAAGTGCCCTTCAATGAAAATATCTTATCAAACCTTTCAATGTTTAGTTCAAGCATGTAACGCACAAAAGTGAAAGAAATACAAGAACGAAATTTCTTCGATGCTAAACACATATGGCTGTTGACATAACCTCTATGGCATAACGTATTCCATGATCTAAGAGGCCTTAATAACCTATAGGCTTGAAGTTCAATTTATATGGAAAAAATTGTCAATCGGTACCTATAGTCAACGTGTAAGTCATTACGTAAGTTCATTTGATGAAGACAAGAAAATCCCTTGCAGATCAAAGTTAAGTGAAAGTTTATTGCCTCAACATTTGTTATGAACATTAACTTTCTTATTAGATTATTGAAAAGTACCAATCATTATGCCTGGACCATTATTTCATTTCACATTATACTTTTCAACAGTTAAATTTGATTCAAAATTTAGCAATATTCGTCATTGCCAAGTCAACTTGTCAACAGGCATCAAGGCAAATCATTTGCGTCTTTTATAAATTTTGTAGTTTTAAAACAAAGAATCATATCTGTACTACTCAATACGTCTCACAGTCAAGTCTTTCGGGAAAAAAACTGTAGATATTCAGTTCAAAAGCACAGAAATTTATTTGACGTTCACTTCAGCTGGAGTGTCAACTATCCATCATTCTCGTTAAAATATGGCATCGCAATAGTGATTTAGCAGAAAACCTTTAACACATGTATAGATAACGTAGCAAAACAACAACAAAGTTGTTCTCGAAATTGATTTCTCCTGTATTCATTTCATTCTTTTGCTGTGAACGCAGTCAAGCAAATCCTTAACATATCAGAGAGCAATCATCCTAGGTTGAGGTGAACAGATCAGCGCGGAAAACATCAAAAGGCTAATCAGAAATAATAAAGTAAAACAATTGTGCAATCGCTTCATAATTGATTAGCTAAAACTTAAACATGACGACGCTTAGACAAAAGAGTAACCTAGGTCAGGAAGCCTTTAGCATATCAAAGCTTTATCACAGTCAGGCGGAAAATACTGAATTGCAGGTCAAAAGATGATTGAAGTAGGAGTTGGATGAGCTTTAGCATCCGAGAACAAGCAGAGTGCTTTGCATTAGATATAATATGGGATGGAGGATATTCGTAAACAGAAGTTTATGAAATTGATGCTGCCAACTGCAAATTTAACTTAATCATTGTGAGCACGATACCACGCAGTCGTGCATCCTGAACATTACCGAATGATTTGTGCACAAAAATCAACCAGAAATTCAGAACTCATACAGTGAATATATCATAAGCACGTAATTATGAAAACACGCTCTCCATAGTATTGCATGTGTAGACAGTAATTACTCAAAAAATTATTCTACATTTGATGATTTGAATCAGCATCACATCGTTTCTTCGGAATTCTGCTTCTCGTCCTCATCTTGAAAGTGATGTCGTTGTTTGCTCCTCAATGAACAGTGCACTCCTTGCAATCATGTCGAAGTTTCAGTCCACGTTCGTAAGATGAACTTTCTGCTTTTCCTGGTTCTCTCCCACTATCCTCTCCCACTACCCATTCTCCTGCCTCGATCTATAGCATCTTCCGTATGTGTCCTCCGAGTTCTTCTTCCCTTCATGCGCTTTAGAATAGTTTCTAAGAATCTTCCGGTTGTTGTTGCTTCACCATCGAAATCAGAACTCTAGTGAGTTCTACAGAGAAGATAACTCGTCATAATCCTTCCATTCTCCCTCGGTTTTTGCACCTTCTTTTTAGGAACTTGTGCCCTCATGTACGTGCCTCCCTTCCAGTGAGGCTTCTTTTTCCTGATTCTTCTTTCTCACAGAAGTACAATAAACCGGAAACAGAAGATGCCCTTGTCGCTCTGATGATGAACTTCCCAAACTTCTCATATTCATCATTTCCTGCACAAAAATAAAAAACAGAAAACCCAAGCCACCCAAAAAAATCTCTGTCTAGTCGCTTGTCAGCCGCTTTCTGAGCTTCCAGCCCGCGTGAATATCCCTTCAAACCTGGATTACCTGCCACCATCCAGAAAACTTGCCCAGCTCCAGAACAGCGCACGTGATTTCCTTATATGATCATCTTCGCATGTACGCTCCACTTAAAAACACATGTATGCATATATATAAACCTATACATATACACGTTCATGCATACACACATAAGTTACACTTTAAATTATATGCTCTCACACTCTTGTTGTTATGTTTATATGACCACATGTAATTTCCTTTACGCGCATGCATTCCTATGTATGCCTCAATGGATTTATAAGAACTCATATGAGTCGTAAACACACACACATAAATGTATACTTACCATACATAATCTCTCAGTTTTCCTCATGCATTGCTTTGTTTATTTCATTGATACTCTCGGTTTCAAAGTGATCAAACAACCAGAGTCACCATTCAATAACAAGAAATAGAAACAAAATATATGGAGCACTTATACGCAATCAGATCCACATATAAGGATAGATTTCACTGGTATTAGATGTGTTGAGAATGTCCATCTCCAACATCATACTCATAAAATCATTTTTATTACGGCTTTGTGTTGGTCTCTGTAATTTGATGTCCAAGGCCTGAATCCAAATCATGACGACAACGCACCAATTGGTTATAATGGAATGTCCTACTCCGCCATTCGTACTTGGTTATAACCACTATATCCATCCAAAAAGGAGTACATTTGGCGACCTGCCACATCATCTAACATTGTGTCCACAAACGGTAGAGGGAATGGATAAGGTACTGTTGCTGCATTTAATTTTCGGTAGTCCACACATATCCTTAATTGCTTATTCTTCTTAGGAACTATGACAATAGGGGAAATCCACTCTGCATGTTTGATAGGAACAATAAACCCAACCTTAAGCAATCGATCCAATTCTGCTTTGACCTGGGCGGCATAGTGAGGATTCATCCTATAGCTGGGTTGTTTAATAGGCCGAGCATCTAGTTTCAACATAACCCAATGCTAATAGATACGGGGATCCAACCCCTTCATATCCTAGTAATCCCATGCAAACACATCAGAGAATTCACGTAGTAACTGTAGTAAGTTATCCTGGAAGGTCTCTGATAGTCCCGCCTTAATCTTCACTGGCGGTGGATTAGTTTCATCACCTAAGTTGCAGGTAACCAATTGGTCTTCTGATACGTAGAACTGCTGGGTCATGGTCAAATCATCAACTGGCTGAAGCAATTGTTGGAGCGTCGCATAATCCAAGGTATGTGCTGCACTTTGTTGAGGCGCTCCGGGCAGTGGTACGACCGTACGCACAGCCAGACTCCAGTTATCTGCAACCGTTTGTAATTCCATAGTTCCGAGTGCCATTAGATCCTTATTGGCTTTAAGAAAAGATTCCTCTTCATCATCTAAAAGGCCATCCAACATGTGTACAGATTCGCCTACACATGGTCCTGCATGCAAGTCACAAGGCTTCATGTCATCCAATGGGATGATATATTTACGGTGGCTATTCTTAAAAATCAATTCATGTGCTGACCAATCCTTAACTACCTTAACTTGCTTTAACCATGGTCATCCAAAGAGAAGGTTATAGTCCAGGCTCAATTTGGGTAATTCCAAAACAACAAAGGTCATTTTAAAGACAGCTCCTTGGAGAGTAATAGGTATATCTCACACCAATCCCACCGGATGTGAAGTATTTCACTGGCGATGCACCACACTGCACTCTCCTTCTCGAGAGCTCCACGACGATATGCTCGGGAGTAGAAAACTAGCTCCTGACGCCACACACAGTATTCCGCACAGAGGTTGTAGAATACGCAGAAAACACAGTACACAGGGAGCACGAAGACAGCCTTCTTAGGTCTTACAAATGCGGTCGAACTTACAGTCTGTGACTGACCAGGCCACTATATGTTTTATTAAAGAACATATAGTGGTTATTAAAGAACATATACAAAGAAGTGTCCGATGGCCATTTGGCCTTTCACATGGACACTAACGGTAACAATCTCCCACTAAAGGCCAATATGGCCAGAGTAACTATGGGAGAAAAAAGAAAGAATGATAAAGAATACCTGAGTGTAAGTATACAAACTATACCTCCCACCTGATGGGCATGTTACACAGTATACAAGTGATTGCGTAAGATCAAGAATCAAGTAACCCCCATCAAGTGACAACAGTGTCGAAAGCTATCCTGTGGTAGAGCTTTAGTCAAAGCATCTGCAGCATTATCTCGAGTGTGAACCTTTTCAAGAATAATGCTCTCAGTGGCTAAGCAATCTCTAATGAAGTGATACCTCACCTCAATGTGCTTGGTCTTTGCATGATAGACCGGATTCTTAGCCAAAGCAACGGCACTCTGACTATCACTGAGCAAGTGAGGTACATGCTGAGGCAAACCCATATCGCAAGCAAGACGAGAAAGCCACAATGCTTCCTTACATGCCTCACTTGCTGCAACATACTCTGCTTCTGTGGTGGAAACAGCTGTACATTCTTGAAGACGAGATCTCCAAGAGATAGCACCTCCAGCAAAATGAAAAATGTACCCTGATGTAGACTTACGATTGTCTACACAACCAGCATAGTCAGAATCTGTGTAACCAATAATGGATGCTTTCCCTCTACCTAAGCATAGACACTTGTCCTTAGTGCCACTCAGATATCTCAAAATCATTTTGACCGCTTCCCAATGTTTCTTGCCAGGATTAGACATATATCTGCTCACAACTCCCACTGCAAATGCAATGTCTGGTCTCGTAGCTACCATAGCATACATGAGACTACCAAAAGCAGACTGATAGGGAATTCTGGTCATGAATTCCTTTTCCTCATCTGATTTGGGGCAGTCATCCTTGCTCAATTTCACATATGTGGGTAAAGGTGTACTCAATGCCTTTCCACCCTGCATATTGAAACGATGAAGTACTTTGGATATGTACTCACTTTGAGACAAGTATATGCATCTTTTACTCCTATCACGAGTAATGCGCATGCCAAGAATATGTTTGGCATCCCCCAAATCCTTCATATCAAATGTCTGACTCAACTTCTTTTTGAGAATTGACAAATCATAAGAGGACTTCCCAACAATCAACATATCATCGACGTAAAGTATCAAGCATATCAAGCTGCCATCAGAACATCTCTTTGTGTAGAGACAATGATCCTCATTGCTCCGAGAATAGCCTTGGGACTTCATAAAAGCATCAAACTTTTGGTACCATTGTCTAGGAGACTATTTAAGTCCATACAAGCTCTTCTTGAGCTTACAAACTAGACTTTCCTTGCCAGGAACTACATAACCCTCTGGTTGTTCCATATAGATCTCATCTGTAAGATCTCCATGCAAGAAAGCTGTTTTCACATCCATTTGGACTAGCTCTAAGTCCTCCATTGCAACGAATCCAAGCAGCATGCGCAAAGTAGTCATCTTGACCACTGGAGAGAAGATTTCCTCAAAATCAACACCATGTTGTTGCTTAAAACCCTTTGCAACAAGTCGTGCTTTATATTTTGGAGAAGCACTATCTGATGTGAATTTTAGCTTATATACCCATTTACATGGTAAAGCTTTCCTGCCCTTTGGCAAAGGTACTAAGTCCCAAGTACCATTCTTGTGAATAGAATCCAACTCACTCTTCATGGCACGCTCCCACTTGACATGATCCTCTGTCTGCATAGCCTCTTTGTAGCAAGAGGGCTCACCGGCATCTGTTAGCATAACAAAATCTAAACCTGGAACATATCTATCAGGTGGATATGAGACACGTGCAGAACGTCTCAATGGTTGCTGAACAGGAACATGTGCAGACTGATCTGAATGGACATTCTCTTGAACATCCCTATGTGCAGCATTTTTATGCATGCTAACCGGAGGACTAGTATCCTCAAACACCACTCTTCTCACTTCAACCTCCTTAATCGGCTGTTTATGTATCTTAGACTCATTAAAAATGACATCACTACTTCTGATCACTGACCGTGTTTCAGGATCCCATAAGCGATATCCAAATTGTCCTTCTCGACCATATCCAAGAAAAATGCATTTCTTTGACTTATGGTCCAACTTTTGTCTAAGATTCTTGGGTATATGAACATATGCTTCACACCCAAAAACTCGAAGATGATCATAATATGGTGGTTTCCCTGTCCATAACTCTTGTGCCACTTTCAGACCTTTGGCAGTACTAGGTGAAAGGTTAATCACATGAACTGCAGTCAATACTGCTTCTGCCCAAAAACCTTGTGAGAGGTTTGCATGATGCAACATAGAGACTACTCTATCTTGAATAGTTCTATTCATCCTCTCAGCTACACCATTCTGTACTGGGGTATAAGGAGCTGTAAACTCTCTACGAATCCCTCTACACTGACAGAAAAGGCTGAATTCATGTGAGGTATACTCACCCCCATTATCTGAACGTAAAGCCTTAAGCTTAGTTCCTTTTTCAGTCTCAACTGAAGCAAGCCATTTTCTGAAAGTAGGGAATACATCATCCTTCGATTTGATAGGATATACCCAGACTTTTCTAGTAGCATCATCTATGAAAGTGACAAAGTAAAGAGAACCACCTAAGGACCTAGTGGGCATAGGACCACACACATCTGTATGAACAAGATCTAAAGGCTGAATTGAAGAGTCAATGTGCGTTTTATGCACATTTCTGGTTTGCTTTCCATATTGACAATGCTCACAAAATGAAAAATCAGAGAAAGATAACACAGGTAAGTAGCCAGAACGAGAAAGATTTTCCATTCCACTACGAGATATATGGCCCAAACGACCATGCCAAATACAAGCCATAGGCTGTTCAGTAACAGCTAACAAGTGTTCTTTCTGTGATACAAATAAAGGGTAAAGTGAGCCAACTTTCCTTCCTTTTGCAATAACCATATTGCCCTTTGATATACGAAAGGACTGAGCATAGAAGACCACCTTGTAACCAAGGTCATCAAGTTGACCAACTGACATCAAACTGCGTGATAACTGAGGTACATGGCGTACATTATGCATAGTAAATTTTGAACCGTCAATGAACTGCACAACTACATCTCCAATCCCCACAACATCACACTGGTAAGAGTCACCAAGTCTCACGGTACCAAGAGACTTTGCTGCATAACTAGAGAACCATTCTCTATGTGGTGTCACATGGAAAGAAGCACCAGAATCTAGCAGCCAGGTGTGGGAAAGAGAATCAGCCATAAGTGCCTCAGATGGCACAGTACTATCAAGTGTCAACACATCAGCATCATCAGAAATAGCATTAATTTCTTCAATCTTCACAGTCGAAGTAGATGGTGCAGGTAACTATTTAACATGCCCATCAACATACTGTCCTTTACCTTTAGCATTCTTTAATGCATAACAGTCTTTCTTCATGTGTCCTTTCTTATGACAATAATGGCATTCAATATCCCTCTTCCTTGATTTACTTCTGCTCTTGTTCCGTTGACCATTCTTTTCCTTGTTCTTGCTCCTGCCACGTTGTTGATTCTTTCCTTGGTAAGAATCACGAACATTATATGCATCTCCACTCTGAGTGCCAACCATAGATTTTCTACGAATCTCGTCACTCAAGAGTGCTCCACATATGTCATCATAGACGAGTTTACCACCTGGTGCACTATTGCTAATAGCTGTGCAAAATGTATCCCATGATGATGGCAGGGTGCATAACAGCAATACTGCTTTCATTTCATTGTCCATATCCATTTTCTGAGCCTGTAACTGGGAGAATATGGCATCAAACTCATTTAGATGAGCAGCAACACTATCTGTGTCCTTCATACGAAGGTCGTATAATTTTCTCATCAGATATACTTTATTTGATGCCGTCTCTTTTTCATATGTATTGCATAACTTCTTCCAAAGCTCCTCTGCACTTTCACAGTCTAATACTGTAAAGTAAACATTATCTGCTAGGTGCAAGCGAATGGTAGACCTGGCCATTTCATCCAACTCATCCCAATCATCTTCATCCATGTCAGCAGGCTTCTTTGAAATCCCATTTACTGGCTTCCATTGCCTTCTTTGAATCAACACATCTTTAATCTGATTCTTCCATAGAGCAAAGTTTGTGCCATCAAATTTTCGGATCTCAAAATGGTCTTTGCCCTGCAAGTTATAGCTCCTCCTCGGAACGCTAGCACTAGACCCTGATCCACCGGATGTGCCTGAGACCTCTGATGCCATGATCGTAGATAACTGAATAGAATGATAATGGAGCTAGAAGAGTCCAAACACCAAGAAATAAGTGTATCAAGGAGTAAATCGACCACTATATAGTTGACTAAACCAGAAATCTGGAAAAATTTTGTCAGAGTATCCTCTGCAATATTAGCATATGACCAGTGTCAAAGTATCATAAAACTGCAAGTAGTGACATGTCTACCTGCATAGTGAATCACTGACTCCACTGCATATAATCAGTTACCCAATAGAAGCCAACTAGGCTTATCGAGCACCTATGAACAACTATCATACATCTCCTATGGCGAGGCTGGGTAAGTCTTCCACCTGCATCACCGAAGAGACCCCGACATCTGGGTGTCTCCCAGTTAAGAAAACCTCACCACGACCCTCTTTATCAAACGTAAAAGGCTTTATGCAAAGAACGTAACCGCCATATCAATGCCCACATGGACGTACATAAGCGGTATCCACAGAAGCGTACATGGTGTGTATGTGCTCAATATATGCAGTAAAATGACACTGAAAGGCTGAATACACAGCCCAAAAACTAGCCAATAACACCTGCAAGTGTCTGTCACCTCTGATGTTTTAGGCTTTACAAACCTGCATCAATTTGCAGCGACTGCTCCCACCAAAACTGAAAACCCCTCGAGAAACATGTAGTTTTACGAGTGTGGTTGAGAATACAGCCCCAAAGGTTGATATTTATTGTCTGAAAAGTACAAGGAACACTCTTCTTGATGTTCTTGGACCTGTGTGAAGAGAACTACGTGCGAAAGTACTCCGAAATGGCTCCAAAGACACCCCAAAATTGCTTCAAAAATAGGCTTTAAAAACAAAAATGAAGCTTTGAGGGACCAAAACTTGTTCAAGGTAATGTCAACCTTAGTCTTTCCCCTTCTTCAAACACCACAAGAGTGTAGCTTAGTGGCAAGAGATTGCCACAGTTAAGCGAGCTCTGGGGGGAACAGTACTGGGATGGGTGACCTCCCGGGAAGTACCGGGAACCTCTATATTCCTTGATCGTTGAGGTCCTCCCTTGCGCGCAGCCAACGGTGACTTCGGTGACTCGGATGACAAGGTATGCCAAGGTCTATGCCTTGGTCGCCGCCTTAAGTCGCCGCCTTAGTGGGGGGGGGTGCTCGCTTCCCTCGCACAAAAGGAACAAAGTTTTTTTGCCTCGAACTGCTCTGATACCAGTGAAGTATTTCGCTGGCGATGCACCACACTGCACTCTCCTTCTCGAGAGCTCCACGATGATATGCTCGGGAGTAGAAAACCAGCTCCTGACGCCACACACAGTATTCCGCACAGAGGTTGTAGAATACGCAGAAAACACAGTACACAGGGAGCACGAAGACAGCCTTCTTAGGTCTTACAAATGCGGTCGAACTTACAGTCTGTGACTGACCAGGCCACTATATGTTTTATTAAAGAACATATAGTGGTTATTAAAGAACATATACAAAGAAGTGTCCGGTGGCCATTTGGCCTTTCACATGGACACTAACGGTAACAGGATGAACTCGGGATTGATCAGCCATTCGGACAAAAAATTGGACAGGTTCAATTTGTGCCCATCCCATTCATTGACAAAATGTTGTTGTTGCAATGTTTACACCGGAACCGCCATCAATTAATACTTGAGTGATTTTATGATTCTTATACCAGACCGTAATCAAGGGCACTGTATGATCCACGGTCGGATCAAGTTCGAGCTGGATTGTTGCTGTCCAAGGGGCACATGAAGGTCCTAGACTGACCTGTTGCTAGAATTGTTGGTGCATGCCTTGGATAAGACATCCCACATTGGATCAAATTTTGTTGTTTCCGGTATGGTGTCCGGTGGGGACTCTAGTACTAACTGGGTCAAATTTTTGTCTTATGATACTGCCTACGATATGCTTTGCTGCGTTACTGGAACTGGGTCAGGAAAAATAGTTTGTTCCTGGGTTGCCCACTTACTTGCTTTAGTAAACACCTTCTGCTGTTCACGAATTCCAGGTTCAAAAATCTCTACCGCTGGCTGTAATTGCTTTCCCAAGCATGTTTGCACCGCTGCCATTTGAGTGTTGATTGCTTAAATATACACCATGTTCGCCATCAAGTGTTTTTGTTCCTTTTTCTTTTTGTTGTACTCAGTTGCATCTTTAAAGTACCTACGGATATGCCCTATTTCACCGCAAAAATGACATTTAGGTGGTGGAAGAGATGCACCTTCACCTGATGTACCCGCATTCCACCAAGTTTGTCCAAAGTTAGTTGATCGTGTGCCTCTATAATTCTTGTATCCTTGGTAAGGAGTATTCCTCATTTGTGGTGGTACGTAGTGACTGGCTGGTTGCCCTTATTCTTGAATGATAGCATTGACAACCGCTCTACTATGTACCTTTGCATTATAAGGACAAGTCTCCGTAGTATGGTCTGCGGTGTGGCAAGTAGCACAGTACATCTGATTCAGAGCGCATGCTGAGCTAGTGTGTCCTGTGTTTTTATATTTAGTACAGTAAATTTGTTTCAGAGGATCCTGGTTTGAATGCTTGGATGCCTTCAGCCACTCTAGATCTTCAGTGAATCCACCCACTTTATTTTCTAACTCTAATGCCATAGCGATTATGGCATCCAAGGTCATTCCTCCCACACATCGTATGATCATAATCTGTTTTAATTGGGGATTTAATCCGTTTATGAACCACTGAGTAATGATGTCATCTAATAAATTGGCATGCGCTGGTGGCAACTGTTGTAAATGAGTCCGAAATAGAGTGGCATATTCTTGTACATTCTGCTGTGGCTTCTGCCTGTTATTTTGTAAGTAATCAAAGATTTCTGCTGGGTTGTTTTTTAATCAAAATCGTTGCAGAAATGCATTGTTCACATCATCATACTGCCGAAAATGATTCAAGTCATATTCGGTTAGCGAGCGAGCAGCTTCATTGACCAAGGTTGACTGGAACACGATGGCTTTATAAGCAGGGTCTGTTGGATAATTCAAACTGCATAAGTAATTTCAAATGTCCGCACATGCGCGTCGGGATCATCTCGCGAAAAACCTCCAAATTTTGTGTAGGTGACTCCAGCTGGCACCGGACGTGGTGGAATAATCTGTTGCTGTTGTTGTTGCTGTTGCTGTTGTTGTTGTTGCTATTGTTGTTGTTGTTGTTGTTGTTGCTGTGAACTACTCATATTGCGTGAACTTTGGGGACGGATTTCTTGATGTCCCTGGACCATATGGTCACCTTGCCAATTTTTTGATCCAAAAATGTCTTTGAACCGATTAACTAACTCAATCTAACAGCCCTTTCTCAACCTTAGTGTCAAAATTGGCTAAACTTGCACCTAAAAACGGTGAATGTAGTAAATTCCTACCGAACAATAACGCACTATCACCGAAAATCACCGAATTACCACTAAAGAGCACCGAATTATCATCGGACAATATCAAACTGTCATCAAAGATTACCGAATTGTCACCGGATAATGCTGAACTATCACCAGAGAGCATCGTAATACCACAAAAAACTAACGTACTGTCTTCAGAATGTACCAGACTATCACCTGAACGCATCAGATTACCGTCGCACTATAACGAACTGCTTCTGCACAGCATCGAATTGCCATCGGAATTGCCACTAGCTTGTTGGACTGATCCTTCTGCAACTAAACTTAATTGTTCTTCACTTCTATCACCAGAGGGTGTTCCTAACAAATTCGAAACTGCCCAGGGATGTGGATCACTTCGGTATTTGGGATACGATTCACCGGAACGTGTTACTGGCATATATCAAAGGATTCTTCTTCGCTCCTTAACCTTTTCTTCAATTGGCTACTCCATTTCCCACAGACGGCGCGAGTGTTAAATCAATGTTTAATCTGTTTATCAAATCTGGGTTCTCGGGATGGTTAGGGGTTTGTAAAACAAAGGCCCTTTTTGTATTTTCCAAAATTCTACAGATTCAACTTATACTACTGTACCGACTTAACGGGTTGAATGAAATTATTCTTTAACTACTTATTTGCATGTGCATTACAACATACTTCAACACGAAGACAGTTAAGTGCACAATTTTGTCACTCCAACATAATATCGCTTAACTTCATACTTCATCAATCCTTAATACATTACTGAACTTAATTATAGAGAGAGAGATGCAAACTACTCAGGGTACACCAAATATCCCTAATGCGCACTCCACTTCAGGCATTCGCCCAGACTCACAGTCCGACGACGACCTACCCTCTGTGCACGTATGCTTCTTTTATTAATAAAAAAGTTACAACTATTGCGCTATGCCCTTTCGGTATGTGTGCGACTTTTCAGGAGTACATATTACATTCCGGCGGCTCACAGAATAGCTATTTTCCTTTCTTCAACTTCATACCATTTGAAATATTTAGGTACCTCAAATGTCTGATGATCTAACTCTTCCTCAACTTCGTGTTTCTCCACTTTCGGTTTTTCTCGACATCCCTCTATGAATAGTACTTTTGTGCTTACATGGGTATCTTCTTTTTGTATCTCTCTCAAGTATTTTTCTTTTGACTCAAATTTAGGTTCCATTTCTATACTTTCGTAGTCCTCTCTCCATTCCTTTTCTATAAATTAACCCGCACTATGGATGGACACATCATCTTCTTCTTTATGTACAGGGTTCCATTGTAGGGGTGGTACATCTCTATATGCAAATGTCTGTAGGTTTATTTTTGTAGTGGCACCTTGATGTTGGAGACGTAATGCATCTCATCCCCAATCCTCTACTACCATTAATTGTCTCACAAATGGTCATCCTAAGATCATGTCATAATTAACTACATTTCCAAATTGACAAATTGCCAACATGTGTTCAAATTTCACTCCAGAAGTAGTGAGGGTTACCTTTTCTAGGATTCCTAGAGGTCTTTCAATGTGTCCATCTCCCAATTGTAATTTCATCCAAGTGGGTTGTAGGGCTGATTTTGCCCCATTTTTCCTAGATTACTTTGGTCATTATTCCCACCCCCGCTCTTGTATCTAGAATGGCTTTGGTCATATAGCCTCAGAATCTGATTTAGAGGCATGGATTTCCTTCATCTCCCATACTTAATTTTCCCACTTTGTCAACGAGAATTTAATTGTGGGTGTCGTCTTCGCTTTTTCCTTCCTTATTGATTGGTTTGTCTCTTCCAATTTCAAATGTTTAGCTAATTTGCTCCAAAACTAGGGTTTAACTTGTAGCAACTCCTCGAGAGTTAAAGTACCTTAGTTCTTTTTAATTAAGATAAAGTGTTTGAGGTCTCATCTTGTGATTTCTTTTCTCTTTCCCTTATTGTGCGTGCATGGAAAAAATCGGATCTTAATTCGTACTCTCTCGCGTAATTTGGAAGCATTGTCAAGCTCATTTCTTTCTCTCTATTGTGATCTAGATTAGACAATTCCTCATAGTTCACTTCTAGTTCCAATGCCTGTTGATTCCTAGAGGCATCTAACTCTTCAACGGGAGGGATTTCACTTTCATTCTTCTTCCACCTGTCTTCCTAGACTCTGGCCCAAAGGTCATGTGGCCAGTTAGCCTGTACTTCAGGAGTTAAAAAATTTCTTTCCTCATTTTCATTACTCAACTCTTCTTTTGAATCCTTCTCTTGATTATTCTTCTTTGGTCATGGATCGAATTTTTCTACACATCCCTGGAATTGTTCTTCAGATATTATGGTCATAGGGAAGGTTGGTATAGGTTTTTCTAGTGTGGCTTGAGCTATCTCGATTAACTTCTTGCATATTTTAAATCAATCTTTCAAGAGCACCTCTTGGGTAGGCCTTTTCATGTTGCTCTAGACTAGGTCCTGTCTCTATCCTATACTGATAGGATTTCAACCACATGTTCAAGTCTTCTGGCATATGATTCGCTAGAATTGATCCTACTTGTTACTTCATTTTTTTTCTCGTCACTACATTTGATTTCTTATTTGCTGAATTGCTTTCTCTATGCTCACTCTCTTTCAATGTATGTTCTTTCTCTTGAACATTTTTTTAAACCCACATAGTTTTAAGTTTTACTGGCCTTGCCTTCCATCTTTGAGCCTTTTTAAGTTTGGAGGTGTCTTCAGGCTCTTTCGAGTCCTCGATAACTTGATTTGCAGATCCTAGGTCCTCCTCAATCTTTGGCTTTTAGAGGAATAGTGTATTCCCTTTTGCTTCTTGAGGACTCGAACATTTTGATCACATTAATTTGTGTAGATGGTGAGACCTTGTTAGGATTCTAAGGGCAATCTCTAAACAAATTTTCCTTTCCACACTCATTATAGTATCCTTCTCAGAGATGTGGGGGTGGTGGATTGTAAGGCAAGGTACAATCCCTAATGAAATGATGTCCTGCACATCTATAGCATGATCCTCTCGATGCAGGGGGTCTTGCTACAATTATGTTTGGAACAGGGACTCTTGGGGTTGTGTACATAAGGCTAGCATATTCAGGTCCATATGAGCTCTCATAACCCTCATATCCATAATGATATTGCTCATAGACATTCTCATATTCCATAAGACTATTTTCATAAGAATAATAATACCCTTGGGTTGGATCAAATCCATGATTAAGGTTATTTGTGTTTGTCAACATGGTGGCCGGTATAATGGCTCTCTCAAGATTTTCTTCTATTTGTGCATACTGTATAGGTACTACATTCTGAGGATGTGGGGGTTGTTACCTTAACATAGATTGAGGTTGATTGTACCTTGTGTATTCATATGGTCTTGGTTCCATGGGTCGCCCTTGGTACGGGCCATATCTAGGAACCTCTTTGCCTTGATCTCTGGGGGTTATCTATAAGGTCGATACTATGGTGGTTGAGAGGTTCTAGGTTGTCTATTGAAGGGGATATTTTCCATGCTATAGTTTGTGTATTTGTGTTCAATTTGACAATACAAATTGGGTCCCTCGGCCTGCTACCGATTGTATTGATAGGGTTGTGAAGGCACTAGTCGACCTCTTACACAAGTATGACATAGATGGTCCCCACCATAATGCATACATCTTCTCAACATGGGTACCCTCAAGGGGGGATTCTGGTAATTTTTCTATCCCTGGAAACCTAGTTTCTTAGCCACCAAGTATACCAGTTCTTCTACATCACTAGTGTGGGAGGTTGCATTACTAATCATATCTTTTGTTTTTGTTGGATTTTGTGGGATTTTTAAGTCATCTGCTAGGTTTTCTTCTAAGTATATAGTCTCGTATATAGTCACTTGATATCTGTAAGCATTTCACATAAACCAAGGTTCTTAAAGTCCCATTTGTTAATCCATCTAAGAACAGATATCATCTTCTGTTGAGAAGGTCTCTCCCTCACGGGACATCCATCTACATAGTGATTGAATCGTCTGGCTGCTGATTTATGGACTCATTGGGGGTCTATTTGAAGCTATGGATCAACAAACAGGAGTTGTGCTTGATACCCCTCTTGGTGAATTCACCAATGAATTCCTTAAAAAATTATTAAATATTTACAAAATGGTTAGGGTCCAAAGGGATTCATATTGGACAAAGACGTTGTCCACCTATTAAGCACGTAGGACTTGCTTGAATTCAGCAATGTGATCATATGGCTCTCATAATGAGTTGTTTTCATGCATTTAACTACTTCGATATGCCTTAGTCTTCTACCTGGCTCTAGCTGTTGAAGGACTACAAGGACTATATGACATAGTGGTTGTAATCGTGGTCCTCCTCCTTGTGGTGGTCTCATTGGAAAAGGCAGCCTATTAATCCATACTACTTGTTTGATACTTGTCCTTGGTTCTTGGCATGGAAAAGTGTACTTCTAGCCTGACTGGCACACTTTTTTTATTGTTTTGCCCTAAGGCTAGGTTTTCAAAACTCTATTGTGTCCTTAAGGGGTTCTGAGAAGCGATTGCTTGATCTCAAGGAGGCAACACTGAAAATCCTAAATATCTCAATCTTGACTTGTCATGATCATCAACAGGCCAATATCTCCATTTATTCTGGTCTAGGTAGGTAACTCTAGATGAATCTTCTAGATCTTGTAATTCATAGATAATGGTAGGGTTGATGCCCTCTCCTTGTATAGGTGAAGTGGCTTGTAGCAATTTATCTAGTACACTTAGCATATATACATCTATCAAGTCATCATCGTCAGTAATTTTATATCCTCTCCAAACATTAGTTATTACTGACTTTCGCCTAGGAGTGGTCACAATGTCTCCACTATGGGGCCTAGCAAGGTTTTCTAATTCCTCTACCTCCCCTCTTTCATTCATTCTCTACAAGTGCTCGGTGATTTCATATATGTGTTCTAATTTGTCCATGTAAAATCCTCCTTCATATTCTATGGCCGGTCTTGGGACAATCTCTCAATCTATAGAATTTTTCATTCTAGCCATAGACCTACTGAGGGTGTCAAGGTAGATAGGAAATCCATGAACAATGTGGACATGTATTGCATGGATGTCCTATATTCCCCTTTTATTACTAACATAAACCTGACCGATGGCACTGCGTTGTGCATCTCTTTTGAAGCCATGATAGGATCTTTTTGAGAGTCAATAGATGTATCCGAGTAGAATGAATGGGCACTCTTTTGTGTGACACTTCCTATCAATGATATGAAACTTATTCAACTCCTAGGATCTCATCCAGATCTTGGGTTCATTCACCACTTAACGTCTTGGGTCTTCTTAAGGTGATCTAGCAAGTCTAGGGTGTAATTAAAACATGTTTTCAACAATGGAAAAGTTTAGTTTTCAATTTTGAGCCCTTTTGTAGTTCTTACTTTTTTCCATGATACATGACCCTTTCTTTACATGATATATGATACTTATCACCACTAGGATACACAATATTTCCAAGTTGCAATACATGATACTTGAGAGAAAATGATACATGGTAACTGAGCTATGGATACATGTGCCAAACGATACATGATACATTGTATTGGATGATACATGATATTCAATCTTTACAATACGACAATTGCCTTAGGCCTTACACATGATACACGACTCTCCATGATATGATACTTGATGTCAACATGATACACGATACAAGATGGGGCCCAAGATACAAAATACATGTTTGGCATGATCCATGATACCTATCCTTCTCCGGATACATGATACTTGCACAATATCGAGGATACATGATACTAGATGGTCGTGATACTCAACTCGAGGATACACGATACCTAGGTATCATGATACATGGGGAGTACAAGGTATCGGGGATAGATGATACCTACCAAGAATTGTGACACACATGAATTCTGGTATTGTGATACCAAAACTCAACCGATCATGATACTTCGACTTTGTGAAGTCCAAATTTAATAATTTTTGGCAATATGTGCACCTTGTGAGCTTCTTGTCACCCTTTTGTGGCTATTGCAGAAAAATCTCTAAGCTATCCCATGATGTCACACTTATGATACCTCTTGGGTGTTGTTTCAGGTCCTATGAGTGTTCAATCAAAATTTTCAGCTTTGCATAGTTAAGTACTCCCCTCAAAGAGTATTTCCTCAAGATTTTGTGGATAACCTCTTGCTACACTCTGCATTGTCAAAGGGTTTCGTAGAAAGGAGGGAGAATTTTGGATAAAGTTCTTGAATCGGAGAAATCCAAGCTTATTCATAAACTAAGAGAAATTGATAGAAAAGATATGTATCATGGAGGCTTTAGATTTTAGTATCTCCTTAGCAGTTAACCTCTTATTTTAGAATTGTTTACTTTATTTCTATTTATATCCTCTTTCATATAACCTTTTTGTGTACTTAAGTTTTAAGTAGTTGTGTTTCCTTCTATATGTTCTTGTGATTAACTTGAGAGAATGTAAGCAGTTAAGCTAATGTGAATGTATTCCTGTCTATACATCTACACATAGATAATCATTGATGTTTGTATGTGCTTCATAAGAATAAATATTTATTTATGCAAAGAGAAACCACGTGAAAATGTATGCCTATATATATGCAGGTATGGTATTGTTTTTTTCTAATGATTCTCTTTTAGGTACGTCGAGAGCGAGCTAGGGAGAGAGGGAGAGAGCTTCTTTCTATTGTGGGTTGTAGAGGAAAGAGAAAAGAGGAAGGGAAAGTGTGAGGAGGAGATTATGCCATGTCTCCTCCCTCTGCTCCCTCTCTCTTTGACAGAGCCGACTTCCCCTTTGTTTTTTTGTTTGCATGCTTCTCCTTGGAGCATAGGGCTTTCCCCTTGCCTTGGAAACAATGATGAATTCTATAGCATAGGGCTCAAAAACGTGCATACGTGCAGAGTGAGAAAGAAAAGTCTGGTCTGTGCAAGGAGAGAGAGGAAGAGAGTCTGTTTGTTTGCCTTTCTTCTTGATAACTAAGAGAAAGTTAGATGTGCATGACTTGCAGTAGAGAGAGGGAGCCTTGTTTTGTGCTTCCTAAGCTTCTGCAAGCATTAGTGGGCATTCACACACGGGATCTGAAAGAAATGCAGATCTGTAAAATAGAAAGGGAGAGAGAAGGAGCTGTATTCCTTTCCCCCCTCATGGCTTCTATGGAACGCTGTAATATCATGCATGAACAATCATCCGATCTTGTGTGTGCTTGTGTACAAAGAGAGAATTCTATGGCACCTTCACCATATGGATATGTATCAACCGAGCTCAATTGTGCTTATCAGATTACTCTAGGGTCTATCAAGCACACACTACTGCCCATTCAAAATTGATAGTTATCCTACTGATTTTTGGTGCATACGCATTGTTGATCTGTATCTCGCTCTAGTTCAACAAGATTGTGCATATTGCGGAGTCATGGTGTTCAGCAGAGAGAAACAAGTTGCATTGTATGTTAGTAATGGTGTTGAGCTCGAGTGCTAGCATGTCACATCATGCTCCTCGTAGGCGAGCTGTCTAGGCGATACCTCTGAATACTAATCCGCATGCCTTATTTGGATGACAGAGATCTTTTCTTTCCCCCCCTCCCACAGCTGCAAGCGCACAACACGTAGAAGAGAGCATTGAGAGGCAGGAGGAAAAGAGAGCAGGAGAGAGCATTGAGAGGCAGGAGCAGATAGAACTCAGAGAGAGAGAGAGAGAGAGAGAGATATTAATGGTCAGCTACTGTGGATGCTACTACGATAGAGAAGATGCATATATAAAGACAGAGGGCCGTGGTCAACTACAAGTCGAAGGAAAGCACACAAAGAGAAAGTGTTTGAGAGAGAGAGAGAGAGAGAGAGAGAGAGAGAGAGGGGGGGCCGTGGTTGACTACAGGTCAATGGAAAGCGCACAGAGAGAGAAACTGTCCGAGAGAGAGAGAGAGAAGAGAATGCGAAAAGGAACACACGGGAGAAAAACAAACAGAGAGATAGAGATAGAGAGAGAGTTAGCTTTGCATGCATATGTGAATTTATGTGCATGTGTATTTGTGTTTAATGCATGTGAATATGGATGTAGTTAAATAAATGATTATGTGCATTATGTGCATGCGTATGTATGTGTGTCGAAAAATGCATGTGCATAAGTATGTACAAATATGTGCATGAGCATGTGTTAGTAGGAATGCATAAATGCATAGGTCTTAGTGAATAGGCATGTGCATCTATATAGGTAAATGATGCATATGTATGTGAGAATGTATATGAATGCATATGAATATAAGTTCAATGCATGTTTAAAAGCAAAATGAAATGCATGTATGTGACAGAGAAATGAGAACATATATATGTATAAGAGCATGCATAAATATGATTGAAAATGCTTATGCATAAAGTGCATGCATGCTCATAAGTGTATGTGCATAGACATATGAAATTATGACATGTGTAAGTGCATGAGCTTGCATGAATACATGTGTTAGCATGCATGAGCAAGTATGTGCATATGTATGAGTAATGCATGTTCATATGAGAAAGATGTATGAATGTGCATAAGTGTACAACAATGCATACATGTGCATAAGTGTATGCATGTGAATGAATATGAATATTAGTGTGTGTACATGTATACACAAGTCAGAGAAAGTAATGTATATGGGTATATATGCTTGAGTATTGAGAGATGCATGTGTATGCACGTTAGAATGAGAAAATGCATATGCATGAATGAATGCATGTGTATGAGCATAAGTTCGTATGTATGCATAAGAAATGGAAGCACACATGTGTATTTGACCATGTGATTAATTATGCATATATGCATGCTTATGTAAGGATGATTGTATAGGTATGCAAATGATCATAAATGAATACATATGCATGTGTGCATAAGTATATGAAAATGTGTGGATATGCAGGTACTTCAAAGAAGATGCATGTGTTAGTAATCACATATGTGTGTGTAAGAATAAATGTATACATGTTAGTATAAGTGCATGTGTATATATGCATGAGGATCTCATGTGCTACATGTTTAAATGACTGAGTTTATGCATATGTGATAGTGTTTTCATGTACGTGAGTGCATATGTATGGGAGTATGAACATGTATGCATTTGTAGTGATAAATTTGTATTTTACTACCTACAATTAGCAATAAATAGTACACTTAAAGCACTAAAAGAATTGAAGCTATTCTTGTAGCACATTGTCCGAGTCATTTCGTTCCTGCAAGACGTAAAATCTATGTGATAGAAGGATGCAGAACATTGACTATCATGCGAGGGAGTTTCAATCTATAATTGACATGCCTATTACGTGTCAAAATTTTACATAGGAACATTTGATAGTTCCTGGTGTTGCCTCTGCTACATGATAACACACATTTCATAGGACTATTTTCATACACTGGATTATGAGCAAGTCAGTAGGGTTTTTTTTAGATGATTCAGAAGTATATCCTAAAACACTGTGTGGAAAAATTTCATATGTGCATTCTTGATTGATTTAATGACTCAAATAATGCAATAAATTAGATAATGAATGATTGATACATGTACATTTATGAATGTGAGTTAATTTTTAAGTGTATATACATGTATGAGATCGGTAAATGCATATATGCATGTCAATAAACATAATGTGCATATATGTAAGAGAACATGAACATAAAAATGTAATAGAATAAGGTACATGTTTTGGAGTGCATATGAGCATATGAATTATGCATGCATATGAGAGATTTGAACACATGGATGAATGTGTTGAAGCATGCATGCATAAATGCATATATGTATAAAAACATGGATGTGAACATAAGTGTACCATAGTAAATATGTAGGAATGCACATGCACATATGTGATTGTATAGAGTACATTAAAAATGTAATTCGGGGGCATTCATGGAATAGCATAATGAGGAATGTTCATCACAAGTATTCGCTTGACATACTTGGCATTTAGTTACATGTTCATGCACATTCGTTTGCATGTCCGGCCAATACACACCTAATCCTTTTAGTTCCTGGGTTGCTCCACTAAAGCCCCTACATGTTCTCCACTTATTTTTGTGGGCATGTTTGAGCAAAACGTTTTGCTACTCATCATCCACACAACTTAGAAGTATTCTGTTGGAGTCTTTGAAGTAAAAACTTCCTACCACAATGTGGAGGTTTCTTGTTTTTCATAACTCCTTACTATTGTTCTTATTGATCCTATGATGCAGTCCATGCGTGAGTATAGGTATCAATGTTTCAACCCATTTAGGACATACTTCTAGATTGCAAAAATACATGTCAGGTAGATCATTAGCTACTCATGTGGGTGGCTCTCCATGTGTCATTCCTGACGAATGATCTGCAATTATGGAGTACATGTGGATGAATCGTCAGTAATGTCCACAATGTCCCATAAAAGCTTGCACTTCCTTTGCATTCTTGGGCCTCGCTAATTCTAAAATGACCTTAATTTTGTCTTCATCAATTGAGATACCATCTTTGGACTATTTTACCTTGTCTGACCATGAAGACACACTTCTTTGGATTCAGACAGACTCTATATTGTCTACACTTATTGAATATTTTCCTTAGTTTGGGTATATGAGCTATGCATTGAGAAGAGTAGGTACATAGGTCATCCACATAGACTTCCAGGCTTTTCCTCATAAATACCTTGAACACATGACACATTAATCTTTGGAAAGTTGTTGGGGCATTGGTCAAACCAAATGGGATAACCCTAAAAGTGTATACTCCCCATTCAGTAGCAAAAGAAATTTTATGTTGGTCCTTAGTAGGAATGGCTACTTGATTGTATCCATAGAACCCATCAAGAAAGCTTTATACTTCATGATCATTCCAAAGACCCCGTAGAAGCTGCTTATGTATACAAGAAAACGACCTTTTCCTTCAGATGATGCGTAATGAGCAATAGATGGCTTGCGACGAGGCCAAGCCTCATATGGAGTGATAGACTGTAGTGCTTTAGTGGGACACCTGCTAAGATCATATGCTGCACACATAACAACCTCAAGCCAGAAACGATGTGGTAAAGCCTAACTCTTGGCCATACACCTCCCCATCTCCATGAGTGACCTATTCTTTCGTTCAGCAACTCCATTCTATTGAGGTGTATACAACATTGGACACTGAAGTTTTATCCCACATTCAACCAGAAATGCATTAAATTCAGAAGATATATATTCCTCGCCTCGATCAGAATGGAGGGTGCCCATTTTACATGCTCAGAGATTTTCAACCAAAACCAAAAACTGTTTGAAGCACATAAACACTTCCGTCTTTGCTTTGAGTGGATATAACCATGCATGCCTGGAAAAATCATCAATGAAATTCACGAAGTAAAGATAGTTTCCAGAAAAGGATGTCTACATAGGACCAGAAACATCATTGTGAACAAGCTGGAATTTTTTACTAGCTCAAATTGAACCATCTTTTGGAAAGGAGGAATGCTGCATTTTTCCCAAAATACAACCTTTACAGACATGTTTTCTATGTGCCTCAAGTTTGGGCAAAGAGGACACCATTTCAGATTTTTGCAGGCATAGCAAACTAGCAAAATTTAGATGACCAAAGCATGAATGCCAGAGTTGTGCATCTGTCATAGTTTGAGAATCATGTGAATCATTAATGGATTTTTCATAGTTTATGAGCTTATATAGGCCTCGACATAAAATGTTAGAAGCAATAATCATGTCACCATTTGACAGATCATGAACTATACATCTATGATATACAAATTTCACAACCAAGCCAATCTTTGCTAATGCAAAAACTGATAACAAATTCTTCTTTATCCCTTGCACAAATAAAGCATCCCACAATGTAAAAGAACTACCATCAGCAGTATTTAGAATGATCTTACCAACTCCCATGACCAGATAAGAGGAGTTTTTGGTGCATATGAGAGTATTCCCTATAGAGGCAAGCTCGAGTGCAGTGAAGAAAATGTGCTACAAGGTAATATATTTGGTTGCCTCACTATCAAAGTACCAAACATCTGAGTCTATTGCAGACATATACTATTCAGGAGAAGATGGGTCAAAACGGCAAACAATACTAAACACTCATTCTTCATTCTACACAAGATTAGCACACTCTGTTTTTGGTGTAGAGGCCTCTACAACAACCATTCTATCCTCTTTCTGCTTTGCCTCTTTTGCAGCCAGTTTTGGACAATTCTTTATGACATGATAGTTTCCTTTACAATACTTACAAAAGAATTTCTACTTTTCTGATTCCTTCTCATCTTTGTCTTCCTTCTTCAAATGTACAACGTTTCCAAATTTTTGCATACTAATAGATGAGCTCCATTTACCTTTGCCCTTCTAACTAACTAGGAAAGCTTGACCTGCAACATGCATAATAGACATGTTTTGCCTAGATTAATCTTGCTACAATAGAATAGAGACTAACTCCTCAAATGACAAGGCATTTGGATTGCCTTTCATCATCAAACAAAGAGTAGAAGCAAAATTGTGATATGAATTAGCAAGACCATTCAGAACGCTCTCCACAAGTGAGCTATCTGGTATGACTTCATTAGCAGAAATCAACTGTTCCTTCAAGTCTTTGATCTTTGTCAGAAAACTGTCCATAGAATCACCTTCATTCATGTGCTCACTCTCCAATTGTTTTCAGAGGTAAGCAACACGAGCCTCATTCCTTTCCTGGTACAATGTGGTAAGTGTATCCCAAGCATCCTTAGTTGTTCTACAGGAGGGAATATGAGGAATAATGGCACGTTAGATAGACAAGGCTATCAATGCATGTGCATGAGCATCTCTACCATCCCAACAAATTTGTTCTACAGTGGGTGCAACAAGAACCATAGCACAAACAGAAATTTGTAGAATATCACCATCTCGGATGCCATCTGCATCAGCTTCAATACCTCCATTTGAAGGTGTCATAGGACATTTTTCAACACCTTGCACAATATTCCACAATCCTTTTGGGAACGATACATGATGCATCATAAAAGCCCACAATGGGTAATTCCTACCAATGTTTCAGGATCCCATAAGCGATATCCAAATTGTCCTTCTCGACCATATCCAAGAAAAATGCATTTCTTTGACTTATGGTCTTCTCTCTATCCTATACTGACAGGATTTCAACCACATGTTCAAGTCTTCCCACATATGATTTGCTAGAATTGATCTTGCCTCTTCCTTCATTTTTTTTCTCATCACTACATTTGATTTCTTATTTGCTGAGTTGCTTTCTCTGTACTCACTCTCTTTCAATGTCTATTCTTTCTCTTGAACATTTTTTTAAACCCAATTAGTTTTAAGTTTTACTGGCCTTGCCTTCCATCTTTGAGCCTTTTTAAGTTTGGAGGTGTCTTCAGGCTTTTCTGAGTCCTCGATAACTTGATTTGCAGATCCTAGGTCCTCCTCAGTCTTTGGGCGATTTATTACTTCTGTTTCCAAGATTTCCTTAGTTTTTTGCTTTGATAATGGCTTTTAGAGGAATAGTGTATTTCTTGTTGCTTCTTGAGGACTCGATCATCTTGATCACATTAATTTGTGCAGATGGTGAGACCTCGTTTGGATTCTTAGGGCAATCTCTAAACAATTGTTCCTTGCCACACTCATTACAGTATCCTTCTTAGAGATGTGGGGGTGGTGGATTGTGAGGCTGGGTACAATCCCTAATGAAATGATCTCCGGAACATCTATAGCATGATCCTCTCGGTGCAGGGGTTCTTGCTACAATTATGTTTGGAACAGGGACTCTTGGGGTTGTGTACATAAGGCTAGCATATTCAGGTCCATATGAGCTCTCATAACCCTCATATCCATAATGGTATTGCTCATAGGCCTTCTCATATTCCATAAGACTATTTTCATAAGATTAATAATATCCTTGGGTTTGATCAAATCCCTAATTAAGGTTATTTGTGTTTGTCAACATGGTGGCGGGTACAATGGCTCTCTCAAGATTTTCTTCTATTTGTGCATACTTTATAGGTACTACATTCTGAGGATATGGGGGTTGTTACCTTAACATAGATTGAGGTTGATTGTACCTTGTGTATTCATATGGTCTTGGTGCCAAGGGTGGTCCTTGGTATGGGCCATATCTAGGAACATCTTTGCCTTGATCTCTGGGGGTTATACATAAGGCCGATACTATGGTGGTCCAAAGGTTCTAGGTCGTCTATTGAATGAGCAATTTTCCATGCTATGGGTTGTGTATTTCTGTTCATTGTGGCAATACAAATTGGGTCCCTCGACCTACTACTGATTGTATTGATAGGGTTGTGCAGGCACTAGTCGACCACTTACACAAGTATGACATAGATGGTCCCCACCATAATGCATACATCTTCTCAACATGGGTACTCTCAAGGGAGGATTCTAGTAATTTTCTATCCCTGGAAACCTAGTTTCTTAGCCGCCAAGTTTGCCAGTTCTTCTACATCACTAGTGTGGGAGGTTGCATTACTAAAAAACTGTTTTGATTTTGTTGGATTCTATGGGATTTTAAAGTCATCTCCTAGGTTTTCTTCTAAGTATATACTCTCCTATATAGTCGTTTAATATCTCTAAGCATTTCACATAAACCAAGGTTCTTAAAGTCCCATTTGTTAAGCCATCTAAGAACAGAGATATCATCTTCTATTGAGAAGGTCTCTCCCTCACGAGACATCTATCTACATATTGATTGAATCGTCTGGCTACTGATTTTATGGACTCATTGGGGGTCTATTTAAAGCCATGGATCAACAAAGAGGAGTTTTGCTTGATACCCTCTCGGTGAATTCACCAATGAATTCCTTAAAAATTTATTAAATGTTTACAAAATGATTAGGGTCCAAAGCAAATCATATTGGACAAAGAAGTTGTCCACTTGTTGAGCACGTAGGACTTGCTTGATTTTAGCAATGTGATCATATGGCTCTCATGAACCATCCTAATGATTTTTCATGCATTTAACTACTTGGATAGGCCTTAGTCTTCTACCTGGCTCTATCTATTGAAGGACTACAAGGACTATATGACATAGTGGTTGTACTCTTCGTCCTCCTCCTTGTGGTGATCTCATTGGAAAAGAAAGCCTATTAATCGATACTGCTTGTCTAACACTTGTCCTTGGTTCTTGGCATGGAAAAGTGTACTTCTGGCCTGACTGGCACACTTTGTTGATTGGTTTGTCCTAGTGTTGGGTTTTCAAAACTCTATTGTGTCTTAAAGGGGTTTTGAGAAGCAGTTTCTTGATCTCAAGGAGCGAATAATGAAAACCCTAAATATCTCAATATTGACTTATCACGATCATCAACATGTCAATATCTCCTCTTATTTTGGTCTAGATAGGTAAATCTAGATGAATCTTCTAGATCTTGTAACATAGCTAATGGTAGGGTTGATGCCCTCTCCTTGCATAGGTGAAGTGGCTTGTAGCAATTCATCTAGTACACTTAGCATATATACATCCATCAATTCATCATCCTCAGTAAGTTTATATCCTCTCCAAGCATTATTTATTACTGAATTTTGCCTAGGAGTGGTCATAGTGTCTCCACTATGGGGTCTAGTAGGGTTTTCTAATTCCTCTGCCTCCCCTCTTTCATTCGTTCTCTATAGGTTCTCGGTGACTGCATATATGTGTTCAAATTTGTGCATGTAAAATCCTCCTTCATACTTTATGGCCAGTCTTGGGATGATCTCTCAATCTATAGAATTTTTCATTCTAGCCATAGACCTACTTAGGCCGTCACGGTAGACAGGAAATCCATGCACATTAGTGGAAATATATTGTGTGGATGTCCTATACTCCCCTTTCATTACTAACATAAACCCGACCAATGGCACTGAGTTGTGCATCTCTTTTGAAGCCATGATAGGATCTCTTTGAGAGTCAGTAGATGTATCTAAGTAGAATGAATGGGTACTTGTTTGTGTGACATTTCCTATCAATGATATGAAACTTCTTCAACTCCTTAGATCTCATTGAGATCTTAGGTTCATTCACCACTTAAGGTCTTAGGTCTTCTTGAGGTGATTTAGCAAGTCTAGGGTGTAATTAAAATATATATGTTAGCACTGGAAAAGTTTAGTTTTCACTTTTGAGTGCTTTTGTAGTTCTTCCTTTTTCCCATGATACATGATCCTTGCCATTACATGATGTATGATACTTATCACCACTACGATACACAATATTTCTAAGCTACAATACATGATACTTGAGAGAAAAGGATACATGGTAATTGAGCTATACAATACATGTGCCAAACGATACACGATACATTGTATTGGGTGATACATGATATTCAATCTTTACAATACGACAATGGCCTCAAGCCTTACACATGATACACAACTCTCCATGATACGATACTTGATGTCAACATGATACACGATACAAGATGGGGCCCATGATACACAATACATGTTTGGCATGATCCATGATACCTATCCTTCTCGGGATACATGATACTTGCACAGTATCGAGGATACATGATACTAGATGGACGTGATACTCAACTCGACGATACACGATACCTAGGTATCATGATACACGGGGAGTGCAAGGTATCAAGGATAGATGATACCTACCAAGAATTGTGACACACACAAATTCTGGTATTGTGATACCCAAAATTTAACCGATCATAATACTTGGACTTTGTGAAGTTCAAACTTAATAATTTTTTGCAATATGTGCACCTTGTGACCTTTTTGTCACCCCTTTGTGGCTATTGTAGAAAAATCTCTAAGCTATCCCATGATATCACACTTACGATACCTCTTGGGTATCATTTCAGGTCCTATGAGTGTTCAATCAAATTTTTTAGCTTTGGATAGTTAAGTACTCACCTCAAAGAGTATTTCCTCATGTTTTTGTGGCTAACCTCTTGCTACACTCTACATTGTTAAAGGGTTTCATAGAAAGGAGGGAGAATTTTGGATAAAGTTCTTGAATCAGAGAAATCCAAGCTTATTCATAAACTAAGAGAAATTGATACAAAAGATATGTATCATGGAGGCTTTAAATTTCAGTATCTCCTTAGCTTGAGCCATTAATTCAATAAACTCATACACAAATTGAAGTTGTCATCAAAGGCTAAGGCCAAAAGCTTCACATTAATTCAAGAATGTCCCACCTTCAAATTTTTATTTTCATTTGATAGAGAAGAGTATGGCAACAATCTCCATGCATTCACATGATATACATACTATTGAAAGGATTTCATCACTCTGACTGTCATTCACAAAGATTAAAAATTTCTTTTCGAATTGGTCATGCCTAAACTCTCAATTAACTTCTTTAATATGATTTATTGAACTGATCTACCTCTCTTTTGAGTATCTACAGGTTGAAGAAGATGAATGTATATTTGATCGAAATAAGAGAGGATCAATGAACCTTCATTAGAATTGTTTACTTTGTTTCTATTTACATCCTCTTTCATATAACCTTAAGTAATTGTGTTTCCGTCTATATACTTTAGTTTTAAGTAATTGTGTTTCCGTCTATATGTTCTTGTGAGTAACTTGGGACGATGTAATCAGTTAAGCTAATGTGAATATATTTCTGTCTATACATCTACACATAGATAATCATTGATGTGTGAGAATACCCCAGGTACTTGAGTGACGCATGTAGGGTACCCCATGATTTTGTAAAAATTATCCTATGAAAAAGTGCATTTAGCATTGTACATACGTGCTTATGAATAATTGAACATATACCCACGTATATACATGTGCATTGATATTAGATACATGGGTAAACTTGAATTGTATCTGTGTCCATATTTTCTTTTCTATCCATGTTTATGTGTTTGAACACTAAGAATGTGCGTTTCTGAATTTATATATAACTACCTATGTGTATATGCGCTAAAGTGGATGTTATGTTTAAATGCATGTTTCCCATGTATGGTTATAAATATGTGTGTGTGATTTAATATATGTTAATACATGATCCTAATTGGTTTAAAATATATTGATATATGATAAATAATTGAATTGATATATGTTAATATATGTTAGTGTGTGTGGATATATTTAACTTAATATATATGGTTGGTTAACATGAAAATGAATTAATGTAACTAGTGATTAACATATTTAATTTATTATAAGTTAATAGGTAGTTTATAATTTATATATGGTTTAATGTGTATGTAGATAATATAAATTTCGCTTCAAATTAGAGTATATACATAAATGTATTTACGTATGTAGCTAGTATGCACATGAGAATAGAAGAAACTGTGAGGTGTAGTGACATGTGTAATGTTACCAAGGATGAAAAGAGAAACCACGTGAAAATGTATGCCTATATATATGCAGGTATGGTATTGTTCTTTTTTCTAATGATTCTCTTTTATGTACGTCGAGAGCGGGCTAGAGAGAGAGGGAGAGCTTCTTTCTATTGTGGGTTGTAGAGGAAAGAGAAGAGAGGAAGAGAGAGTGGGAGGAGGAGATTATGCCATGTCTCCTCCCTCTGTTCCCTCTCTCTTTGACAGAGCGTACTTCCCCTTTTTTTCTTGTTTGCATGCTTCTCCTTGGAGCACAGGGCTTTCCCCTTGCCTTGGAAACAATGATGAATTCTATAGCAGTGATCTAGAAGACTATTTGTTGGGCTCAACTTTCCCCTATGTGTTGCACACTCAAAAAAGTGCACACGTGTAGAGTGAGAAAGAAAAGTCTGGTCTATGCAACGAGAGAAAAGGAGAGAGTCTGTTTGTTTGCCTTTCTTCTAGATGACTAAGAGAAAGCTAGATGTGCATGACTTGTAGCAGAGAGAGGGAGCCTTGTTCTGTGCTTCCTAAGCTTCTACAAGCCTGAGTGTGCATTTTCACACGGGATCTGAAAGAAATGCAGATATGTAATAGAGAAAGGGAGAGAGAAGGAGCTGTATTCCTTTCCCCCCTCTCGGCTTCTATGGAAGGCTTTAGTCATATCCATCTTTTTTATCATTGTTCTTTTTGGGCTGTAATATCATGCATGAACAATCATCCGATTCTGTGTGTGCTTGTGTACAAAGAGAGAATTCTATGGCACCTTAACCATATGGATATATATCAACCGAGCTCAATTGTGCTTATCAGATTACTGATAAGCACACAGTACTGCCATAGCATGATATTACATAGGCCGGATTCAAAATTGATAGTTATCCTACTGATTTTTCGTGCATATGCATTGTTGATCTGTATCTCACTCTAGTTCAACAAGATTGAGGTACCATTCTAAGCTATTGCAGATTGCGCAGTCATGGTGTTCAGCAGATTGCTCAGTCATTGCATTGTATGTTATTAATGGTGTTGAGCTCGAGTGCTAGCATGGCAACTGATATGAAAGTACTAAGCATGTTGTCACATCATGCTCCTCGATCCTGATTATCGATGGTCCCTCGTAGGGGAGCTGTCTAGGCAATACCTTAGAATACTAAGCCGCATACCTTATTTGGATGAGGAGGTCTTCTTTGAGATGTTAGTGCATGCGCAGAGGGATAGAGATCTTTTCTTTCCCCCCTCCCACAGCTGCAAGTGCACAACACGTAGAAGAGAGCATTGAGAGGCATGAGGAAAAGAGAGCGCTGAGAGGCAGGAGCAGATAGAACTCTGAGAGAGAGAGAGACATAGAGAGAGAGAGAGATTAATGGTTAGCTACTATGGATGCTACTACGATAGAGAAGATGCATATAGAGAGAGAGAGAGGGTCGTGGCCAACTACAGGTCGAAGGAAAGCACACAAAGAGAGGAAGTGTTTGAGAGAGAGAGAGGGCCGTGCTTGACTGTAGGTCAAAGGAAAGCGCATAGAGAGAGAAAGTGTCTGAGAGAGAGAGAGAGAGAGCGAGAGAGAGAGAGAGAGAGAGAGAGAGAGAGAGAAGGAGAAGAGAATGTGAAAAGGAACACACTGGAGAGGAACAAACAAAGAGATAGAGAGAGAGGGAGAAAGAGAGAGAGACAGAGAGAGAGAGAGAGAGAAAGAGAGAGAGAGAGAAAGAGAGAGAGATAGGTATGCATGCATATGTGAATTTATGTGCCTCTGCATTTGTGTTTAATGCATGTGAATATGGATGTAGTTAAATAAATGATTATGTGTATTATGGGCATGCGTATGTATGTGTGTCGAAAAATGCATGTGCATAAGTTTGTACAAATATGTGCATGAGCATGTGTTAGTAGGAATGCATAAATGCATAGGTCTTAGTGAATAGGCATGTGCATCTATATAGGTAAATGATGCATATGTATGTGAGCATGTATATGAATGAATATAAATATAACTTCAATGCATGTTTAAAAGCAAAATGAAATGCATGTATGTGACAGAGAAATGAGAACATACATATGTATAAGAGCATGCATAAATATGTTTGAAAATGTTTATGTATAAAGTACATGCATGCTCATAAGTGTATGTGCATAGACATATGAAATTATGACATGTGTAAGTGCATGATCTTGCATGAATACATGAGTTAGCATGCATGAGCAAGTATGTGCATGTGTATGAGTAATGCATGTATGTAAGAGCATGTTCATATGAGAAAGATGTATGAATGTGAATGAATATGAATATTAGTGTGTGTACATGTATACACAAGTCAAAAAAAGTAATATATATGGGTATATATGCTTGAGTATTGAGAGATGCATGTGTATGCACGTTAGAATGAGAAAATGCATATGCATGAATGAATGCATGTGTATGAGCATAAGTTAGTATGTATGCATAAGAAATTAAGCACATGTGTATTTCACCATGTGCTTAATTATGCATATATGAATGCTTATGTAAGGATGATTGTATAGGTATGCAAATGATCAAAAACTGATACATATGCATGTGTGCATAAGTATATGAAATCGTGTGGATATGCAGGTACTTCAAAGAAGATGCATGTGTGAGTAATCATATATGTGTGTGTAAGAATAAATGTATACATGTTAGTATAAGTGCATGTGTATATATGTATGAGGATCTCCTGTGCATAAATATATGTTTAAATGACTGAGTTTATGCATATGTGATAGTGTTTTCATGTACATGAGTGCATTTGTATGGGAGTATGAACATGTATGCATTTGTATTGATAAATTTGTATTTTCCTACCTGCAATTAGTAGTAAATAATACACTTAAATCGCTTAAAGAATTGAAGCTATTCTTGTAGCACATTTTTTGAGTCATTTTATTCCTGAAGACATAGAATCTATGTGATAGAAGGATGCAAACATTGACTGTTATGCGAGGGATTTTCAATCTATAATTCACATGCCGATTATGTGTCAAAATTTTACATAGGAACATTTGATAGTTCCTGGTGTTGCCTCTGCTACATGCTAGCACACATTTCATAGGACTGTTTTCATACATTGGAGTATGAGTAGGTCTATAGGGTTCTTTTTAGATGATTCAGAAGTATATCTTGAAACATTGTGTGCACGAATTTCATATGTGCATTGTTGATTGATTTAATAACTCATGTAATGCAATAAATTAGATAATGAATGATTGATACATGTACATTTATGAATGTGAATTAAGTTTTAAGTGTATATACATGTATGAGATTGGTAGATGCATATATGCATGTGGATAAACATAATGTGCATACGTGTAAGAGAACATGAACATAAAAATGTAATAGAATAAGGTACATGTTTTGGAATGCATAAATGAATTATGCATGCATATGAGAGAGTTGAACACATGGATGAATGTGTTAAAGCATGCATGCATAAATGCATATATGTATAGAAACATGGATGTGAACTTAAGTGTATCAGAGTAAATATGTAGAAATGCACATGCACATATGTGATTGTATAGAGTACATTAAAGATGCAATTCGGGGGTAGTCATGGAATAGCATAATGAGGAATGTTCATCACGAGTATTCTCTTGAGAGACTTGGCATTTAGTTACATGTTCATGCACATTTGTTTGCATGTCCTGCCAATACACACCTAATCTTTTTAGTTCTTGTGTTGCTCGCCTAAAGCCCCTATGTGTTCTCCACTTGTTTTTGCGGGAATGTTTGTGTAAAACGTTTTTCTCCTCATCATCCACAAATCTTAGAAGTATTCCATTGGAGTCTTTGAAGTCAAAACTGCCTACCACAATGTGGGGTTTTTTGTTTTCCATAACTCCTTACTATTGTTCATATTGATCCTATGATGGAGTCCATGTGTGAGTATAGGTATCAACTTTTCAACCCATTCAGGACATACTTCTAGATTGCAAAAATACATGTTAGGTAGCTCATTAGCTACTCCTGTAGGTGGCTCTTCATGTGTCATTTTTGACGAATGATTTGCTTTTACATGTGTATTGCCTTTCTTTACTACTACATCAAAGTCAAAATCCATAAGTAATAAAAACCATCTCCCTAGCTTTCATGTATTACAAAGTTTATTGAGAAGTAAAATAGAGCTTGGTTATTAATAAAGAACTTAAATTTATTGGCTAGGAGGTAGTGTCATAACTTCTTTACTGTGTAAACAATTCTAATCCTTCTCGTTTAGTTGTAGTGTAATTGCATTCAGCTTGATTTAGTTGTCTGGTAGCATAGGTGATTGGGTGATCTAACTTTCCTTCATCTGCAGTCTCCTCATAGTTTTACTATGTTCCTCTATCCAGAAAAATTTCTTTTTCTTTCGTAACAAATCATACAATGGATTTGCAACATGAGCAAAGTGAGGGATCCAAATTACATAGAAGACACAATCTCTTAAGAACTCCTCACTTCACTAATGTTGCGACATACCTCTTAAATTCTACTTATGGCATCAACTTTCTCTGGGTATGGCCTACGACCATAATGCCCACATAAATGTCCAACAATCAAAACTTTGTTCACACCAAAAGTGGATTTCTCCAAAGAGAAAGTCAATCCAACCTCCTCGAGCCTCTGAAAGATTCTTTCACAGTCAGAAATGTGGTCAGAGACAAACTTTCTACATCTAGATGAATCTAAAATCTCATCTTTTTCCCTTTCCACACACCCTTTTACCGGAATATCATCAATAAAAGGCATACTCACTTTGGGGATGAAGTCATGTAAGACCAGGTTCATAGCGTTCATCATATGTGCCACATAATTTGTTGCTTCTTGTGGTAAAGTACATATACGTACTAGACCCAAATGACTTTTCATTGTGGTTACATCTCTAGTTTCAATGGCTAATTGAAACGGGTCATATCTTGAGTACAAGTCATCCATCAAGTAGATGGACTGTCCGACAAATGCCTCTGCAAACGCATCTACAATGGGACCTGTTCCTACATTCTTAATAGTGACTTTGTTAACAAGTTGCAAATCCTATATAAAGTGTAGCTTTCCGTTCTTTATAGGTACCGTGAACCAACTGTTTGAATACGGTGTTGATGATGGTTCTTAAATTCTCATGGCAATCTTCTCCTTTAACAATCTTATTAGCTCAGGTAGATGAGCCTTTGGCACTATTATCAGCCAAAGATTCCATGGAATATGTGGTTCAGTAAATATGATCATTGGAGCTACAAGCTTTGGATCAGTGCATCCTATTTCATGTGGAAATAAAGAAAAAACATTTCCATGATGCATGATCATCTTTCTAAATTGATCTTTTTCTAATTTTGAAAGAAATTCTTCTCCAAACTTTATATATTTCATAGTCTCTTTCGTAAATGTATGTTCTATCTTAGATCGATCTCTAAGAAAAAGATTCTCAAAAACTGTTCTAATTATATCATAGCTCTCTTTAGGCAATGGATGAGCTACATATTTAATTTTCTTTTCAACTTTTTTATATTTAGTATCAATCTTGACTTCATGTTCTAGAAAAGAAATTAGCAATCAGCTCATATTCCTTAATAGAGTCAAGGATGATAAGTTTTGATTCTAATTTCCATTCTCATTTATGCTATAAATGGTTGTTCGAGAATTACTTCATAAGAGCAGTTGTCTTGCACAACGAAGTGAAATTCCTCTCGGACACCTCCTATCATAATAGGCACATGTGCACATGCACCTAGCAAGATGCTTGACCCATTATCGGTTGTTCTCATTCTCCAACCATGTTCCTTGTCAATGGGCCACCTAAATCTATCGAAGAATTTCTTTGATATTACGTTTATCTTTGAGCCTGAATCAATCAGGGCGAGAGCTAAACATGAATCTTTCTCATCGCCAATCCAAATTTGCACCTCTCGAGTTCCTCGTGCCGAGAAAGTTGTATCGAATTGGCTTCCATATTTTAACATTTCATCATTAGGTTGAATTGGTGACCCATGAAGTTTTTATTTACACTTCCTATTGTAATATCCTCTTCCTCGTCATAGTCGCTATCACTTAATGTCACAGCTTCATTTATTGCTAAGGTTTCTTCTACAACATCTTGCATATCCTCATCCTAGGGCAGTGGAAATCATCTTCTTCTAATTAGTCTTATAAAGCTATCCTTGAAGTCGGGTTTTGTGATAGAAAACACTTGCTCAAGGGACATAGTGACTTGGCTTTTAAGTAATATGTCATTAAGAATCTCTCTAGCATCATTCTTTTTCTTGAGCTCCGAGATCATAATTGCTCTCGGAGTCTTCCTCACTTTCTTCTTCCCTTTTTCCTCTCCTTGCTTCTGATCATCTCTTTGATCATTTTTATTATTTTGACTTTGATTACTTTCAGTTATAAGTTTATTTCCCTCTTTAATAGTTTTCTTCTTTTCTTCTTTAGTTGGGGTATTTTGATTCTCTTGTGCTTAGGTATCCGCTTCTAATGGTTTCTTTCCTTCTTTAATTAATTTTCTTTTTTCTTACTCAGACAGGTTTGCAGTATCTTCAAACTATAGTCTTTTTTCATTATTAGTATTTCTCTTTTTATTTTCTCTAGTTTATCTTCTTGTCACTCTTCTATCTCCCTCATGTATCTCTTCTTGCATGTCATCCCGTCTCTGCTTCTCCTCAATGTTGGCAATATGAGAATATACAAAGGATTGGTTGACAAGAGATTGCCATGCAGAATGAGCCCCTTCTTCTAATGGCTCTAGTCTAGCTGTTGAGGTATTGGTAGATGCATTTGAGACAGTTAAGTTTTCATACAATTTCTTCATACCTCATTTGCCCTAATTGACGGCCAAAGGAAGTTGCATTCTAAATTCACATAATTTTCTATCAACTTCAACTACAAGTTGATTATCCTTAGCCTCTTTAATTCATCATAGGCCTACGTCGCATGATCTTGAATACCACACCAGACACACCTTTTACTACCAGTTCTTGTTTTATCAATATTTCTTTGGAAAGCTGGTTGAACAACTGACTAAGTAGGAGGAACCAATTGAAAAACTCACTAGGGAGGAGTAAATTGTGGCATAATAAGCTAAATTGGTGGGGCCATATTTGCTTGATCCAATCCACTACTACTAGCCCCAGACTCATGCAAGCTCATGGAAATCACTTTATTGTTTAACTACACAACCTCTTTAGAGAGAGATTCTTGCATATTCATTACATTTTCCATTTGTTTGCACAAAATATCCCATTGAAATTCAATGGGTGTCTTAGGGGCAACTACAACATTAGTCGTAGCCGCAGTTGTAGGTGCTGGCATATTAGAATACCTTGTTGTAGGTAAGCCCCTAGGCTAAGTAGAAGTAGGTTTTTCATAAAGTACGGATTGTCATTGCCTCATTTGAGCAACATCCTCTATTTCATGTTTTATATTTTGCCAATCATCTATCAAACCTATCTCTTCCCAGGATCTTCTATTCTTCGTACTACTTCAACTCTATCCTTTGGGCTTAATATCTTTAAAAAGTAGATGATAAGATCAAGGTTTAATGCATTCCTCTCGTCTTCAGGAAGCTAAGCAAACCATCTCATAAACTCACCATGAAGATGAGTTAGAGACTCATTAGACTTAGGGGAATTCACCCATCTCAAAAACCCTTCCCGACTATGCTGACTAAAATCCTCAAGAAAGAACATTTTATGAAGTTCTTTTCTAAAATCAGCCCAAGGTTTACTTGCATGATCGTGGATGCTTTCAAGAATGGATCCAGAGACAACGTAGCTGAAGTTTAGTACTAGTACATCATCAAGCAATCCCTGGATTTGCACTTGGTATTCAAAAGCATCTAGGTAATCAACGATATTCAATCTAGTGAATTTACTCTTTTCATGTAGGATTGATTGCACGGTCCGTGCACCTTGTTTTTCTATCATCATATTTCTAAACACTTCCTCCATCTTGCACTCTTGATATCGCCTAGAATGGAGTATCGAATCTATAATAATGGTCTCTAAAATCTTTCTTCTTGTCGATGGGAGGGAAGAAGTATTGATGTTATGCTCTACCCTCAACAACCAGGCAATAGGATCTCCAACACTAAAAGCTCAACATACCTGAAACAAGAGAAATATAGGAATTTAATTTTTTATCAAAAACTAAATCACATCTAACAATCTAAGCACACAATCATCACGCTTTCACGTCGGGTTCACCAAATGTTGAGGGGTGTGATTGGAGACCACCGGGCAGATCAAAACTGAATTTACAATGGTTACTGAGTGTCACTTAGGTCAAGAGATATGTCATGTTTAATGAAGTGTCACTATGACCATATGGCTATGTAGCTTGATACATAGATAGGGCATAATCATATGATTGTGGGACTAAGGTTTCGCTAGAAATGTGATCTTTTATAAACTCTTCAATAGGGATAGTTGTGTTTTTCAGCTCTATTAAGAATACTACTTAATGGAATGGATGTATCATAATGATCACCGACATCCATTAACAGATTAGGAACTTAGACAAGTGAACGAGATATTCAAAACAAGGGAAAGATAAGTGAACAAAGAGATATGATTAAGATAGAAGTAATCCTATACAAAAGCAAAATGTTTTCACACAATTTTTAACATGACAAAACCACCAATCTGAACCAGAAATATGGTAAAGCCTATACAAGTACTCTAATTTAATACAAGATTAGGCCTCAAGAAATTAATTTCCAAAGGTGGAGCAAGTAGTGCGTATGCAACTCCAATCTCTCGATCTCAACTGCTCCTAAGTACTCATCAATGCTCTGAAAGAGAAACATTAGACAAAAACATAAGTATTTTTATGATAAATTAAAACACTCATGATTTTCATTAAATACATTCAATTTTTACTTTTATGCATAAAGACTCTTCATTTATATATATTTACATATACCATTGTACACATAATTTTTCATATATTCATACAACTCATGCATTTTCTCTCATTCATGTATGTTCATTTATTCATTTTTATGTGCTTGTGTACTTACATATTTACTAATATTCATGCTCACATCCCTACATGTAAGTACTCATTTTCAAGCATGCATTCTCACTCATATAGATGTATACATGCATCAATTACTTGCATTTATGCATATACATGCTCAGGCTTACTTACTACATGCATTTATGCATATATGCAGACATCACATTCTCTTACTTACATGCATGCATTTTCATGCATACATACACTCATGTACTCTTTCTCACATAAACATGTTCTTTGATATATGAAAATGCACATATCAATTTATATACATAATATCTCACATGTATATACATGCACTCATGCATGTGTATACACATTATTTATGCATATGCATATATTCTTATTTACACACATGCATGTTCCTACCATTCTCATGCATACATGCACACGTTAACTTATATACTTGCATTCTTTCACACTCACATACATAATCTATTATCGTTAGTGTCCATGTGAAAGGCCAAATGAGCACCAGACACTTCTTCGTATATGTTCTTTAATAAAACATATAGTGGCCTCGTCAACCATAGACTGAAAGTTCAACCACATTTGTCAGACCTAAGAATTTATCTTTGTGCTCCCTATGCAATGTGTTTTCTTTCTCCAAGGCTTATGACTAAGGCGGCGACGAAGGCATAGACCTTGGCATACCTTGTCATCCGAGTCACCGAAGTCACCATTGGCACCGTTGGCTACGTGCAAGGGATGAGCTCAATGATCAAGGAAGATAGATGTTCCCGTACTTCCAGGAGGTCACCCATCCGAGTACTATTCCCCCCATAGCTCGCTTACTCGTGGAAATCTCTTGCCACTAAGCTACACTCTTGTGCTCTCTAAACAAGGGGAAAGGCTAAGGTTAACATTACCTTGAACATGTTTTGGTCCCTCAAAGCTTCATTCTTTGCTTTCAAAGCCTGTCTTTGAAGCATTTTTGGGGTGACTTTGGAGCCATTTTGGAGTACTTTCGCACATAGTTCTCTTCACACAGGGTCCATGAAAATCAAGAAGAGTATTCTCTGTACTTCTCTAACAATAAATGTCAACCTTTGGGGCTGTGTTTTCAGCCACAATCATAAAACTACAGGTTTCTTGAAAGGGTTTTCAGTTTTGGTGGAAGCAATCGCTGCAAATTTATGTAGGTTAATTTTGAGCATAAAACATCAGAGTTGGCAGACACTTGCAGGTGTTGTTGGCTAGTTTTTGAGCTATGCATTCAGCCTTTTAGTGTCATTTTATTGCATATATTGAGCACATACACACCATGTACGCTTATGTGGATACTGCTTATGTATGTCCATGTGGTCATTGATATAGGGGTTAAGTTTTCTGCATAAAGCCTTTTATGTTTGATAAAGAGGGTTGTGGTGAGGTTTTCTTAACCGGGAGACACCTAGATGTCAGGGTCTCTTTGGTGATGCAGGTGGAAGACTTACCCAGCCTCGGCATAGGAGATGTATTATAGTTGTTCATAGGTGTTCGGTAAGCCTAGTTGGATTCTATTGGGTAACTAAGTATATGCAGTGGAGTCAGTGATTCACTATGCAGATAAACATGTCAGTACTTGCAGTTTTATGATATTTTGACATTGGTCATATGCTCATTTTGTAGAGGATACTCTCGCAAAATCTTTCTAGATTTCTGGTTTTGTCAACTATACAATGGTCAGTTTACTCCTTGATACAGTTATTCATTGGTGTTTGGACTCTTCTAGCTCCATTAGCATTATATTTGGTTCTCTATCATCATGGCATCAGAGGTCTCATGCACATATGGTGGATCAGGGTCTAGTGCGAGTGTTCTGAGGAGGAGCTATAACTTGCAGGGCAAAGACCATTTTGAGATCCAAAAATTTGATGGCACAAGCTTAGCTCTATGGAAGAATCAGATTAAAGATGTGTTGATTCAAAGGAGGCAATGGAAGCTAGAAAATTGGGATTTCAAAGAAGCTTGCTCACATGGATGAAGATAATTGGGATGAGTTAGATGAGATGGCTGTTAGTATATGATCAATGTCTACCCCTCATGATTGTATGCACATTTTGTAAGGCCCCCTTTATGAGGAGAAGCCAAGCGTGCATTACCCAATTGATGGGAATCCCAACTTGAATGTTGGATGAAGGTCATATTGGACCATGTAAGATATTATAAGGAAAGGGAGTTACCAGGGTCCCCAATTGTGGGGTCCGGGGCAGCGGTGAGCAGCCCCGACTGGGGGGTCCCAGGGGGCCAGCGGGCCCCCTGGTGGGGGTCCGGGGGCAGCGCCCCCGGCGCGACGGTTTTTTCATGTTAGGTTGGTTCAACCAGTCTAAGCCGTGTATGGCAATTACGCGGGCGGTGGCCGCCCACGCTCTACCGCCCATGTATAGCCGTCCATGGCAGGCCACCCATGATCCTATATATACATGACTTCTGCACTACCTAAGATACTGAGTTGAGCTAGCATACCTCTACCTTGTATCTCCCTATCTAGAGTTGTCTAGATCACCATTTAAGCTCTACCTTGAGAGCACACGGGTGGACAACGCCATCATCTTTGTACTTGCTGCTAGTAGAAAATTGTTGAGATTCTCCTATATCTGTTATCTTCTCTGCTATTGCTCCTGTGTTATATTGCGTAACTATTGTCTTTCAATGGCTGGCAGACAATGTTTACTTTATAGTATTAGATTTTGAAAGTGCAGAGAGCTTTGGAAGAAGTTATGCAATACATATGAAAAAGAGACAGCATCAAATAAAGTGTATCTGATGAGAAAATTATATTACCTTTGCATGAAGGACACAGATAGTGTTGGTGCTCATCAAGTTTGAGGCTATATTCTCCTAGTCATATGGATAATGAAATGAAAGCAGTATTGTTGTTATGCACCTTGCCATCATCATGGGATACGTTTTGTATAGCTATTAGCAATAGTGCACCTGGTGATAAAAATCGTCTATGATGACATATGTGGAGCACTCTTGAGTGAGGAGATTTGTAGAAAATATATGGTTGTCACTCACAGTGGAGATTCATCTAATGTTTATGATTCTTACCACGGAAAGAATCAACAACGTGGTAGGAGCAAGAACAAGGAAAAGAATGGTCAACTGAATAAGAGTAGAAGTAAATCAAGGAAGAGGGATATTGAATGCCATTATTGTCATAAGAAAGGACACATGAAGAAAGACAGTTATGCATTAAAGAATGCTAAAGATAAAGGACAGAATGTTGATGGGCATGTTAAACAGCTACCTGCACCATCTACTTCGACTGTGAAGATTGAAGAAATTAATGCTATTTCAGATGATGCTCATGTGTTGACACTTGATAGTAATGTGCCAACTGAGGATCTTATGGTTGATTCTCTTTCCCACACATGGCTGCTAGATTCTGGTGCTTCTTTCCATGTTACACCACATAGAGAATGGTTCTCTAATTATGCAGCAAAGTCTCTTGGTATCATGAGACTTGGTGACTCTTACCAGTGTGACATTGTGGGGATTGGAGATGTGGTTTTGCAGTTCATTGATGGTTCAAAATTTATTCTGCATAATGTACGTCATGTACCTTAATTATCACGTAGTTTGATGTTACTTGGTCAGCTTGATGACCTTAGTTACAAGGTGGTCTTCTATGCTCAGTCCTTTCGTATATCAAAGGGCAATATGGTTATTGCAAAATGAAGCAAAGTTGGTATTTGTATCACAAAAAGAAAAACTTGTTAGTTGTTACTAAAAAACCTATGGTTTGTATTTGGCATGGTTGTTTGGACCAGATATCTCGTAGTGGAATGGAAAATCTTTCTCGTTCTAGCTACTTACCTGTGTTATCTTTCTCTAAGTGTTCATTTTGTGAGCATTGTCAATATGGAAAGAAAACAAGAAATGTGCATAGAATGCACAATGACTCTTCAATTCAGCCTTTAGATCTCGTTCATACAGATGTGTGTGATCCTATGCCCACTAGGTCCTTAGGTGGTTCTCTTTACTTTGTCACTTTCATAGATGATGCCACTATAAAAGTATGGGTATATCCTATCAAATTGAAGGATGAGGTATTCGCTACTTTCAAAAAATGGATTGCTTCAATTGAGACTGAAGAAGGAACTAAGCTTAAGGCTTTAGATTAGATAATGGGAGTGAGTATATCTCACATGAATTGCGCCATTTCTGTCAATCTAGAGGGATTCGTAGAGAGTTTATAGCTCCTTATACCCCAATACAGAATGGTTTAGTAGAAAGGGTGAATAAAACTATTCAAGATAGAGTAGTTTCTATATTGCATCATGCAAATCTCTCACAAGGCTTTTGGGTAGAAGCAGTATTGACTACAGTTCATGTGATTAACCTTTCACCTAGTACTCCCAAAGGTCTCAAAGTGGGATAAGAGTTATGGACAGGGAAGCCACCATATTGTGATCATCTTCGAGTTTTTGGGTGTGAAGCACATGTTCATATACCCAAGAGTCTTAGAAAAAAGTTGGACCATAAGTCAAAGAAATGCATTTTTCTTGGATACGGTCGAGAAGGATAATTTGGATATCGCTTACGGGATCCTAAAACACCGGTACCAATTACCCATTGTGGCCGTATATGATGCATCATGTATCGTTCGCAAAAGGATTGTGGAATATTATGAAAGGTGTTGAACAATGTCCTACCACACCTTCAAATGGAGGTATTGAAGCTGATGCAGATGGCATCCAAGATGGTGATATTCTACAAATTCCTGTTTGTGCTGCGGTTCTTGTTGCACCCACTGTAGAGCAAATTTGTTGGGATGGAAAAGATGCTCATGCACATGCATTTATATCCTTGTCTATCTAACGTGCCATTATTCCTCATATTCGCTCTTGCAGAATAGCTAAGTATGCTTGGGATACACTTACCACATTGTACCAGGCAAGGAATGAGGCTCATTTTACTTACCTCTGAAAACAATTGGAGAGTGAGCACATGAATGAAGGTGATTCTATGGACAGTTTTCTGACAAAGATCAAAGACTTGAAGGAACAATTGATTTATGCTAACTTGAAGTTATACTAGATAGCTCACTTGTGCAGACCGTTCTGAATGGTCTTCCTAATTCATATCACAATTTTGCTTCTACTCTTCGTTTGATGATGAAAGGCAATCCAAATGCCTTGTCATTTGAGGAGTTAGTCTCTATTCTATTGTAGCAAGGTTAATCTAGGCAGAACATGTCCATTATGCATGTTGTAGATCAAGCTTTCCTCACTAGTTAGAAGGGAAAAGTTAAATGGAGCTCATCTACTAGTAAGCAAAAATCTGGAAATGTTGTACATTTGAAGAAGGAAGACAAAGATGAGAAGAAATTTCAAAAGTAGGCATTCTTTTGTAAGTATTGTAAAGGAAACTATCATGTCATGAAGAATTGTCCAAAACTGGCTGCAAATGAGGCAAAGCAAAAAGAGGATAGAATGGTTGTTGTAGAGGCCTCTACACCAAAAACATATTCTACTAATCTTGTGCAGAATGAAGAATGGGCATTTACTACTGTTTGTAGTTTTGACCCATCTTCTCCTGAATAGTGTATGTCTATAGCAGACTCAGATGTTTGGTACTTTGATAGTGAGGCAACCAAACATATTACCTTATAGCACAGTTTCTTCACTTCACTCGAGCTTCCCTCTATAGGGAATACTACCACGTGCACCAAGAACTCCTCTTATCTGGTCATGGGAGTTGGTAAGATCATTCAAAATACTACTGATGGTAGTTCTTTTACGTTGTCGGATGATTTATTTGTGCCAAGGATCAAGAAGAATCTATTATGAGTTTTTGCATTAGTGAAGATTGGTTTGGTTGTGAAATTTGTTGATGACAGATGTATAGTTCATGATCTGTCAAATGGTGACATGATTATTGCTTCTGGCATTTTATGTCGAGGCTTGTATAAGCTCATAGACTATGAAAAATGCATTAATTATTCACATGATTCTCAGGTTATGTTAGATGCACAACTTTGGCATGCACACTTTGGTCATCTGAATTTCACTAGTTTGCTACACCTGCAAAAATCTGAAATGGTGTTCTCTTTGCCCAAACTTGAGGCACATAGAAAACATGTCTATGAAGGCTGTATTTTGGGAAAAATACAGCATTCCTCCTTTCCAAAAGATGGTTCAGTTCAAGCTAGTCAAAAACTGCAGCTTGTTCACAATGATGTTTCTGGTCCTATGCAGACATCCTTTTTTGGAAACTATCTTTACTTCGTGAATTTTGTTGATGATTTTTCCAGGCATTCATGGGTATATCCACTCAAAGCAAAGGCTGAAGTGTTTATGTGCTTCAAACAGTTTTTGGTTTTGATTGAAAATCTCTGAGCATGTAAAAATGGGCACCCTCCATTCTCATCGAGGTGGGGAATATATATCTTCTGAATTTAATGCATTTTTGGTTGAACGTGGGATAAAACTTTAGTGTCCAATGCCGTATACACCTCAACAGAATGGAGTTGTTGAACGAAAGAACAGCGCACTCATGGAGATGGCGAGGTCTATGGCCAAGAATCAGGCTTTATCACATAGTTTCTGGCTTGAGGTTGTTATGTGTGCATCATATGATCTTAGCAAGTGTCCCACTACAGCACTACAATCTATCACTCCAAATGAGGCTTGGCATGGTTGCAAGCCATCTATTGCTCATTTACATGTTTTTGGTTGTGTGGCATATGCATTAGTACCTAAACAACAATGCAAAAAATTGAACGATAAAGCAGTGAAATGTATTTTTGTTCGGTAGAGTTCTAAAAGCAAAGGTTATCGTCTGTATCATCCATAGACTAAATGCATTTTGGTTAGCTATGATGTTGTTTTTGTGGAAGATGCTATTCAACCATTACTTTCATGTACTACGGAGACATTTGTTAGCTCCAAAGACATGTATGATACTTTGTTCCCGCTTTTTATAGGTGGAGAGTCTAGTGCTAGTCCTAATGAGGCAACTTCTTAGCCTTTACAAGTTTCATGTGATGATGCAGATCATTCCATTCTTGATGAAAATATGCATGACGCATTTGTTGATGAGAGAGCTGATATTGAGGAGGCAAAAACTATGCCAAAATGGCTAGTGTGAACTTTTTGTGAGAGCAAATTAGATGCATCTTTATCATACTGTGCTCGGTCGGGCTTTCATAGTGCCTCGTTCGCATCAGATTGCTATGCTATGGCTGCCTCTAGTCTCGGTGATGAGAATGAGCCTGTTTTGTTTGATGAAGCACAAAATTTTGAAAATTGGATGGTTTTTATGCAATTAGAATATGATGCTATCATGAAAAATGGTATTTGGTCTTTATGTGACTTGCCTCCTGGCAAGAAGGCCATTGGCACAAAATGGGAATACAAGTAAAAGCATAATCCTGGTCGAACAATTGACAGGTATAAAGCTAGTCTTGTTGCAAAGGGTTATGCACAGGAAAGAGGCATTGATTTTGATGAAACCTTTGCACCTACATGTCAAATTACTACTACGCTGATTTGCATGCCTCATTTGAGACGTCTGATTTGGGGCATTTGTGTCATTATTTGGGCATTCAATTTGTGCAAGTTGATGGCAGAATAGCTTTCTGTCAAATGAAATATATTGACATATTATTGCAGTGTTTGGCCTTGAAGACTGTAAACCTATTGCCACTCCTATGGAGACAGGTTTATGATTGAGTCTTCATGATGATGGAGATGCATTTGATGTTGTTCTCTATTAGCAGGCTATTGGATTCTTGATTTACTTATGCATTACTCGACCATATATTCTGTTTGTTGTCTCACAAATGAGCACGTTTATGCATTGCCTAGGAGTCAAGCATTGGCAAGTGGTTAAGCGCATCTTTCGCTACTTGAGTGGTACCGAGCTACTTGGATTGTTTTATCCCAAGGTGGATCACTACCGCTAGATTCACATGCATTTTCTAACTCTAACTAGGTTGGTTGTTATGACACTCATGTGTCCACTAGTGGTCTTGCTTCATGCTTGGTAGCTCATGCATATCTGGCTGAGCAAGAAGCAACCTATTGTGGCCATTTCCAGTTGTCAGGCTGAGTATAGGGCAGCTTTCACAATGACTGTTGAGTATGTGTGGCTCAGATGCCTTATGGCTGATTTGGGTGTTGGCGAGTCTTCTGCCACCACCATCTTCACTGACAGTCAGAGTGCATTGGCAGTTGCGAGGAACCCTGTGTTCCATGCTCGCACTAAGCGCATTGAGGTGCTAGGGAGAGGTTCTCTGCTAGAGAGATCAGCTTGGCATATGTGCCCATGCAACAGAACATTGCAGACCTTTTCACGAAGGCTCTCCCTAGGGAGAACTTTGGAGCTTTCCACAAAGCTTTGGGCTTACTTCATTTTGTGGATTGATTCCACATAGCTTGGCACTTCCTTATACATGAGTGCCAACTCCTTGTTCACCGCATCACTCCCAAGGTGGATTTGTTGATATATTTAGGTAGTGATGTGTGTGAACACAGTAGGACCACCGGGGCACATTTTTCCGTCTTTAGGAGGTTTTTTCCCCAGCTTGTATATACGCCTATAGCCCTAATGGATTATTTATCTTTGTACATTCTAGTGGTAATACATTTATTATTGTGTGTTGTGCTCCAAGCTTCTTCTTCTTTGTTGTGGTGTTCACGTGATTCCGCAGATCTTGAACTCCAACAAGTAGTGCCAAAGAAAAACAAAAAAACTTAGGGTTTCTATTAGCCTGAAAATGGTTAATACAACTACCATTCGTGATAGTTATCCTTTACCCATTACAAACCATCTTTTGGAAAGGGTAGTAGGCAAGGAAGTATACAACTTTCTTGATGGGTTCTATGGATAAAATCAAGTAGCCATTCCTACTGAGGACCAACATAAAAATGCTTTTGCTACTGAATGGGGAGTATTTGGTTTGACCAACATGCCATCAACTTTCCAAAGATTAATGTATCATGTGTTCAAGGAATTTATGAGGAAAAGCATGCAAGTCTACATGGATGACCTATGTACTTACTCTTCTCAATGCATAACTCATATACCCATACTGAGGAAAATATTCAACAAGTGCAGAGAAAACAGAGTCTGTTTGAATCCAAAGAAGTGTGTCTTCATGGTCAGACAGACTAAAATACTAGGACATATTGTGTCCAAAAATGGTGTCTCAACTAATGAAAACAAAATTAAGGTCATTTTGGAATTCTCTAGGCCCAAGAACATGAAGGAAGTGCAACATTTTTCTTTTATTGATATTTTTGCTTCCAGACTAATGAAAGACATTGGACTGAGGGGAATCCTTCTTTTGATTTTCACCTTTGCTAACAGTCTCAATCGGAATTGAGTTAGTATTATCTTTTTCAATCAGGGGAAAGTCTTTTATTAAATGCCCTTGCTTATAACATCTAAAATAGGCATTGGGCAAGTTTATATAGATAAATTTTTGTTCATGCAATTGAATAGAGCATCTGAATCTTTTATGGGAATAATCGATTTAACAGGAAAAGCTACATTAATTTCTATCATTAATTGAGGATCCCATTAAGGGTTAATGTTACCCCATCTAGCCTTTTGACCTGAAACTTTACCTAACAAACCACCCAGTCTCTCAAGCCAATGATAAAATTCAACTGGCATGTTTGGAAAATCTACCCACATCAGAACTCTACTAGGTAGTTGGCAAAAGAAGCCCATATCAGATAGTGGAGTAGGAGTGGCCATAGCTAACAAGAGGTCTTTAGGGGGGTATTTATCACAAAAATCCATTTCTTGAGTGTGGGGGGAACGTCTGTTCGAATGAGACGTAAGAGGTGAATGGAAGACTCAAATGATGTTGTGGAATGGAAGAGTCAAAGTGCACATCGTTGGTCTATTTCGAGAGAAGCTTCTACTCATCTGCCATCCACATGATGAGTGCCAAGCGGCTGCGACGTCTCTTCTCTGTGCGTTGCTTTGCTTTGGCGAGCAAAATGGAGGAGCTCATCGGGAACGCATCATCAGTGTTCAGCACTCATCGGCCGGAAGAGCGAGCAGCCGCCGCCCAATCACAGCACGTCAATTCATCATTTCGTTTTTCGCACTTTGGTGCTCCGAGAGGCGAACGGGCGTACCCTCCCTCCTCGTCGGATGAATACCTACTTTTCTCGGTGCGCAATATATGCTGCGCCTAAAATGGGATGTGCGCTGCATGTGGGAGAAACGCTTCGCTGCGGTGAGAAACACGTGTTGCTCTTTCAATTAATTAGGCGGTTTCCTATATTTTCAACTAATTCAGCGCGCGCCGCCGTTTCTTTTTTTCTTTCTTTCTTTCTTTTTGGCTTCCCCTTTTGCGAATTAAAAAGATGGAGGATTTGATTTGGGCGAAGAAGGTACGGACAACTTTTAAGATCTAAAAACTCGATATGCTTCTAAACCCCTCTTTTCTTTCCTTTTTCGTTTCTTTTCCCCCCTTCCAAAAGGAAGTTCGGCAATAACCTACTTACTCTCTCAAACTTTACGTAACAGAAAGACAAGTGAATGGGCCTAGCACCCATGGGACCCCCTCAATCCCACCGAGCACGGGTTGCCTGAAACTCGCTACAAAGATGAAGGAAACGGGACGATCTCCAGGGGTAGTGGCTCCGCTTCTCCCCCTCGATCTTATCCTCATGCCCTTAATCTCATGCTAATCAACAGCCGATTTCTTTTAATCACAAAAATACACGTGTCTCGCACAATCCCCTTTTTCGTTTCGATGCCAAAGGTAAGCGGAAAGTAGATGTTCACCCACACCATCTTACTGTCGATGCTCCTCGCATTGACACCAACTCCTTAGACATCAGGCAATCTCAACTATGTGAATGCATTGCGATAGGCTTGTGCCATGGTCCTAGGCCTTCTCGAGAAGCCTTGTGTCAGGGGAGCACTAGATTGTGCTCTCTGACTACAGTAGACAAGATTTCGGAAATACACTTATGATTACAAGAACACCCACGTAGGGGAAATAATACAAGAAGACGTTGCTGATACAAGACGTCCCACAACCCGGGACCAATAGGTATGGAAAGCTGGACTAAAGATGATACAGAAGATCCCACAACCCGGGATCGTAAGTATGGGACAAGATGTCTGAATTACAAGAACTCCCTTCTGGGAGATGAACTGGATACACGAAAGAACTCGACAGGATCTCGTACTACGAGATTACAAGGGGACAAGATACTATGTCTAAGAACTAAACTAGAACAAGGAACAAGACAAGAACTAGAACTCGAACTTGAAGAGTACTTACTTGGCGGTCACGACTCCTTGAGCTCCCAAGACTGGTATTGGCAAGACTGATTATGAATGTGGCCAACCCCTTCTTATATAGCTTTTCCAAGGGCGGTTCTAGGGTGGTTACGAATTGATGATGTCATCGATGATGTCATCAATTCGAAGCATGGTCTCTCGATGTGAGAATCAAGCAAGCAGACAGTCGATCTTAGGGTTTTGGCACGTTCTGGACGCAATGGAAGCATTAGTTTTCCCAAATTTTGAACCAATCATGAGATATAGGATTCACATAGAATATGAGATTTAGGATGGTTTCCCTTGTCCATGACATTACCTCCCCCCTCAAGCGACGAGTTCCATGAGGAGCGGTCACGTTCTCTCATCTCGGCTTCATTGGATTTCTCTTATGGAAATCTCGAACCTTGATTGGTGCTCTTTGACAGTTTTCTGTAGGTTCCCAAGTACGATCGCTGATGGCATATCCTTTCCAATGAATAAGGTCATCTAATCTTCCTCGGGATATTCTCGAATCTAGGACATGCTCGACTTCAAATTCTTCACGATCATCAATCTCGATAGTTGGTGAAGGACTAGGTCTCTCCCCCCTCAATGGTGAAATCTGATATGGTTCCAACATGGATACATGGAAAACTGGATGTATTCTCATGGTACTTGGTAGCTGGAGCTTGAAGGTGACTGGATTAATTTTGGCCAAGATGGTAAATGGACCAAATCTTTGATGATCTAACTTTGCACAAGGCCTTGAAGTTTGCAAGTTGTTTCTAAGTAACCATACTTTATCCCCAATTTGATACGATGGATTCTGGACACGATGTTGATCTACATAGGACTTATATTGTTGTTGAGCTTTATGGATCTCTTCCTTGAGTTCTTTGTGAATGTCCATCAGGTACTGGGCCTTGTCTCTGGCCACTGGGTTCTTGACATGATTTGACAGTTGTATATCCATCCTTGGATGTTGTCCATAATTAGCAAAGAAGGGAGTCTGCTTAGTAGATGAATGAACACTATTGTTATAAGCAAACTCTGCAAAGGATAAAAGCTCAAACCAATCATTTTGATGATAGTTGCTAGTGCAACGGAGATATTGCTCCAGGACTTGATTCACTCATTCTGTTTGTCCATCAGTCTGTGGATGATTTGTTGTAGATAGTTTAACTTGAACACCAAGGAGCTTGCAAAGACTGTTCCAAAAGCTGGATATGAACTGTGGACCTCGATCACTAACAATGTCATCAGGCAATCCATGAAGCCTAAATATATACCTGAGAAAAAGTCTAGCAGTGGCTACACCGGTGATTGCCTTGGTAGTTGGAATGAAGTGTGCCATCTTTGTAGCCTTGAAGACATTAGGGGAAAAAATGAACCCTGCATGGGCCTTTTAGATTAAGGAGTGATTAGAGATGGACCAATGAGAGGAGGGTGGTGGACACAGTCTAGATTCTTAAGCTAGTAGTCTAGGGGTAGGCTTTCCTTAGTTTTTGCTAGTCAAAGTTTCTAAAACCACCAGAAATTCGTGGGTCTTGTGAGAAGAGTGGTTTGGGATTTCAAAACTTTCAATCATGGCCATTGTTTCTTTTGAAGAATCCAACGGATGTAGTTTTGCTGCAAAAGTCAAGGCTCCATGAATCGTAGGCCATTAGATAATAAAGAAATCGTGTGGCTCCGTTTGAAAGGACATTGAAAAATGCGCAACACTCCTTCAACCGTAGGATCTTTCTACCCATCGAAGGGCTTATAAATAACACACATTTGGGACAGCGCATTTCCTTCTATACCCTTCGATGGGGATGAGATCGAAGGGCTACTAATAAATATCTCTCAATGAGGGCGCCAGTCAATGTAGACTGTTGGATCTCTTTTGCATCGGACAGGTGAGGTTCAAACAAAAAAGAAGATCAACTGAATTTGCACTCAGCCATTAGATTGGAAGATCCATCCGACGGCGATGACTGCACTCTACCTAACGGATCTGCGCCTTTATTTGCACACCGTAGATCGTCAAAGATGAAGGGCTCACGCTGACTGTGGCGTCCGCCTCTCTCTCTACTGTGGTACTCACAATTTTCATCTCTTTCTACTGTCCTACTTTTCAAACGTCCATGCATTTATTATGGTATCACATGTGCTTGAAATCCTAGCCATTGAAAGGGGAAAATCTAATGGTTGCGATCCACTTCGACTGAGCATATCATGGAAGCTTCTTTTTCTCTTATATTTTAATAGAGAAAACCACCCTGGTATTTTATGTCCCCTTAATCACATACAATCTTAATTTTAATCCCTGAAAATTAGGGATCCTTACAAGGCCCATGCAAGGCTCACTTTTTCCCCTAATGATCAATTTTCGTGAAGAATTTTGCTTTTCCAAGGCGTTCCAAGAGCTCTGATATGAGTGGTAGAGGGTATCTGTATTATAGTGACTTTGTTCAATCCACGATAGTCTACATACATCTGAAGAGTCCCATCCTTCTTCTTTACAAATAGAATAGGAGCTCTTGCTGGTGACTTCGAGTGTTTGATAAACCCCTTTGCTAGATTCTCATCAACGTTGTTGCGTAGTTCTGTAAGTTCCTCATGAGATAGTCTGTAGATTGGTCCAAAGGGTGGCTGTGCTCCCTCTTGAAGATCTATGGGGCAATAGTAAGGTCTATGCTCTGGGAGGATATCTGCATTCTTCTTTTCAAAAACATCTTCAAAGCCTTTGTACTGATTGGGTAGCTATACTGGATCATCTTTCTTGGATTCTCGAGCTGGTATGGCATAGATCATATATGTAGGTTCCTTCCTTACTGCATGTATGAAGGCTTTGGCTCCAACATATGTTGGGTTCTTCTGGATATCTCGACGGGTGATTTTATTCTTTTCCCAATTAATGTCTGGATTATGCTTCTTTAACTAGGGCATTCCAATGATAACTAGATGTACAGGGCTCGATATTACATTGAAACATATGTGGGATTCATGGTCACCAAGGTGTACTCTTAAGGGTGTGGTTTCCATGGTTATATTCCCAGATGCTAGAGGTCGTCCATCTACTACTTCAGCTACTACTCGTTTGTTCTTCCGAAGTACAGGAATTCCATGTTTCTTAACCAATCCTTCATCGATGAAACATGAGGAGGTTCCTGAATCTACTAGGCCAGTTAGGGAAAGGGTCTTCTTGGGCATGATTAACTTGACAGGTGCAAGACATGTTTCTATGGGTGTAGCTCGAATTATGAGACCCTTTCTTATATCATGGTCCGGCTGCACGGTCTCTTTTACAACTGGACTTCCTCGTTTCCCTGCTCTACAAGGGTGGCTGTGACTCTGGATTTTGTTCTCTTGTTTGGACAATTAATTGCAATATGTCCAGGGTTTCCACAATAGAGACATAACTTATTAACTCTCCTTCTCTGTTTCTCTTCTAGTGTTAGAGGCTGAAACCTAGTTACATCTATTTGCATAGGTTCAGGCATGGACTCATCTTTAGTAGTAGGTTCGAAAGATTTCCACTAGCGAGGTCTTCAGAGGCAGGGCGGTTACCTTGACGTAACTTCCGAAGTTTTGTTTCTGCTACTCGACTTGCATCTGCATCTCCAAATGTGGCGGAGAGTTCTCGGAGAAACCCCTCATAGTCCTGAAGTACTGCCATGTTCTTCTCCAAGATTGGGGCAAACCATGATAATGCTTGGCCACAGAGCAAGGTTCCAATAAACCTGACCTTGGATGCCTCGTCAGGGTATCTATCAGGTTGCATACGGATGTACAATTTAACTTGCTGGAGAAATCCACGAAACTTTGTGCATTCCCCATCGAACTTTTCTAGCATGCAAATCTTAGGTTCCTTCATAAATGATGTACTAGGCCGTTGATTTACTTGAATACTCCCTTGATTTTCTTGAAGACTCCCGATTCGTTTGGAGGAGTGCACCTACATGCATTGGATGTCCCATCCCGACTTGTGTCTGTCGATGACTTAGGTCTTCGACTTGTTGTTGGAGACTCTGAAGTGATGCTACGATCTATTCATAAGCGTTCTCCATGATGCCTGGTCTTGGATAGAAGATAGTCTTGCCAAAATGTCAGGGGAGCACTAGATTGTGCTCTCTGACTATAGTAGACAAGATTTTGGAAATACACTTATGATTACAAGAACACCCACGTAGGGGAAATAATACAAGAAGACGTTGCTGATACAAGACGTCCCACAACCCGAGACTAATAGGTATGGAAAACTGGACTAAAGATGATACAGGAGATCCCACAACCCGGGATCGTAAGTATGGGACAAGATGTCTGAATTACGAGAACTCCCTTCTAGGAGATGAACTGGATACACGAAAGAACTCGACAGGATCTCGTACTACGAGATTACCAGGGGACAAGATAGTATGTCCAAGAACTAGACTAGAACAAGGAACAAGACAAGAACTAGAACTGGAACTTGAAGAGTACTTACTTGGCGGTCACGACTCCTTGAGCTCCCAAGACTAGTATTGGCAAGACTGATTATGAATGTGGCCAACCCCTCCTTATGTAGCTTTTCCAAGGGCGGTTCTAGGGCGGTTACGAATTGATGATGTCATCAATTCGAAACATGGTCTCTGGATGTCACAATCAAGCAAGAAGACAGTCGATCTTAGGGTTTTGGCACGTTTCGGACGCAATGGAAGCATTAGTTTCTCCAAATTCTGAACCAATCATGAGATATAGGATTCACATGGAATCTGATATTTAGGATGGTTTCCCTTGTCCATGACACCTTGAAGCAATGGATTAGATCGAATTGGGAAACATAAGGATTATTTGTGGGGCACATTCAATATTTTCCTAATAACTGTTTTCTTTCTTTTTTTTTGGCTCATTCTAATAGTGCCCTCCGTGTAATAACTGAGGGACAGAGGCTCATAAACGGCATTCCTATTTCCTTTTTCAAATGGCATATTGCTTCTAATCCTCGTGGCCCTAAGCCCACCAAGATGTCATGCCCTGATGCTGATGCAATAGGGGACATCCTAATTTTCCTACTACAATTTCTTGTCCTTCTAGCATCATCAATGAGGTCGAGTGTAACATTGCACCACTCACATCTATTTGAATGAGACCTAATAGAAGATTCAAACTATGTTTTGTGCACATCTCCCTTCTATTTTGTATGAAATGATAGCACAGTGGAATAGATTAGTAGATAGATCTAAGAAAAAATGAAGACACAGAGAGGCATAAAACTCAGAGATAGAGAACCCAAATTCTGCAATCGCCAAGAGCAATGCAGCTACAAAGATGGTGTTTTCCACTCGTGCACTCCCAATACGGAGTTTAGATGGGGATCTAGACAGAGTCTAGATGAACGGCTTACTAGTACAACTACACATGGGCCATGCTTATATTGTGGAATGGAAGAGTCAAAGTAATATGTTCTTTGTGCATAACTGGCCTATTTTGTAAGGAATAATAGCACATCTCTTGCCTCATAAAATAGTAACTCAAAAAGCCAAATGATGAAAGAGATTCCATTTCTGTATGAGACATGCCCAACCCATAAAGCAATCATAGGCTTCACAAGAAAAACTAAGAAGCTTTCTCTTTTTGGTAGCTCTATTGCCTTTAGGAATAGCCACCTTTCCTTTGGATATTCAACATGAATGAGCACCAAACTAATTGCTAACCAATGGACACCAAACTAATTGCTAACCAATGGACACCAAACTATATGAAAGTCCAAGGCTCTTAAAATGCTCTTAAAATGTGTCGTAGAGGGCAAAAAAAACGATCTCCAACTAATGGTTTTTCTCCAATCACAAAACCCAAAGACCTCGAGAAAAGTTTAAAGATACATAGGATTCACAACACGAAATCTTAATGTATTGTGTATAGAAAATCTCAACTTAGTGTGTGGATGACTATATTTCTTCTCAACTTAATGTATTCTATATTGCTTCACACTTCACATAAATTTCAGCAATTGTAGCAAATTCTGCATTATTTGATTTAGCATGACTTGTCCTTGCTCATTTCTTGTGATTTGAATTGGGAAAACAAGGGTTCAAGCCATTCAAACTAGTAGCACTTTTATATGTATCTTTCGTTTATAGACCATTAATCTTCAATATTAAGTAAACTCTTTTCTTGAGGAGGTTTCCTTTCCATAAGTCTTGCATGACTTTTGTCACACCTCCCTTGTGATCTTACAATCCAACACATTAATGTACAATGGGGCCATCATCCTATCAATGTTGATATATTTAGGTAGTGATGTATGTGAACACACTAGGACCGCCGGGGCACTTTTTTCCCTCTTTAGGAGGTTTTTTTCCCCTGGCTTGTATATACGCCTATTGCTCTAATGGGCTACTTATCTTTGTACATTCTCTGGTAATACATTTAAGTATTGTGTTTTTGTGCTCCAAGCTTCTTCTTCCTTGTGTTGTTCGCGTGCTTCCGCAGACATCTATCTCCAACAATTGGTATCAAAGCAGGTCGTTGCTTCATCTAGGGTGCCGTCGACACTCCTCCGTTTGCAGTCTCAGAATCGCACGAATTTTGGTGAGCATACTCAGCGTGTTTTCGAGATCAAAACAGCTTCGCCTTGTGGTGCCGAAATCACGATCTGAGCTCGTTTCGGCCTCTGAATGCACTATCGCAGCGCTTGTGCAGGCTATTTTATCTTTTTGTGCCAAAGGTATATACCAGTTTCTATTCACCAGTTTAAGCATCTCGAAGTCTGCTACAGGTCTAGCAGAACTCGTCTGGGCAGTTCTATTCAACTTTTTGAGATACAGTCAATTTTTTGCATCAAGGTATTTTAGTCACCGGCCATGGCTGAAAGCAGTGATGTATTCCGTATGTTTGTTGTTGAGGATAAGTTGGATGGTACCAACTACCCATTATGGGCTTATATGAGGCGACATGTTTTGGTTGCAAAAGGATTGTGGAACATTGTGCAGGGTGTTGAAAGACGTCCTGTTACACGTGTAACGACAGGTACTGCAAATACAGGTGCTGGAGCTAATGAAGATGGTGTCGAAGATGATATTCCACAGGTTCCTATTTGTGCTGTTGTTTCTGTTGCACCTACTATAGAGCAAATTCGTTGGGATGGCAGAGATGCCTAGGCACATGCAAGGATAGCTTTGTCTGTCAAACGTGCCATTATTCCTCATATTCGCTCTTGCAGAATAGCTAGGGATGCTTGGGATATACTTACCACATTGTACCTGGCTATGAGGCTCGTGTTGCTTACCTCCGAAAACAGTTGGAGAGTGAGCACATGAATGAAGGTGATTCTATGGACAATTTCCTAACGAAGATCAAAGATTTGAAGGAACAATTGATTTCTGCTGATGAGGTTATACCAGATAGCTCACTTGTGCAGACCGTTCTGAATGGTCTTCCTGATTCATATCAGAGTTTTGCTTCCACTCTTCGGTTGATGATGAAAGGCAATCTGAATGCCTTATCATTTGAGGAGTTAGTCTCTGTTCTGTTGCAGGAAGATCAGCCCAGGCAGAACAGGTCCATTATGCGTGTTGCAGATCAAGCTTTCCTGGCTAGTTAGAAGGGTAAAGGAAAATGGAGCTCTTCTACTAGTAAGCAGAAATCTGCAAATGCTGCACATTTGAAGAACCAGGATAAAGATGAGAAGAAATCAGAAAAGCAGAATTTTTTTTGCAAGTACTGTAAAGGGAATGATCAGATCATAAAGAAATGTCCAAAATTGGCTGCAAAAGAGGCAAAGAAAAAGGAGGCTGGAATGGTTGTTGCAGAAGCCTCTACACCAAAAACAGAGTCTGCTAATCTTGTGCAGGAAGAAGAATGGGTATTTACTACTGTTTGCAGTTTTGACCCATCTTCTCATGAGCAGTGCATGTCTGTAGTGGACTCAGATGTTTGGTACTTTGACAGTGGGGCGACCAAACATATTACCTCGCAGCGCAGTTTCTTCTCTTCACTCGAGCTTGCCCCTACAGGGAATACTGTCACATGCGCCAACAACTCCTCTTATCCTGTTATGGGAGTTGGTAAGATCATTCTAACTACTGCTGATGGTAGTTCTTTCACCTTGTCAGATGCTTTATTTGTGCCAGGGATCAAGAAGAATCTGTTATCAGTTTTTGCATTAGCCAAGATTGGCTTGGTTGTGAAATTCCTTGATGACAGGTGTACAGTTCATGATCTATCAAATGGCGATGTGATTATTGCTTCTGGCATTTTGTGTCGTGGGCTATATAAGCTCATAGACTATGAAAGATTTGTGAATGATTCGGCATGTGCAGTTCATGATTCTCAGGCTATGTCAAATGCAAAGCTTTGGCATGCACGCTTTGGTCATCTGAATTTTGCTAGTTTGCTACGCCTGCAGAAATCTGATATGGTGTCTTCTTTGCCCAAGCTTGAGGCACCTGGAAAACATGTATGTGAAGGCTGTATTTTGGGCAAAATGCAGCGTTCCTCCTTTCCAAAAGATGGTTCAGTTCGGGCTGCGCAAAAATTGCAGCTTGTACATAGTGATGTCTATGGTCCTATGCAGACATCCTCTTTTGGGAATTACCTTTACTTCATGACTTTATTGATGATTTTTCCAGGCATGCATGGGTATATCCACTCAAAGCAAAGTACGAAGTGTTCATGTGCTTTAAACAATTTTTGGTTCTGGCTGAAAATCTATCAACATGTAAAATGGGCACCCTCCGTTCTGATCGAGGGGGGGAATATATGTCTTTTGATTTTAATGCATTTCTGGTTGAACGTGGGATAAAACACCAGTGTACAGTGCCGTATACACCTCAATAGAATGGAGTTGTTGAACGAAAGAACAGGTCACTCATGGAGATGGCGAGGTGCATGGTCAAGAGTCAGGCTTTACCACATAGTTTCTGGCTTGAGGCTGTCATGTGTGCAGCATATGTAATGAACATGTGTCCCACTAAAGCGCTGCAGTCTATCACTCCATATGAGGCTTGGCATGACCGCAAGCCATCTGTTGCTCATCTGCATGTTTTTGGTTGTTTGGCATATGCACTAGTGCCTGAACAACATCACAGAAAATTGGATGGAAAGCACCTTATATGTTAAGCGTGCTAATGATGTGCTTCTGATCATTGTTGTCTATGTTGATGACATGCTGCTCACTGGTCCTATTGAGAAGCATATTGGTGATTTCAAGGCTGATTTCCATGCCTCATTTGAGATGTTTGATTTGGGGCATTTGCATCACTATTTGGGCATTCAGTTTATGCAAGTTGATGGTGGAATGGCTTTGTGTCAAACGAAATATATTGACACATTATTACAGCATTTTGGCCTTGAAGACTGTAAGCCTATTGCCATTCCTATGGAGACAGGTTTACGATTGAGTCTTCATGATGCTGGAGATGCATTTGATGCTGTTCTCTATCAGCAGGCTGTTGGATGCTTGATTTACTTATGCATTACTCAGGCAGATATTCACTTTGCTGTCTCACAGATGAGCAGGTTTATGCATTGCCCAGGAGTCATGCATTGGAAGGCGGTTAAGCGCATCTTTCGCTACTTGAGTGGTACTCGACTACTTGGGTTGTTTTATCCCAAGGGGGGATCACTACCGCCAGATTTGCATGCTTTTTCTAACTCAGATTGGGCTGGTTTCTATGACACTCGTGTTTCCACCAGTGGTTTTTGCTTCATGCTTGGTAGCTCATGTATATCTTGGTCGAGCAAGAAGCAGCCTACTATGGCCACTTCTAGTTGTGAGGCTGAGTATAGGGCAGCTTTCATAGCGACTGTTGAGTGTGTGTGGCTCAGACGCCTTATGGTTGATTTGGGTGTTGGCCAGTCTTCTGCCACCACCATCTTCACTGACAGTCAGAGCGCATTGGCAGTTGCGAGGAACCCTGTGTTCCATGCTCGCACTAAGCACATTGAGGTGCATTATCATTATGTCAGGGAGAGGTTCACTGCTGGGGAGATCAGCTTGGCATATGTGCCCACGCAGGAGAACATTGCAGACCTTTTCACGAAGGCTCTGCCTAGGGAGAAGTTTGAAGCTTTCGGCAAAGCTTTGGGCTTACTTCCTTTTGTGGAGTGATTTCCACATAGCTTGGCACTTCCTTATACATGAGTGCCAGCTACTTGTTCACCGCATCACTCCCAGGGGGGATTTGTTGATATATTTAGGTAGTGATGTGTGTGAACACACTAGGACCGCCGGGGCACTTTTTTCCCTCTTTAGGAGGTTTTTTCCCCCTGACTTGTACATACTCCTATTGCCCTAATGGGCTACTTATCTTTGTACATTCTTTGGTAATACATTCAGTATTGTGTTTTTGTGCTCCAAGCTTCTTCTTCTTCCTTGTGTTGTTCGCGTGCTTCCGCAGACATCTATCTCCAACAATCAATGGGGCTTCATTTGAAGATAACCAATGGGCTTCTATCGTAAGGTAGACCCATTGAACTTTCAAATCGTAAGGCTATTCTTCGCTTACAAATTATGATCCTTCTTTTACTCGCTTCTACCACCCGTTGACCCATGAGATGGCTATCAAGCTTTTCATGCATAATATGGAGCGCATCTTGATTAGAATTGATGTTCTAAAAAGTTTTCGAAAGAGCTAAAAAAAATGGAGTTGTTGAAAGAAAGAATAGGTCTCTCACCGAGATAGCAAGATGTGTGGTCAAAAGTTAAGCTTTTCCACATAGCTTCTCGCTTAAGGCTATTATGTGTGTAGCATATGTACTTAACGGGTGTCCCACCAAAGCACTAAAACCTATCACTCCATATGAGACTTGGAATGGTTGCAAGCCATTTGTTGCTCATCTACGTGTCTTTGGTTCTCCGGCATATGCATTAGTGCCTGAACAACAAGACAAGAAATTGGATGATAGAGTAGTGAAATGTTTTTTTGTTGTGTAAAGTTTTGAAACCAAACGCTATCATTGGTATCATTCACAAACCAAACACATTTTGGTTATCCGTGATGTTGTTTTTTTGGAAGATGCAATTCAGCCATTAGTTTCATGTACCAAGGAGACTTTAGTGAGCTCTAGAGATATGCATGAGACTTTTTTGTCTCTTTATATAGGATGATAGTCAAGTACAAGTGCAAATACAGAAATCTCTGAGCCTTTACAGGTTCCATGATGATGCAAACCATTCCATTTCTAATGCATATTTACATGATGCACTTGTTGATGAGAGGGCTGACATAGAGGTGGAAAAAACTATGCATAAATGGCTAGTGTAGACTTTTTGAGAGCTAGCAAATGAGATGCCCCTCTCTCATATCGTACTCATTCAGGCTCTCATAGTGCTTCCTTTGCATCACATTGTTATGCAATAGCTGCCTCTAGTTCTTTTGATGAGAATGAGCCATTTTTTCGATGAAGCACAAAATTCAAGAAATGAGATGGCTGCCATGCAATCAAAATATGATGCTATTATGAAGAATGGTACCTTGTCTTTATGTTATTTGTGTCCAAGCAAAAGGTTCATTGTCACTAAATGGGTATACAAGCTGAAATGTAAGCCTGATGGAACACTTGATAGCTATCAGGCTAGGCTTGTTACAAAAAGGTTAGGCTCAAGAGAGAGGGATTGATTTTGATGAGATCTTTGTAATCACATGTCAAATGAACACGATTCATAGCATTTGTGTAGCTTCAGCCCATCATGCTATGAATTTACATTAGTTTGACATTAAAACTATATTTGTAAATGGTGATTCACATGAAGAAATGTATTTATTTCATCCTCATGGTTTTGTGTGCAAAGGGCATGAAAACAAAACGTGGAGGTTGATAAAAGCATCTTATGGTTTAACACAAGCACCACATGCTTGGTATGAAAAGATACATGCCTACTTCATTGCACATGATTTTGAGAACAGTCCAACTGAGAGAACCTTATACATGAAGTGTGTAGCTAATGTACTTTTGATCATTGTTGTGTATGTTGATTGCATGTTGCTCACTGGTATTGATGAGAAGCGTATTGCTGAATTTAAGGCTGATTTGCATGCCTCTTTTGAGATGTCATATTTTGGGCATTCGCATCATTATTTGGGAATTCATTTAATGCAAGATGATGGGGAAATAGCTTTGTGTCAAATAAAATATATTGAAACATTATTGAAGTGCTTGTGGCATTGAAGATTGCAAACCTATTGCAATTCCTATGGAAACATGTTTATGGTTGAGACTTCATGATGGAGGAGATGCATTTTATGTTGTTCTCTATCAAATGGTGGTTGGATGCTTGATTTAGTTATGCATAATGCATCCCAATATTTAGTTTGTTGTCTGGGTGAAAGCATGTTATTGATTACAAAAAAGTGATGTTCGGGACATAGATAATTAGCTCGAAGAACCCGATCCTTCTTAGTTGAACATCGTGCAATAGTTATTGAAAGAGAACTAAAAGCGAGGTGGTGGGGCGAGAGTAGGTCACAGTACGCTTGTTGGAGCATGGAGCGTTCATAACATGGGTTTTTTTACTTGCTCCATGTTGGAGAGTCCGCCATAGTACCTCATCCGGCCTGGGAGTTTTTCTGCACAGCTGATTGTTGTCTTTGACAGCCATGCTGTTTTGTTGAACATGTGCTCTTATAATGAGTCACGACTGAATCTTTCAGTGCTTGTCTTGATGGGTGATGGAAGATGTACATGTGCAACACAAAATCAGAGGTTTAATGAACTCAAAAGAATCAGTTTTGTCATCGCATTTGCTTCAACGCATTGCACTTCAGGCTCCCTAACTTTCACGCTAACAAGAATAGGGTCGACCCAAAAGCTCTGTATTGGATATTATTAGCCCAAGTTGAAGTGGAAAATTGACTCTATTAAGAGCCAGAAACAAACTTTGGAAGCCACCACGAGCATGTATCCTTGGGATAGAAAAGACATTACAAAGGTTGATGCGATTTTTAAGCATTGCAGAGTAGGAATGCTTTTCCAAATCCCTGCTCTTTTGGATGGTGGGTGAAAGAATGTTAATGTTTACAAACAAGTGATGTCCAAAACATAGTTAATTAGCTAGAAAAACCCGATCCTTCTTAGCTAAACATTGTGCAAAGCTAGGTCTAAAAAGTTTCCAAAAGAGCTCAACAAAATGGATTTGTTGAAAGAAAGAATAGGCCTCTCATGGGGATGGTGAGGTGTGTCGTCAAAATTTAGGCTTTGCCACATAGCTTCTCGCTTGAGCATATGTACTTAACAGGTGTCCCACCAAAACATATGTACTTAACAGGTGTCCCACCAAAACACTAAAACCTATCACTCCATATGAGACTTGGAATGGTTGCAAGCCATTTGTTGCTCATCTATGTGTCTTTGGTTGTCCGACATATGCATTAGTGCCTGAGCAACAACATAAGAAATTTGTTGATAAAGCAGTGAAGTGTAGCATATGTACTTAACTGGTGTCCCACCAAAACACTAAAACCTATCACTCCATATGAGGCTTGGAATGGTTGCAAGCCATTTGTTGCTCATCTATGTTTGTAGCATATGTACTTAACAGGTGTCCCACCAAAACACTAAAACCTATCACTCCATATGAGACTTGGAATGGTTGCAAGCCATTTGTTGCTCATCTATGTGTCTTTGGTTGTCCGACATATGCATTAGTGCCTGAGCAACAACATAAGAAATTTGTTGATAAAGCAGTGAAGTGTTTTCTTTTTTTGTGTACAGTTTTGAAACCAAAGGCTATCATCGGTATCATTCATAAACCAAACACATTTTGGTTATCGATGATGTTGTGTTTTTGGAAGATGCAATTCAGCCATTAGTTTCATGTACCAAGGAGACTTTAGTGAGCTCTGGGGATGTGCATGACACTTTTTGGTCTTTTTATATAGGATGATTGTCAAGTACTGGTGCAAATACAAAAATCTTTGCACTTGTTGATGAGAGGGCTGACATAGAGGTGGAAAAAACTATGCCTAAATGGCTGGTGTAGACTTTTTGAGAGATAGCAAATTAGATGCCCCTCCGTTATGCAATATCGAACCCTAGTTCTTTTGATGAGAATGAGCCATTTTCTTTTGATAAAGCACAAACTTCACAAAATTCAAGAAATTGGATGGTTGCCATGCAATCAAAATATGATGCTATTATGAAGAATGGTACATGGTCTTTATGTTATTTGTGTCCAAGGAAAAGGTCCATTGGCATTAAATGGGTATACAAGCTGAAATGTAAGCTTGATGGAACACTTGACAGGTATAAGGCTAGGCTTGTTACAAAAAGGTTAGGCTCAAGAGAGAGGGATTGATTTTGATGAGACCTTTGTAATCACATGTCGAATGATCACCATTCATAGCATTTGTATAGCTTCAACCTATCATGGTATGAATTTACATTAGTTGGACATTAAAACTACATTTCTAAATGGTGATTCACATGAAGAAATATTTATTTCAGCCTCATGGTTTTGTGTGCAAAGGGTATGAAAACAAAGCGTGGGGGTTGATAAAGGCATCTTATGGTTTAACACAAGCACCACATGCTTGGCATGAAAAGATACATGCCTACTTCATTGCATATGGTGTTGAGAACAATTCAACTGCGGGAACCTTATACATAAAGCATGTAGCTAATGTACTTCTGATCATTGTTGTGTATGTTGATGGCATGTTGCTCACTAGTATTGATGAGAAGCATATTGCTGAATTTAAGGCTGATTTGCATGCCTCTTTTGAGATGACATATTTTGGGCATTTGCATCATTATTTGGGCATTCATTTAATGCAAATTTATGGGGAAATAGCTTTGTGTCAAATAAAATATATTGAAACATTATTGGGGTGTTTTAGCATCGAAGATTGCAAACCTATTACCATTCCTATGGAAATAGGTTTATGGTTGAGACTTCATGATGGAGCAGATGCATTTTATGTTGTTCTCTATCAAATGGTGGTTGGACGCTTGATTTACTTATGCATAATGCATCCTAATATTTAGTTTGTAGTCTCTCAAATGAGCAGGTTTATGCATTGCCTAGGTCTCAAGAATTGGCAAGTGATTAAGCACATCTTTTGCTACTGTAATGGACCTTGGATACTTGGATTCACAAACCAAACACATTTTGATGCTCCGTGATGTTGTTTTTTTGGAAGATACAATTCAACCATTACTTTCATGTACTAAGGAGATTTTAACTAGGTCTTGAGATGTGTATGACACTGTTGTATATTTTTACAGCTTGTATGTGTGTGTGATTCATGAAATGTGTGCCTAGAGGTGTTATCTACCCTTTCCCCTACTTTTTTCTCCATTGTAGTGTGTGTGTGAAGCTTGGTGAGTTATGGAGAAAGAGTTGGTGTTTCTTGCCACTCAGAATTTTGCTCATAACTTGAAGTACATTTATCAGATTAAGCTAAAGATACCACAATAAGATATGTCTCGTCGAGATCTTCAAAATAAACATGGTATTGACAATATTCGGGTCTTAAAGCTAAGAGATATGGCTTAATTTGAGCTTACTATTGTAGCAAGTGTTGTGATACACATTTCCAGTGAGGTAGGTGATGTGAGAGCTAGTTGGACCTAATTTGCATGCATTGTTTGCACATTCACTCCACTAACCATAATTAGAGCACATGTCCTCATACACTTGATATGGTCTATATCCACGGATTGATAATTTAACGTGTGACAAGTTTTAAGTTTAGGTGTGAGAGTGGAAGGAGTTAGGATAGGAAGTAGGAAAGAAATTGTAGAAGACTAGTGGATTTTTCTTTTTCGAATTCACCAACCAAAATAAAAATTTTCCTTAAAGTGTTCATTGAGTCTCTGGTCACAAGTAATATTGGTAAATTTTGACAACTATTGGTGCATCTAGCAAATACATAGGGCTTGAGGGGTTGGATGTGGTCATGAATTGAAGTCAAGTCCAGAACCGAGTAAAAACCATGAGCAAAGGACAATACAAGGTGGAAGATCCAAGAATTACCACAAGCATTCATATGGGTATTATAAGATGGAAAACCCAGATGGAAAGTCATTAGATCAGTGAATTGAATGCTTGAATATATGTTTGATTGGCTATTTATCCATTTCATGAAGTATTTTCATTGTTCATATGTTTTCTTCATTCCGTGAGCATTAGAACTTACAAGAAGAATTAGTGTGTGCATGTGTGTAAATATCTATGAGTCATTTTGCTTGCAATGAATGTGTATAACTGCATTGATATGGCCATTACAGAGCTTGAACATATTTGTCTGCATTTGTGTGAGCACAATCATTTTTTGTCGAGGGGCATGATTGGAGACCGACGGGTAGATCAAAACCAAATTTACAATGGTCTCACTTAGGTCAAGAGATGTGGTCATGTTTAATGAAGTGTTACTATGACCATATCGTTGTGTGGCTTGATACATAGATAGGCCATAATCATATGACTATGAGACTAAGATTTCGCTAGTAATGGGATCTTTTATGAACTCTTCAACATGGATAGTTGTGTTTTTAGATCTATTAGGGATAATGGAATGGATGTATCATAAGGATCACCAGCATCCATTAATAGATTAGGAACTTAGACAAGTGAACGAGATATTCAAACAAGGCAAAGATAAGTGAACAAAGAGATATGATTAAGATAGAAGTAATCCTATACAAAAGAGAAATGTTTTTATAGAATTTCTAACAAGTGACAAAACCACCAATCTGAACCAAAAATATGGTAAAACATATACAAACAATCTAATTCTAATACAATATTAAGCTTTAAGAAATTAATTTCGAAAGGTGGAGGAAGTAGTGCATATGCAACTCCAATCTCCCGATCTCAACTACTCGTAAGTACTTGTCAATGCCCTGAAAGAGAAGAATTAGAAAAAAACATAATTATTTTTTTGACAATTTAAAACACTCATGTTTTTCATTAAATACATTCAGTTTTTTTTTAATGCATAAAGACTCTTCATTTATGTATATTTACATATACCATCGCACACACACTTTTTCATATATTCATGCAGCTCATGCATTTTCACTCATTCATGTATGTTCATTTATTCATTTTTATGTGTTTGTGTACTTTACTTACATGCATGCATTTTCATGCATACATACACTCATGTACTCTTTCTCACACAAACATGTTCTTTCATATATGCAAATGCACATATCAATTTATATACATAATATCTCACATGTATATACATGCACTCATGCATGTGCATACACTTTATATTTATGCCTATGCATAGATTCTTATTCTTACACATGCATGTTCTTATCATGCTCATGCATATATGCACACATTACTTTATATACATGCATTCTTTCACACTCACATACATACTCATGTGCAATATCATAAACATTTACTTAGTTATATAGAGGTGTTTACTCATGCATATACATGCATATGCATGTATACACACTCTCTTATGTATGCTCATACACATATGAATGCATTCATGCATACAGTACTTACATACATGTTTGAAATTATACATATATTTAATACTCATGCATATCGATCTTTGATGTACTCTATACAATCACATATATGCACATGCATTCCTACATATTTACTCTGATACACTTGTGTTCACATCCATGTTTTTATGCATACATGCATTTACACATGCATGCTTTAACACATGCATCCATGTGTTCAACTCTCTCATATGCATGCATAATGCATATGCTCATATGCATTCCAAAACATGTACCTTATTTTATTACATTTTTATGTTCATGTTCTCTTACATGTATGCACATTATGTTTATCCACATGCATATATGTAATGATCTCATACATGTATATACGCTTTAAAATTAATTCACATTCATAAATGTACATGTATCAATCATTCAATATCTAATTTATTGCATTGCTTGTGTCACTAAATCAATCATTAATGCACATATGAAATTTTTCCACACAATGTTCCAGGATATACTTCTGAATCATCTAAAGAAAACCTTCCAGAATTGCTCATAATCCAGTGTATGAGAATAGTCCTACGAAATATGTGTTAGCATGCAGCAGAGGCAACATCAGGAACTATCAAATGTTCTTGTGTAAAATTTTGATGCGTGATAGGCATGTCAAATATAGACTGAAAATCCTTGCATGATAGTCAACATTTTCCATCCTTCTATCACATAAACTCTATGTCTTGCAGGAACAAAATGACTCAAACAATGTGCTGCAAGAATAGCTTCAATTCTTTAAGTGCTTTAAGTGTATTATTTACTACTAATTGCACATATTAAAATACAACTTTATCAATACAAATGCATACGTGTTCATACTACCGTACATATGGACTCATGTACATGAAAACACTATCAAATATGCATATACTAAGCCATTTAAACATGTATTTATGCACATGAGATCCTCTTGCATATATACACATGCATTTTTACTAACATGTATACATTCATTCTTACACGCACATATATGCTTACTCACACATGCATCTTCTTTGAAGTACCTGCATATCCACACATTTTCATATCCACACAGTGATCCTCTCTTATTCTGATCAGATATATATTCATCTTCTTCAGCCTGCAGATACTGAAAAGAGAGGTAAATCAATTCAATAAATCATATCAAAGAAGTTATTTGAGAGTTCACGAATGACCAGTTCAAAAATAAATTTTTAATTTTTTTGAATGCTAGTTAGAGTGACAAAATCCTTCCGACTTCTACCCCCACCAAACCTGCACATCATCCCGATACGCCAACGTGTAGATCATGGGAAGCAACATCAAAATCTTTTGGAAAAACTAATTAATTGATTTTAATTAATATGTAAAAAATGCTTCTAAATGTAAGTAAAGATTTTGATGGCAAAGAAAATCTTTAAAACTATGCAAATTTGAATTCAAAACCTTTTCGTTCAATTCATGAAGTTTAAAGAGAAGGTTTAGAAAATACTATAACAGTCATTGAGATAGTCATGGTACTTACCTTTCTATTAACCCCATTGAAAAGTAATATTTATTCTACATAAATATTCCATCCTTTATCTCTTAGCCACCTGCCATAAGATACATCTAACGAGTTCTTCTTTAGCAGACCTCTGCCTCGTATAGCCCGTAAATACATTTCAAAAGTGATTTCGAGACCACAACTGATTTATGATAAGTTTTTCTTTTTCTTTTTCTTTGAATTTTCATTTTATTTTTCTTTGTTTTTCTCATTTTTCTTTTTTTCATGTCACAACAACCATTAATGTATTGTGTTATGTATTTATCTTTTCTTTTTCATTGGAACGTTTTGTTAAAGGAAAAAGGGTTTACCCCTAATCAGAGTTGAGGATCTAGAGGCATGCTATAGTCAGAACTAGGATCTCATTAGCAAAATGTTTCAAAAATTAAGGAAGCCTACTTGTATAAAATAGATCTAGTTCTACTAAGAGTCGCAAGTCAAGTTTTCCCCCCTCCTATCCTCATAACAGTCATAAGTTCCCTAAGTCTTACTTGTACCTCACATACACATCCCTACTTCAATTTCTAAATCTTTGTTTACATAATTTTAATAATTTACTTTTCATATAAAAAACATGTATATTTCTAACTATGAAATGCATGAAAAAGAAATTCTACATAAAACACAAAAATAAATAAAGATTAGAACTGTTTCACTTGATTAACATCATGCCTCATCTTCATCGTTGTCATCCAAAAAGTCTTCATCTAATTCATAGTCGTTGCTTGATCTTCTTTTGCACAACTTAATCCTTTTACCTCCAATCACATTTCTTAAGGAAGTCCCACCAAGTTCTCATAAAGTATATGTACTTGTATCAAACATAGAAACAACAACATATGGACCAAACCATCATTTAATTAATTTTCATCTTGCATCATATTGGGTTTCGAAGGTACTATCATAAACAAGTACCCAATCCCTAGACAATATGGTTCGTGGCTTAAATTGGTGTCTCTTATCAAAGTAAATTTTTATTCTTTAAATGTGATTCTTTTAGTTTTTTTAGTAGCCTCTTTTAAATCTTGTTTTCCTTGTTTTAATTGTTTTATTCTTAAAGCCAATAAATCTTCTCATGGCAAATTATCTTCCCAATTAAGGCTCATCCAATTTAATATCTGAATGTGATTAGGAAAAATCAGCTTTTGACAATACATAAGCTCAATTGGCATAAACCCTCTTCTTCTTGTGTATTTCATCCTATCAACCCATAAAGAAAATGGTAGATATCTTGGCCATTGCTCGATATCTCCATGGCATGCTTTCGAGATTGCCTTCACTATGGAAGGATGACATCACTCAATCTTCCCATTGGCTTCTGGGTTGTGGGATATCGTGAGAGAGAAGCAAATCCCGTGGTGTTCAAAGAACTCTCTTTCCTCTCTAGAATCTAGCTCACCTCGATCTACCACTACCTTTTAAACATATCCAAATCTGATATCACTTCTTCTAATAGAAATAAGCATACATTATAAGTAGTGTTGGATGGAAGTGATCGACCTTCTACGTGATTTGTCAAGCCTTCATGTGCAAGTACTATATATCTCATGCCACTACTTCTTTTAGGCATAGTCACAAGGTCGATTACCCACTTGTAATGAATACAAGGTGGATAAGATAGGTGTAAAGAGTCTCTATGTTTGACTGAGGAATGTAGCTGGCATGTGGCACATGTGCTCACAAAATCTTTTACAATTACATGCATCCTCGGCCACCAATAACTTTCCCGAATTCTTTCATACATCGCTACGAAACCCTTATGACTAGTCCATAGGCTTTCATGCATATCTCTCATAAGTTGCAGTTGTAAACTTCTTAATCCTGACACTCTTTCTGGATTTCTCACCTTCCCTTTAGCATGTCACCAAAGATATCCATCTTTCAAAAAGAAGTTAAAAGACTTCTTCCTGATGTTTCGGAATCGACTTGTTCACTAGCTTGTGATAGGCTGAAATGTACTCAGATAATAAACTATATCTTTCCATTCTCCTTCATATTCTTCATCTCTAAATCACTCATATTCTTTGTCATCGTCAAATTTCGCTCATGAGAGCATACCAGCAATGGTATTATGTTTTTTGGCAATATGTACAAAGGCTGGATTAATAAACTTGATAAAAGCCATCCATCTTAACATCACAATGTCAGGAGATGAATAGTTAGCAATCATTCCTATTAATGGAAGACAATAAGTTTTGACGATTAGGTTGGCTCCAACAAAATATTCACTATCTGTTTTCAAGGAAGTGACTAGTCCCCATAGCTCTCTTTTAATATGAGGATAATTTCTATGTGTGTCATGCAAAATTTTTGCACCAAAGTGAACTGCATATCTTTGCCTCTTCTCTTCATCCTGACCAATGACCCAGTCTATACCAATAGGACTAGTATCAATGGTTAGGATTATAGGTTTATTTTTTGAATAATCAATCCTTTTCAAAATTGAAGCATTGATAAGCAATTGCTTCAGTGTTTTCATAGTGAGGGATCCAAATTACATAGAAGACACAAGCTCTTAAGAACCTCCTCACTTCATTAATGTTGCAACATACCTCTTAAATTCTACTTGTGGCATCAACTTTCTCTGGGTATGGCCTACGGCCATAATGCCCACATAAATGTCCAACAATCAAAACTTGGTTGACACCAAAAGTGGATTTCTCTAAAGAGAAACTCATTCCAACCTCCTCGAACCTCTGAAAGATCCTTTCACAGTCAAAAGTGTGGTCAAAGATAAACCTTCTACATCTAGACGAATCTAAAGTCTCATCTTTTTCCCTTTCCACACACCCTTTTATTGAAATATCATCGATAAAAGGCATAATCACTTTGGGGATGAAGTTATATAAGACCAATTTCATAGTGTTCATCATATGTGCCATAGTATTTGTTGCTAATTGTGGTAAAGTACACATACATACTAGACCCAAAGGAATTTTCATTATGGTTACATCTCTACTTTCAATGGTTAATTGAAATTGATCATATCCTGAGTACAAGTCACCCATCGAATAGATGGAGTGTCCGAAAAATGTCTTTGCAAATTCATCTACAATGGGACATGTTCCTTCATTTTTAATAGTGTCTTTGTTAATGGGTTGGAAATCATGTATAAAGCATAACTTTTCGTTCTTCTTAGGTACCGTGAACCACCTATTTGAATACGGTGCTGATGATGGTTCTAAAATTTTCATGGAAATCTTCTCCTTTAACAATGTCATTAGCTGAGGTAGATGAGCCTTTGTGACAGCTATCGGTTGAAGATTCCATGGAATATGCGGTAGGGTAAATATGATCATTGGAGCTACAAGCTTTGGATCATCGCATCATATTTCATGTGGAAATAAAGAAAATGCCTTTCCATGAAGTATGATCACCTTTCTAAATTTATCTTTTTCTAATTCTGAAAGAAATTCTTCTCCAGAGTTTATATGTTTCATAGTCTCTTCCATAAATGTATGTCCTATCTTAGATCGATCTCTAAGAATAGGATCCTCAAAAACTCTTCTAATTATATCATAGCTCTCTTTAGGCAATGGATGAGCTACATGTTTAATTTTCTTTTCAAATGTTTTATATTTAGTATCAATCTTGACTTCATGTTCTAGAAAGAAATTAGCAATCACCTCATATTCCTTAATAGAGTCAAGAATGATTAGTTTTGATTCTAATTCCTCTTCAAGAGCATTCTCAAGTTCTTCTATCAAGGTAGAACTTTTTAAAAGCTCAATCATACATTCAATATTTTCTTCAGGTGAAATTAATCCTAGGTTTTTGAAATATTTTTCATTTCTTTTTCTAAATTTATTTGTAAGTTTCTCTTGTTTAACAAGATATAAAATAGCAGTAGGAGTGCAAACTAAAAAGTTCTCAAAACTACATACATCTTCAGGCAAGACATCAAACCATCGTCAACTATCGACTTGCTCAATAGTGGAATCTAACAAAAATTTCGATCGTAATAGGTCCCAAATTCTCTTATAGGTGGTGAATCTTCACACACACGATTGTATGAGTCAATGGGGTTTCTTTGTAGATTTTTCCTATTTCTTGAATGATTGGGGTAGACTGTCATTACTTGCAAGGAATCCATTCTAGATTTAGAACAAATTCTTGCATATGCCAACCCATCATTCATGGCTTTCGTTTCCATTCTCATTTTTGCTATAATGGTAGTCCGAGAATTACTTCATATGAGAAGTTGTCTTGCACAAAGAAGTGAAATTCCTCTCGAACACCACCTATCATAATAGGTACATGTGCACATGCACCTAGCAAGATCCCTGACCCATTATTGGATGTTCTCATACTCCAGCCATGTTCTTTGTCAATGGGACATCTAAATTTATCAAAGAATTTCTTTGATATTGAAGTATTTCGATAGCGATGCACCACAGTGCGCTCTCCTTCTCGAGAGCTCCACGACGATATGCTCGGAGTAGAAAACTGAGCTCCTGAGGCCGCACACAGTACTCCGCACAGAGGCTTAGAATATGCAGAAAACACAGTACACAGGGAGCACGAAGACAGACTTCTTAGGTCTTGCAAATGCGGTCGAACTTATAGTCTGCGACTGACCATGCCACTATATGTTTTATTAAAGAACATATACAAAGAAGTGTCCGGTGGCCATTTGGCCTTTCACATGGACACTAATGGTAACAATCTCTCACTAAAGGCCAATATGGCCAGAGTAACTATGGGAGAAAAAATAAAGAATGATAAAGAATACATGAGTGTAAGTATACAAACTATACCTCCCACCTGATGGGCATTTATACAGTATACAAGTGAATGTGTAAGATCAAGAATCAAGTAACCCCCATCAAGTGACAACAGTGTCGAAAGCTATCTTGTGGTAGAGCTTTAGTCAAAGCATCTGCAGCATTATCTCGAGTGTGAACCTTCTCAAGAATAATGCTCTCAGTGGCTAAGCAATCTCTAATGAAGTGATACCTCACCTCAATGTGCTTGGTCTTTGCATGATAGACCGGATTCTTAGCCAAAGCAATGGCACTCTGACTATCACTGAGCAAGTGAGGTACATGCTGAGGTAAAACCATATCACAAGCAAGACGAGAAAGCCACAATGCTTCCTTACATGCCTCACTTGCTGCAACATACTCTGCTTCTGTGGTGGAAACAGTTGTACATTCTTGAAGACGAGATCTCCAAGAGATAGCACCTCCAGCAAAATGAAAAATGTACGACTTACAATTGTCTACACAACTAGCATAGTCAGAATCTGTGTAACCAATAAGGGATGCTTTCCCTCTAACTAAGCATAGACACTTGTCCTTAGTGCCACTCAGATATCTCAAAATCATTTTGACCGCTTCCCAATGTTTCTTGCAAGGATTAGACATATATCTGCTCACAATTCCCACTGCAAATGCAATGTCTGGTCTCGTAGCTACCATAGCATACATGAGACTACCAATAGCAAACTGATAGGGAATTTTGGTCATGAATTCCTTTTCCTCATCTGATTTGGGGCAGTCATCCTTGCTCAATTTCACATATGTGGGTAAAGGTGTACTCAATGCCTTTCCACCCTGCATATTGAATCGGTGAAGTACTTTGGATATGTACTCACTTTGAGACAAGTATATGCATCTTTTACTCCTATCACGAGTAATGTGCATGCCAAGAATATGTTTGGCATCCCCCAAATCCTTCATATCAAATGTCTGACTCAACTTCTTTTTGAGAATTGACAAATCATAAGAGGACTTCCCAGCAATCAACATATCATCGACGTAAAGTATCAAGCATATCAAGATGCCATCAGAACATCTCTTTGTGTAGAGACAATGATCCTCATTGCTCTGAGAATAGCCTTGGGACTTCATAAAAGCATCAAACTTTTGGCACCATTGTCTAGGAGACTGTTTAAGTCCATACAAGCTCTTCTTGAGCTTACAAACTAGACTTTCCTTGCCAGGAACTACATAATCCTCTGGTTGTTCCATATAGATCTCATCTGTAAGATCTCCATGCAAGAAAGCTGTTTGCACATCCATTTGGACTAGCTCTAAGTCCTCCATTGCAACGAATCCAAGAAACATGCGCAAAGTAGTCATCTTGACCACTGGAGAGAAGATTTCCTCAAAATCAACACCATGTTGTTGCTGAAAATCCTTTGCAACAAGTCGTGCTTTATATTTTGGAGAAGCACTATCTGATGTGAATTTCAGCTTATATACCCATTTACATGGTAAAGCTTTCTTGCCCTTTGGCAAAGGTACTAAGTCCCAAGTACCATTCTTGTGAATAGAATCCAACTCACTCTTCATGGCACGCTCCCACTTGACATGATCCTCTATCTGCATAGCCTCTTTGTAGCAAGAAGGCTCACCGGCATCTGTTAGCATAACAAAATCTAAACCTCAAACATATCTATCAGGTGGATATGAGACATGTGCAGAATGTCTCAATGGTTGCTGAACAGGAACATGTGCAAACTGATCTGAATGGACATTCTCTTGAACATCCCTATGTGCAACATTTTTATGCATGCTAACTGGAGGACTAGTATCCTCAAACACCACTCTTCTCACTTCAACCTCCTTAATGGGCTGTTTATGCATCTTAGACTCATTAAAAATGACATCACTACTTCTGATCAGTGATCATGTTTCAGGATCCCATAAGCGATATCCAAATTGTCCTTCTCGACCATATCCAAGAAAAATGCATTTCTTTGACTTATGGTCCAACTTTTGTCTAAGATTCTTGGGTATATGAACATATGCTTCACACCCAAAAACTTGAAGATGATCATAATATGGTGGTTTCCCTATCCATAACTCTTGTGCCACTTTCAGACCTTTGGAAGTACTAGGTGAAAGGTTAATCACATGAACTGCAGTCAATACTGCTTCTGCCCAAAAACCTTGTGAGAGGTTTGCATGATGCAACATAGAGACTACTCTATCTTGAATAGTTCTATTCATCATCTCAGCTACACCATTCTGTACTGGGGTATAAGGAGCTGTAAACTCTCTACCAATCCCTCTAGACTGATAGAAAAGGTTGAATTCATGTGAGGTATACTCACCCCCATTATCTGAACGTAAACCCTTAAGCTTAGTTCCTTTTTCAGTCTCAACTGAAGCAAGTCATTTTCTGAAAGTAGGGAATACATCATCCTTTGATTTGATAGGATATACCCAGACTTTTCTAGTACCATCATCTATGAAAGTGACAAAGTAAAGAGAACCACCTAAGGACCTAGTGGGCATAGGACCACACACATCTGTATGAATGAGATCTAAAGGTTGAATTGAAGATTCAATGTGCGTTCTATGCACATTTCTGGTTTGCTTTCCATATTGACAATGCTCACAAAATGAAAAATCAGAGAAAGATAACACAGGTAAGTAGCCAGAACAAGAAAGATTTTCCATTCCACTACGAGATATATGGCCCAAACAACCATGCCAAATACAAGCCATAGGCTGTTCAGTAACAGCTAACAAGTGTTCTTTTTGTAATACAAATAACGGATAAAGTGAGCCAACTTTGCTTCCTTTTGCAATAACCATATTGACCTTTGATATATGAAAGGACTGAGCATAGAAGACCACCTTGTAACCAAGGTCATCAAGTTGACCAACTCACATCAAACTGCATGATAACTGAGGTACATGGCGTACATTATGCATAGTAAATTTTGAACCATCAATGAATTGCACAACCACATCTCCAATCCCCACAACATCACACTGGTAAGAGTCACCAAGTCTCACGGTACCAAGAGACTTTGCTGCATAATTAGAGAAGCATTCTCTATGTGGTGTCACATGGAAAGAAGCACCAGAATCTAGAAGCCAGGCGTGGGAAAGAGAATCAGCCATACGTGCCTTAGATGGCACAGTACTATCAACTGTCAACAAATCAGCATCATCAGAAATAGCATTAAGTTCTTAAATCTTCACAGTCGAACTAGATGGTGCAGGTAACTGTTTAACATGCCCATCAACATTCTGTCCTTTACCTTTAGCATTCTTTAATGCATAACAGTCTTTCTTCATGTGTCCTTTCTTATGACAATAATGGCATTCGATATCCCTCTTCCTTGATTTACTTCTACTCTTATTCCGTTGACCATTCTTTTCCTTGTTCTTGCTCCTGCCACGTTGTTGATTCTTTCCTTGGTAAGAATCACGAACATTATATGCATCTCCACTCTGAGTGCCAACCATAGATTTTCTATGAATCTCCTCACTCAAGAGTGCTCCACATATGTCATCATAGACGAGTTTACCACCAGGTGCACTGTTGCTAATAGTTGTGCAAAACGTATCCCATGATGATGGCAGGGTGCATAACATCAATACTGCTTTCATTTCATTATCCATATCCATTTTCTGAGCCTGTAACTGGGAGAATATAGCATCAAACTCATTTAGATGAGCAGCAACACTATCTGTGTCCTTCATACGAAGGTCATATAATTTTCTCATCAGATACACTTTATTTGATGCCGTCTCTTTTTCATATGTATTGCATAACTTCTTCCAAATCTCTTCTGCACTTTCACAGTCTAATACTGTAAAGTAAACATTATCTGCCAAGTGCAAGCGAATGGTAGACCTGGAAATTTCATCTAACTCATCCCAATCATCTTCATCCATGTCAGCAGGCTTCTTTGAAATCCCATTTACTGGCTTCCATTGCCTCCTTTGAATCAGCACATCTTTAATCTGATTCTTCCATAGAGCAAAGTTTGTGCCATCAAATTTTCGGATCTCAAAATGGTCTCTGCCCTGCAAGTTATAGCTCCTCCTCGAAATACTAGCACTAGACCCTGATCCACTGGATGTGTGTGAGACCTCTGATGCCATGATCGTAGTGAACGGTATAGAATGATAATGGAGCTAGAAGAGTCCAAACACCAACAAATAAGTGTATCAAGGAGTAAATCGACCATTGTATAGTTGACTAAACCAGAAATCTAGAAAATTTTGCCAGAGTATCCTCTGCAAAACTAGCATACGACCAGTGTCAAAGTATCATAAAACTGCAAGTACTGACATGTCTACCTGCATAGTGAATCACTGACTCCACTGCATATAATCAATTACCCAATAGAAGCCAACTAGGCTTATCGAGCACCTATGAACAACTATCATACATCTCCTATGGCGAGGCTGGGTAAGTCTTCCACCTGCATCACTGAAGAGACCCCGACATCTGGGTGTCTCCTAGTTGAGAAAACCTCACCACGACCCTCTTTATCAAACGTAAAAGGCTTTATGCAAAGAACGTAACCGCTATATCAATGACCACATGAACGTACATAAGCGGTATCCACAGAAGCGTACATGGTGTGTATGTGCTCAATATATGCAGTAAAATGACACTAAAAGGCTGAATACACAGCCCAAAAACTAGCCAATAACACCTGCAAGTGTCTGTCAACTTTGATGTTTTAGACTTTAAAAACCTGCATAAATTTGCAGCGACTGCTCCCACCAAAACTGAAAACCCCTCAAGAAACCTGTAGTTTTACGAGTGTGGCTGAAAATACAGCCCCAAAGGTTGATATTTATTGTCTGAGAACTACAAGGAACACTCTTCTTGATGTTCTTGGACCTGTGTGAAGAGAACTATGTCCAAAAGTACTCCGAAATGGCCCCAAAAACACCCCAAAATTGCTTCAGAAATAGGCTTTGAAAGCAAAAAATGAAGCTTTGAGGGACCAAAACTTGTTCAAGGTAATGTTAACCTTAGTCTTTCCCCTTCTTCAAACACTACAAGAGTGTAGCTTAGTAGCAAGAGATTGCCACCGTTAAGCGAGCTCTGGGGGGAACAGTATTGGGATGGGTGACCTCCCGGAAAGTACCGGGAACCTCTATATTCTTTGATCGTTGGGGTCGTCCCTCGCGCATAGCCAATGGTGACTTCGGTGACTCGGATGACAAGGTATGCCAAGGTCTATGCCTTGCTCGCCGCCTTAGTCGTAAGCCTTGGAGAAACCCGCTCCAAGTAGAAACTTCATGACCACTGTGGAGGGAGAATACCGTACCTCCTTACAATACGTTTCCACTAATGCCCAGGAGATTCCCATCTACCTGGATGGCTTAAACAGATCTGTGGCGAGAATGGTGACTGCAATAGAGGCAACAATTGTGCCCAGACCAGCTGTGAAGTATGAAGGAGGAGCATACATGGACAAGATAGGTCACATCTACATAGTAACTGAATTTCCTGAATTGATCAATGAAAGGGGAGAGTTAGAGGGACAAGAAAACTCAGGGAGACCGAACCCTGAGGAATTAGTGACAACCCCTAGAGGTAGGTCCCAAGTGACACGAGTCTTGAGAGGAGACTTGATACCTCAAGACGACTACCTGTTGGAAGTATATTTGATCCATGGTTTGGACTTGTTGCTGCAAACAGATTCACCAACCCAAGGAAGAGCAGAAAGCCCTATGACATTTTATGAGCTAAAGGATCTAGAAGATGAGACTAGAATAACCTACTTAGATAAAAATCGGAGAAGATATTGGTTGGTTGATGCCATAGACAGGGCTCAACTGAAATACATGGGTTTGTGCGATGTGAAAGGAAAACAATCTTTTTATGTTTAGCAAGTGCAAGTGATGTATGTACACTTTTTGTATTTATGCTAAATTGAAAGAACGTTAATAACTATTACCTTTAAGTTTGTTAAGCAAAAGCTTAATCGTTTGAACTTAAATACTAAATACAAACTCCAACAATAAAAGATCGACATAAATGAACTAAGATAAATACAAGAATTTAATTTTTAATCAAAAACTAAATCACATCTAACAATCTAAGCACACAATCATCATGCTTTCACATAGGGTTCACCAAATGTCAAGGGGCATGATTGGAGACCACCGAGCGGATCAAAACTGAATTTACAATGGTCTCACTAGGTGACTACAGGTAGGGTGTTTACTTAGTGTCACTTAGGTCAAGAGACATGGTCAGGTTTAATGAAGTGTTACTATGGCCATATGGCTGTGTAGCTTGATACATAGATAGGCCATAATCGTATGACTGTGAGACTAAGGTTTCACTAGTAATGCGATCTTTTATGAACTCTTCAACAGGGATACTTGTGTTTTCAGATCTATTAGGCATACTATTTAATGGAATGGATGTATCATAAGGATCAGCGACATCTATTAACAGATTAGGAACTTAGACAAGTGAACGAGATATTCAAAACAAGGGAAAGATAAGTGAACAAAGAGATATGATTAAGATAGAAAAAAATCCTATACAAAAGAGAAATGTTTTTATACAATTTTTAACAAGTTACACAACCACCAATCTGGACTAGAAATACAGTAAAACCTATACAAATACTCTAATTCTAATACAAGATTAAGCTTTAAGAAATTAATTTCGAAAGGTGGAGGAAGTAGTGCGCATGCAACTCCAATCTCTGAATCTCAACTGCTCGTAAGTACTCGTCAATGCTCTAAAAGAGAAGCTTTAGAAAAAAATCACAAGTATTTTTATGAAAAATTAAAACACTCATATTTTTAATAAAATACATTCAATTTTGACTTTTATGCATAAAGATTCTTCATTAACGTATATTTACATATACCATTGCACACATGCTTTTTCATATATTCATGTAGCTCATGCATTTTCACTCATTCATCTATGTTCATTTATTCATCTTTATGTGTTTGTGTACTTACATATTTACTAATTTTCATGCTCACATTCCTACATGTTGTTGGAGTTAGACATCTATGGGAGCACACAAACAACACAAGGAAGAAGAAGAAGCTTGGAGCACAAGAGACAATGTTGAATGTATTACCACTAGAATGTACAAAGATTAGAAGCATGTTAGGGCAATAGACATATATACAAGCCAGGGGAAAAAACCTCCGAAAGAGGGAAAAAAGTGCCCCCATAGTCCTAGAGTGTTCACACACATCACTACCTAAGTATATAATCAAATCCCCCGTGGGATTGATGTAGTGAACAAGGAGCTGGCACTTATGTATAAGGAAGTGCCAAGCTATGTGGAATCAATCCACAAAAGGAAGTAAGCCCAAAACTTTGTGGAAAGCTTCAAACTTCTACTTAGGTAGAGCCTTTGTAAAAAGGTCTGCAATGTTCTCTTGCATGGGCACATATGCCAACCTGATCTCCCCAGCAGAGAACCTCTCCCTAACATAATGATAATGCACCTCAATGTGCTTAGCATGAGCATGCAACACAGGGTTCCTCGCAGCTGCAAATGTGCTCAAACTGTCAGTGAAGATGGTGGTGGCAACAAGACTGACCAACAACCAAAAAAACCATAAGGCATCTGAGCCACACACACTCAACAGTCGTTGTGAAAGCTGCCCTATACTCAGCCTCACAACTAGAAGTGGCCACAGTAGGTTGCTTCTTGCTCTACCAATATATACATGAGCTACCAAGCATGAATCAAAAGCCACTTGTGGACACACGAGTGTCATAGCAACCAGCCCAATCAGTATCAAAAAAACATGCAAATCTAGCGATAGTGATTCCCCTTGGCATAAAACAATCCAAGTAGCTGATTACCACTCAAGTAGCAAAAGATGCACTTAACCACCTGCCAATGCTTGACACCTGTGATGGGGGATGATTCTAACACCGCAATGCAACAATGGAAGATGGCTGCCCTCCACTAGGTCCACAAGCTGTGATATATGCTCACTATTCTGACCTTTTCTCTACACCACTACAGATACTTAAAATGACATTTTGCAAACATACAATAGACTACAGGATCTATGCAACAAGCTTAAAATCATCCAAAATGGATATTCCATCTAAGATAACCACCCTCTACAAAAAAGGCTACTTATTTGCAACACTGTCTGGCTATGTGCAGAGATATACCTTCACAAAGTTGGCAATTTCTCACAACTCACTCAACAAAATAACTTGAAACTTTGGAAAAGTTCAGGGCAGTATATGAGAGACCAAATTAAGCTTCAAATCAATGAAAATGATTAGAATGAGAGAGCAAACAACGCTCTGCAATTTGGTACAAAAAGCCTAACTGCACGTCTAGATAGAGAGGATCAAAATCATGAGAAAATGAGGTAAGCAAGCAAGGGGGTTGCTTGCTGAAGTTTATGACTTCACTAAACTAAGTGTGAAACTCGTGGAATGCATACAACTCAAGAAAAAAATGTGGGATGATGGTTATATAGAGTTTTACTTTTCCTACAATCTAGCTAACCACCCATCAATCAGTGTAGGTGAACTTTTTGGTGGCTGATTTGATGTGATTTGAATTTGATTGAGTTTCGTGGAGCTTATAGCTTTATTCCATGACTTTGGGTCCTCTTTTTTGACTGGTCCACTTGCAAAACTCGTGATTGAGCCTTTTTGCATGATTGAGACTTGATTTTCAACACTCCCCCTCAAGTCTCAATGCCTAGGTCCTTCATTCCAATGCATGCCTTGAAGTATTGTATCTTTACTCCATCCAATGCTTTGGTAAACATATCTGCATATTGGTCCTTTGCATTCACATGCTCCACCTTGACATCCTTTGACATGATCTTCTCTCTAATAAAGTGTTAATGCACTTCTATATGCTTCAATCGTGCATGGAACTGGATTTTGAGCCAAACATATGCTAGTTATGTTGTCACAAAAAAATAGGTACTTGCTTAACCTGCAAATCAAGCTCAACAAAAAACGTCTTGAGCCACATAAGCTCACATGAGACTTGTACTAAGCCTCTATACTCAGCTTTGCTCAATGAGAGAGCCACTGTTGGTTGTTTCTTTGACATCAATGAGATGTTCTTCTTCCCTAGCATGATAACATATCCACTAGTGCTCCTCCTATCATCTTTGGAACCTGCCCAATCAACATCACAATAAGCTTGTACATTTAAGACATCATCAAATGGATAATATAGACCTTCATTCACTGATCCTTTGAGGTATCTAAGTACCCTTTTGGCCGCAACAAGATGAGGAACTCTTGGTGCTTGCAAAAATTGAGATAACACTCCAACTACATGTGCAATGTAGGAATCTCCTCCTCCTTGGTTTAAATGCTTTAAATCCTAGAGTTTCTAATTTCTCCATATCTTCGTCACTTGTAGATTCCATGTCTACCCATCGATGGTCTTTGTAAGTGACCTTTTCCTTTCCTTTGATACTTCCTTCACTTGAATGAGCTTCATTCCTTGTCCTTCCATGCCAAGTTGATGTAGTACTCTTACTCTCCTATGATGGTGTGCTTGAAGTGGTTGGGCCACTCATCTCCATGCTTTGATGTTGCTCTTTGAACTTCTTCTCGGCTTCATATGCATCATCAACTTGTAACACATCTTTGTGTATGTGAACATAACATACACAACCAAATAGTTTGAGATGTGAAAGGTTGGGTTTCTTACCACACCAAGCTTCATAAAGTGTAACTCCATGTACTCCTAAGGTTGGAGACCTATTCATAATGGCTGTATTTGTTGCATCAGCCCAATAAGAGTTAGGAACATTCATTTCATTTAACAAAGCTCTAGCCACTTTTGCTATGTATCTATTCTTCCTCTTTGCTACCCCATTTTGATGAGGTGTATACCTGCAAGTGAATTGCCTTTTGATGCCATGGTCATGTAGAAAATCTGAAAATTCCTTACCTTGTAACCTCTTTCAACCATTTGACCTACCGAAACCAAGTTCTTTGTGATGGTTGCCACATGCAACACATCCTTCAACACCTTGGAGCTTTGAGATCCATTCAATGCAACATCTCCCACATGTGTAATCTTGTGCTCAGTGAGATCCCCTATCTCTACATGTCCTTGAGTGATGGGTGAGTGTAAATTAAAGAAAACATCTTTATTGCAACTCATATGGTTGCTACAACCACTATCAATGTACCATGTAAAATCTGAATTTACTCTTTCACTTGAACCATACATCATAAGCAAGTTCTCATTTTTTGAATTTACTGAAGTACTAGCATAATTACCTTGGTTCCTTTTGTATGTTTGATTGTCTCCTCCTTTGGACCAAAAATCTCTTGCATAATGGCCCAGTTTTCCACAATTGTAGAATTCTCCATTTGGATGCTTCTCTTCCATGTGATCTTTCTCCTCTTCCTCTACTCCTTCCTCTTCCTATTGATCCGTAGCTTTGGTTGGAGCCTTCGTGGTTGCTTGTGCTTGAGTTTGAACTTCCTCTCCTTCTACCTTGGGAGTTTTGTCCACCTCTTTTGCATTTGCCTCTACTTGCATAGAAAAATTGGGCTTGGCTGCCCTTTGATTTGGTTCATCTCCTCGGTCACCATCAATGTGACTAATTGATCAAATTCGCGTAGGGAATCCTTCACATAAACTGATGTAGTGAATACTTTCCACCTTTCATCCTCTCTCAAGCCATTGAGAGTGTGCTCAACAAGATCATCATCTTCGATTGGGCTCCCAATTGAGGCTATGGCATCTGCAAACTCCTTAATCTTCAAAATGTACTCATTGATGTTAGTACTTGGTGCTTTCCTAAGATTATTTAGCTCATTCTTGAGCTGAATCTTCCTTGTTTTGGTTGATGAAGAGTACAGTCTCTCCAAGGTCTCCCAAACCTTCTTGGATGTGTCCAAGTCTTGTATATGCCCTATCATGCTATTGCTTATGTGTTGGGATAGAATGAATATGAATCTCCCGTCCCTTTCTATCCATTCATTTAGTGCCTTGACCTGCCCTTGAAGTGGTGCATCTTGTACATGAGGCATTGGCTCTATGTAATCCCCGCAATCCTTTGCCCATAAGGTAGTTGCTAACTCGAAATTTCCATGGTTGATGATTGCCTTTTCTCTAGCTTCTCTATTTGTGCATTATACTCACCCATACTGAGCTCTAAGATGCTCCTCTAGCTTCTCCTCAAGTTTTTGTATGCTTTAGAAGGTGTGGATATTAGCTTTTGATAGCTTCTCCCTTGTTAACCTTCGACTAGTTGAGATCTCGATCGATGTAGCTACCTTTCGATGTCTTCTTGCTTTGATGAGTCCTCCTTGTGCTTCCACGAGTTGTCTTGATCACTTGAAGTTTTCAATATGATGCCACTCATGTCTCCAAGCCTCCAAAATGGCTCTGATACCACTGATGGGGATGATTCTAACACCCCAATGCAACAATGGAAGATGGTTGCCCTCCACTAGGTCCACAAGCAATGATATATGCTCACTGTTCTAATTTTTTCTCTACACCGGTACAGAGAATTAAAATAAAATTTTGCAGACTAATAGTAGACTACAAGAGCTACCCAACATGCTTAAAATCATCCAAAATGGATATTCCAGCTAGGAGAAGCACCCTCTGCAAAACAGGCTACTTGTTTGCAACACTCTCTGCCTATGTGCAGAGATATACCTTCTTCACAAAGTTGGCAATTTCTCAAAACTCACTCAGCCAAATACCTTGCAACTTTGGAAAAGTTTTGGGTCCTATATGATAGAACAAATGAAGGTTGAAATCAATAAAAATGAGTATAATAAGAGAGCAAACAATGCTCTCCAATATGGTACAATCAGATTTGAAAAAACCTAACTACACCTCTAGATAGAGAGGAGCAAAATCATGAGAAAATGAGGTAAGCAAGCAAGGGGGCTTCTTGCTAGAGTTTATGACTTCACTAAACTAAGTGGGAAACTCTTGGAATGCATACAACTCAAGAAACAAAAGCGGGATGATGCTTATATAGAGTTTTACGTTTTCTACAATCTAGCTAACCACCCACCAATCAGTGTAGGTGCACTTTTTGGTAGCTGATTCGATGTGATTTGAATTTGATTGAGTTTGTTGGAGCTTCTAACTTTATTCCATGACTTTGTATCCTCTTTTTTTATTAGTCCACTTGCAAAACTCGTGATTAAGCCTTTTTGCATGATTGAGACTTGATTTTCAACAACCTGGACAATGCATAAACCTACTCACCTATGAGACAGCAAACTGAATATCTGGCCGAGTAATGCATAAGTAAATCAAGCATCCAACAGCCTGCTGATAGAGAACAACATCAAATGCATCTCCAACATCATGAAGATTCAATCGTAAACATGTCTCCATAGGAGTGGCAATAGGCTTATAGTCTTCAAGGCCAAAATATTGCAATAATGTGTCAATATATTTTGTTTGACACAAAGCCATCCCACCATCAACTTGGATAAAGGGAATGCCCAAATAGTGATGTAAATTCCCCAAATCAGACATCTCAAATGAGGCATGCAAATCAGCCTTAAAATCAACAATATGCATGTCATGAGGACCAGTGAGGAGCATGTCATCCACATACACCACAATGATAAGAAGAACATCATTAACACACTTAACATATAAGGTGCTTTTAGTTGGACTGTTTTCAAAACCATGTGCAATGAGATAGGCATGTATCTTTTCATACCAAGTACGTGGTGCTTGCTTTAAACCATATAATGCCTTCTTTAACCTGCACACCTGGTTTTCATGCCCTTTCTGCACAAAGCCACAGGGCTAAAAAACATACACTTCTTCATGCAAGTCACCATTCAGAAATGCTATTTTAATATCCAACTGATGTATATTCCAGCCATGATGAGCTAGAAGTGCACAAATGCTCCGAACAGTAGTCATTCGACAAGTAAGAGCAAAAGTTTCATCAAAATCAATGCCTCTTTCATTTGCATAACCCTTTGCAACAAGCCTAGCTTTATACCTATCAATTGTTCCATCAGGTTTACACTTCAGCATGTATACCCACTTAGTGCCAATGGCCTTCTTACCAGGAGGGAAGTCACATAAAGACCAGGTACCATTTTTCATGATAGCATCATATTTAGATTACATTGTAGAGACTAGAGGCATCCATAACGCAGCAATCTGATGCAAAAGAGGCACTATGAGAGCCTGACCCAATACTATATGACAGAGGTGCATCTAATTTGTTGTCATGCAAGGTCTGCACCAACCATTTTGGCATAGTCTTTGCCTACTCAATATCAGCTCTCTCATCAACAAGTGCATCATGTAAATCTGCATCAGAAATGGAATGATCTGCATCATCACATGAAACCTGCAATGGCTGAGAAGTTGCCTCATTAGAACAAGCACTAGACTGTCCACCTGTAAAAAGAGGCCGCAAAGTATCATACATGTCTTTGGAGCTAACAGATGTCTCCGTAGTACATGAAAGCAATGGTTGAATAGCATCTTCCACAAAAATTACACCACAACTAACCAGAATGCATTTAGTCTGCGGTTGATACAAATGATAGCCTTTACTTTCAGAACTGTACCCAACAAAAATACATTTTATTGGTTTGTCATCCGATTTTCTACGATGTTGTTCAGGGACTAATGCATATGCCAGATAACCGAAAACACGCAGATGAGCAACAGTTCGCTTGCCACCATGCGAAGCCTCATATGGAGTGATAGACTACAACACTTTAGTGGGACACCTGTTCAATATATATGTTGCACTCATAATAGCCTCAAGCCAGAAACTGTGGTAAAGCCTGACTCTTGACCATATGGTTGTTCCATGTAAACTTCATCTGAAATGTAACCATTCAAAAATGCATTTTTCACATCTAATTGAGATAATTTCCAACCTTTGCAAGTAGCAATAGCTAGGAGAGTCCTTATGGTTGTCATCTTTGCAACAGGACTATAAGTTTCATCCTAGTCCCCACCATATGTCTATGCATATCATTTAACAACAAGTCTGGCTTTGTACCTAGACACACTTCCATCTACAAATCTTTTTGTTTTTTAAACCCACTTGCATCCAATTACCTTCTGATTAATTGGTTTATGTACCAATTCCCAAGTCTCATTCTCAATGAGTGCATCATACTCATCCTTCATAGATTTTTCCCAATTCTCCTTTTCTTTGGCTTCATCATATGTGGATGGGTCTTCATCTGCTTTTATCATGTAAGCATAATCTTTAGTAGTCGAGAATGAAGTATCATAGCTATACTTCGCGGGTTGCAGTTTGTGCCTTGATGATCTTCTGAGTTCTCCACTTCCTGAAGTTTCTGGTTCATCACATTCTGGATCAAACCTTGGCATTTCTTCAACTTAACTACCAAGTACTTTGCTCATCAAATGTGACATCCTTTGATACAAGAAATTGCTTCGTAGATGGACTCCACAACCTGTATCCCATTTGCTTATCATCATAACCAATGAACATATATTTTTCAACCTTTGGTTCCAATTTATGCCTTAATTGAGAAGGAACATAAGCATAAACTAAGCAACCAAATACTTTGCAATGATGTAATTGTTAGATATGCTCAATACTCCACCCTCATGTGACCACAAACCATCCATGGTTCTCTAAGTTGTAAGACCCCATTATGAGGAGAAGCCATTATGAGAGCCCGGACATTTGTGGAAGCCTAATTTCCAATTTAGATGAGGTCTACGTGTGACTGTTGAGGGTTGTAGATGATCCTTGTGAGCCTAGCCATTAGGTTAGGTAGGGCATAAGCTTCTAGGCCATTAGGTTGCCATTTAAGGTGAAAATAAAGGCCCTGTGGCATCGCGTTGTCGGAAGGATTTCCTCACTCGAATTGTCATATGGAAAAATAAAAATAATTTCCTTTAGAGCCAGCTAACTGATATCTCTCTCATATTTTTTATAATGCATTGTTTTGAAATGACTAATGTTTTTCTTTTGAGTACCTGCAGATAACAAAAACAAGAAGAGCTGAATTAAGAGAAGACCTCATCTCTATTAGTTAAAGACATATTTGTGTATGTATGTAGATGCAAGAGAATAAGTGCCTTACTCATGGAGGAGGAGCTGCGGCTCAAGGCAAGGAGTGGTGGTAGCAAAGGAGATGTTGTGAATTCTGGTATTGCGATACCAAAACTGAATTGGTCATGATACTTGGACTTTGTGAAGTCCAAATTTAATCATTTTTGGGAATATGTGCACCTTGTGTCCTTCTTGTCAGAGTTTTGTGGCTATTGCAAAAAAATCTCTAAGGTATCCAATGATATCACACTTACGATACCTCATGGATGTCGTTTCGCATCCTATGAGTGGTCAATCAATTTTTTTAGCTTTGCATAGTTAAGTACTCACCTCAAAGAGTATTTCCTCATGTTTTTGTGGCTAACCACTTACTACACTCTGCATTGTTGAAGGGTTTTGTAGAAAGGAGGGAGAATTTTGGATGAAGTTCTTGAATCAGAGAAATCCAAGCTTATTCGTAAACTAAGAGAAATTGATAGAAAAGATATGTATCATGGAGGCTTTAAATTTTAGTATCTCCTTAGCTTGATCCATTAATTAAATAAATTCATACACACCTAAGTTCTCATCAAAGGCTAGGGCCAAAAACTTCACCTTAATTCAAGAATTTGTCACCTTCAAATTTCATTTTCACTCAACGATTGTCACTAAATTGCCATGGATGTGATTTTCTTTATTGATCAGTTTGCTGATAAGATGAATTTCATAGCATTAGTATTGAAGACATGTTACTCACGTTTTTGTTGTAATATGAAAATGTAGGTTTAAAATTTTAAAGTGTAATTTAGCAACGCCTATGATTATAAAATCTTACACTTATACACACACCGACACACAACAATCAAATAAACTTTGGAAAATTACGTAATCGACAAACTCCAATTTCTACCTGCTAAAGATCTCGCTTTACTGTTTACTCCCTTATATCAATCAAATCAAGCGCATTGCAATGAAGCATCCAGTAATGCAGTTACCATGCACTGCCCTAAGAGATATTGAAAATTTTTTGGTACAAGTGACACACCAAGAAACCATGCGCAAAGGACCCTTCCTATATTGTTTATTTCTTACATAGAATTCAGAGCACTACAGCTACGCATCCAATAATATATCTTTCATGGAACAACTTCATGTTTGTCGTCTTATGCCCTTTTGACCTTCACCTCTATTTAGATGTATGATACCCACTTCCCTACAAATGATCTTGCAAGAGTAAAATGCATCTATGAGTGTCCACTAATAACTTCTAGAGTAAAAAAATCAATTCTCTACATGATCATGCCCATATTTTCTTATATAGGTCTGCATTGTGTGCACAACAACATTGATTGCACTGTGTGCTATGTTTTTGTTTTTCATTACGTTTTGCTCATCTGCGTTTGTACAGTGACTCAATGTAGCAGACTCATGTAAAAAAATGGCATGAACTCTGCCACTTTCAAGTGAGAAGCACTATACCATAGTTTTCTCAGAATCTACTGGTTATAGTCAAAATTATCTTAAATATCCTTATAGCTTTCAATAATGATGATTAGCAAGTGGATGCTCTTTCTCCTCCATGTATTCACATTTTTGATAGAGAGAATGTTTCAATAAAGATGAATCTTCTCAGAGGTTGTACAAAGCACCAAATAAATTGAGGAAGGAACAATTGATCTGGTAGACGCTTAACTCTCCATGCCATCACTGCTCTTTCCTCCACATATCCATACTAAATAACATGCTATGGCTAGACATTGAATCTTGATCCCACACATGCAGAAGAGCTAGTTGTTGTTGCTTTGCCACCTATTCTCATAGCTTACTAGCTTGCCTTCTAATTTTATTCATGACATCAGATATTATCGTACGCATTAGAAAGAGGGAAAGCATATACTGAAGTCATGACTCTAAAGATTTGTACACAAATGCTGAGTTGCAATGGAAATCTTCAAGTTGTGCAACTCTTGCCGAAGATGCCCCTATGATCATTCAAAAGACCTCATAGAAGCTGCCTATGTATAGAAGTGAATCGCCTGCCCCCTTTAGCTGATGCACATCCTTTTGATCTCCTAGTTCCCCTTGAATCCTTCCCTGAATCAGCCACCTTACTAGATGATCCTTCCCAAACTAAAGAAACCCTTTTAGATCTGCCCCTTTAGGGCATTACGTTCTATCATAGAAAAAAGGGAAACAAAAACTTCCTCTCTCCATGTTATCCTTATTTTGACTCTTGTTTGATAGAGAAAAGTATGGCAACAATCTCCATGATTCACATGATACACATGCTATCGGAAGGATTTCATCACTTTGACCGCCATTCAGAAAAATTAAAAATTTCTTTTCAAATTGGTCATTCCTAAACTCTCAAATAACTTCATTGATATGATTTATTGAACTGATTTACCTCTCTTTTGAGTATCTGCATGTTGAAGAAGATGAATATATATCCAATCAAAATAAGAGAGGATCATTAAACCTTCATTAGAATTTTTTACTTTATTTGTATTTACATCCTCTTTCATATAACCTCTTTTTGTACTTCTGTTTTAAGTAATTGTGTTTCCTTCTATATGTTCTTGTGAGGAACTTGAGAGGATGTAAGCAGTTAAGCTAATGTGAATGTATTTCTGTCTATACATCCATGCATGGATAATCATTGATGTTTGTATGTGCTTCATAAGAGTAAATATTTATATATGCCTTTGAGGGTGTCTAGAAACTTAAGTTCAAGGGGTATGTATGTGGATATGAATATGAGCCTAAGAATATGTGAGCATACCCTAGGTACCTGAGTGATGCATGTAGGGTACCCCATGATTTTGTAAAAATTATCCTATTAAAAAGTGCATTTAGCCTTGTACATATGTGCTTATGAACAATTGAACATATACCCACGTATATACATGTGCATTGATATTAGATGCATGGATAAAATTGAATTGTATCTATGTCCATATGTTCTTGTCTATCTGTGTTTATGTGTTTGAAAAATAAGAATGTGTGTTTTTGAATTTATATATGAATACCTATGTGTATATGCGCTGAAGTGGAGGTTATGTTTAAATGCATGTTTTCCATGTATGGTTATAAATATGTGTGTGGACCATATGGATATGTATCAACCCAGCTCAATTGCGCTTATCAAGCACACGGTACTGGCGCAACCCGATATTACATAACCTCGATTTAGAATTGATTTTTAGTGCATACGCATTGTTGATCTATATCTCACTCTAGTTCAACAAGATTGAGGTACTATTCTAAGCTTTTGCAGGTTGCGCACTCATCAGGTTCAGCAGAGAGAAACAAGTTGCATTGTATGTTATTAATGATGTTGAGCTCGAGTGCTACCATGGCAAATGATATGAAATTGCTAAGCATGTTGTCGCATCATGCTCCTCGATCCAGATTATCGATTGTCCCTCATAGGCAAGCTATCCAAGCCATACCTCTGAAGACTAAGCGGCATGTCTTATTTGGACGAGGAGGTCTTCTTTGAAATGGTAGTTCATTCGTAGAGGGACAAAGACCTTTTCTTTCCCCCCTCCCATGGTTGCAAGCACACAATGCGCAGAACAGAGCGCTGAGAGGCAAGAGTAGAAGAGAGCACTGAGAGGCGAGAGCAGAAGAGAGCGATGAGAGGCGAGAGCAAATAGAATGCAGAGAGAGAGAGAGAGAGAGAGAGAGAGAGAGAAAGAGAGAGAGATTAATGATCAGCTACTATGGATGTTGCTGCGATAGACAGGAAGCACATAGAGAGAGAGGGTGGGCGTGGTCAACTGTAGGTCGAAGGAAAGCGCACAAAGAGAGAAAGTGTCAGAGAGAGAGAGAGAGGGCCATGGTTGGCTGCAGGTCGAAGGAAAGTGCACAAAGAGAGAAAGTGTCTGTGAGAGAGAGAGAGAGAGAAGGAGAAGAAAATGCAAAAAGGAACACATGGGAGAAAAACGAACAAAAAGATAAAGAGAGACAGAGAGAGTTTGGTATGCATGCATATGTGAATTTATGTGCAGTGTGTATTTATGTTTAATGGATGTGAATATGGATGTAGTTAAATAAATGATTATGTGTAATATGTGCATGTGTATGTATGTGTGAAAAAATGCATGTGCATAAGTATGTACAAATATGTGCATGAGCATGTGTTCATAGGAATGCATAAATGCATAGGTCTTAGTAAATAGGCATGTGCACCTATATTGGTAAATGATACATATCTATCTGAGCATGTATATGAATGCATATGAATATAAGTTCAATGCATGTTTAAAAGCAAAATGAAACGCATGTATGTGACAGAGAAATGAGAACATACATATGTATAAGAGCATGCATAAATATGATTGAAAATGCTTATGCATAAAGTGCATGCATGCTCATAAGTGTGTGTGCATAGACATATGAAATTATGACATGTGTAAGTGCATGAGCTGGCATGAATACATGTGTGAGCATGCATGAGCATGCATGAGCATGCATGAGCAAGTATGTGCATATATATGAGTAATGCATGTATGTAAGAGCATGTTCATATGAGAAAGATGTATGAATGTGCATAAGTGTACAAAAATGCATACATGTGCATACGTGTATGCATGTGAATGAATGTATGAATATTAGTGTGTGTACATGTATACACAAGTAAGAGAAAGTTATATATATGTGTATATATGCTCGAGTATTGAGAGATGCACATGTATGAATGAAGCATGCATATGAGAGAGTTATATAGACGCATATGCACAAGAATATGAACATGTGTGCATATACATGAGTAATGCATACATGAGAATGTAAAGTTGTATGCTTTTGAGAAATATGCATATGCATGAGAATATGAAACATGCGTTAGAATGAGAAAATGCATATGCATGAATGAATACTTGTGTATGATCATAAGTTAGTATGTATGCATAAGAAATGGAAGCACGCATGTGTATTTGACCATGTGCTCAATTATGCATATATGCATGTTTGTGTAAGGATGATTTATATAGGTATGCGAATGATCATAAACGAATACATATGCATGTGTGCATAAGTATATGAAAATGTGTGGATATGCAGATACTTCAAAGAAGATGCATGTGTCAGTAAACATATATGTGTGTGTAAGCATATATGTGTGTGTAAGAATGAATGTATACATGTTAGTATAAATGCATGTGTATATATGCATGAGGATCTCATGTGCATAAATACATGTTTAAATGATTGAGTTTATGCATATGTGATAGTGTTTTCATGTACATGAGTGCATATGTAATGGGAGTATGAACTAGGGAAAACATTAAGGGTGATTTATAGCCCAATGGCAGTTTTTTTGCAATTTTGAGAAAAAATGACTATTCTAATGACTTTGTAGGATCTTATATTAGCCCAAGAAATTATAGGTTAGATGCCCTCAATGTGGATATATTTGCCACTAATATAAGTTACTTCTCATATGTCTGGTATAATTTTGCCAAATAGGTACATGTCTATTTGGGGGCACTGTCCTTTCACTTCTTTACGCTTGGGTATCTCTCTCAATGATGAGCAGTGTCCTTTCACTTCTTTACGCTTGGGTAGCTCTCTCAATGATGAGCTCCTCCCCCTCTTATGCGCGCGCATGAACAGGCCATACAGAATTTAAAAGTCATAAATCCCACATTTGAGGGATTTTTGGGCATACCTACAAGAGGAGCGCTCTGCTTTCATTCCCTTCAAGCGTGGTTGATCTCTCAATGAAGAGCACCATCTCTCTCCTCTTCTCGTGCGCAAGCATGAAGAGGAATAAAGAAAAGGGATTCGTCCTGGAGGGGAGTTCTCTTCTGCATTTTGTGAGGGGTTGTATTTAACTCATGTGACCTCTTATATGGGACTATGAAGGAAAGACATAGGCTGTCAATGAGATCCTCTAATCCCTTGCATATGGGATGAAATGGGAGCCAAAGATGGCTCCGTATTCTCAAATTTTTTAGAGTTTGGATTCCTCTTGATCGTGTTGAGGTTGAAGGGACCTCATCTCTAAAACTAAAGTTCCATAAAAAAATGTCAGGAATATTCGCCAAATATTTCTATAGTTCCAATGAAAGGTATCATGAATATTTGCCCACATTTATATACTTCTGTACTAAGAAGGGGCTCTTATTTTTTTCCCTAGTATGAACATGTATGCATTTGTTTTGATAGATTTGTATTTTACTACCTACAATTAGCAGTAAATGATACACTTAAAGTGCTTAAAGAATTGAATCTATTGTTGCCGCACATTGTTTGAGTCATTTCATTCCTCCAAGACATAGAGTTTATGCGATAGAAGGATGCAGAACATTGATCATCATGTGAGGGATTTTCAATCTATATTTGACATGCCTATTGCGAGTCAAAATTTTACACAAGAACATTTGATAGTTTTTTATGCTACTCCTAGTGCATGCTAACACACATTCTGTAGGACTGTTCTCATACACTGGATTATGAGCAAGTCTGCAGGGTTTTCTTTAGATGATTCATAAGTATATCCTCAAACATTGTGTGGACAAATTTCATATGTGCACTGTTGATTGATTTAATGATTCAAGTAATGCAATTTCTAATGAATGATTGATACATGTACATTATGCAATAAATTAGATAATGAATGATTGATACATGTACATTTATGAATGTGAATTAATGTTAAAGCGTATATACATGTATGAGATCGATAGATGCATATATGCATGTGGATAAACAGAATGTGCATACATGTAAGAGAACATGAACATAAAAATGTAATAAAATAAGGTACATGTTTTGGAATGCATATGCGCATATGAATTATGCATGCATATGAGAGAGTTGAACACATGGATGAATGTGTTAAAGCATGCATGTGTAACTGCATATATGCATAAAAACATGGATGTGAACATAAGTGTATTAGAGTAAATATGTAGCAATGCATGTGCATATATGTGATTCTATAGAGTACATTAAAGATGCATATGCATGAGTATTAAATATATGTATAATTTCAAACATGTATGTAAGTAGTGTATGCATGAACGCATTCATATGTGTGTATGATCATACATAAGAGAGTATGTGTACATGCAGATGCAGGTATATACATGAGTAAACACCTGTATATAATTAAGTAAATGTTTATGATAATGCACATGAGTATGTATGTGAGTGTGAAAGAATGCAGGTATATAAGGTAATGTGCGCATATATGCATGAGAATGATAGGAACGTGCATGTGTGTAAATACGAATACATGTATATTCATAAATTTAAAGTGTATGCACATGCATGAGTGCATGTATATACATGCGAGATACTATGTATATAAATTGATATGTGCATTTGCATATATGAAAGAACACGTTTGTGTGAGAAAGATTACACGGGTGTATGCATGCATGAAAATGCATGCATGTAAGTAAGAGAATGTGATGTTTGTATATATGCATGAATGCATGTAATAAATAAGCGTGAGCATGTATGCAAGTAATTGATGCATGTGTACATTTATATGAGTGAGAATGCATGCTTGAAAATGAGTACATATATGTGTTGATATATTTAGGTAGTGATGTGTGTGAACACTCTAGGACCGCTGTGGTGGTGATCGCAATCCGGGTGGATCGGGTCTGCTCGTGGCACACACAGGGTGTATGAAGCTAATAAATATTGGAAAGTTTAAGGACGTGAAAGTGAAATTAATGTTGAGTATGGAGAAGAGAGAGATGTTGAAGTGATTATGGGAATGGGAATGTAGGAGTGCAAGTTAGATTGATGAACATGAATGATAAGAATGAAAGAAAACCATACACACGAATCAAATTTGGAAGGAAGAATGGTCCATTGAAGGAGCTTCTTAAACACTTCCTAATTCCAATCCATATGCATAGTCTTCTTTGGATGATATGTATGCATGACGAGAATAGATGGAATCCTTACACATAAATTAGTTTTGAAAGGAAGAATGGTCCAATATTGGAGCTTCTTATACACTTTCAGAAACTAATCAATATGTATGGGTATGTATGGATTATATGCATGCAAGTGAATTATGATGATAGAGTTTAATCACAAGCTCATTGAAACATCCTCACTGGTTCAACGCAATCCTGTAGAGCCTTCTCACACACAGAAGAAAATAGAAGACATGTAAAAATACTTAAGAAACTGAGAGAAAAGAGAGAAGAGACAAGTGATAAGTGACATGAATTAAAAGGATTTGAATTGAGTTACATGTATAAGATCGTCGTGGTACGTCAAGCTAAGCAGTCTACTGATCAAAGGCGGTTCCAACCTTCAAATCATGACAGTTCAACCGAATGTCACACGTAAGAAGGTGAGTTCTACTTCATTGACCCTATGTATGTCTAGGCTCGTAACGTCTAACTAAAGAAGTCTAAGACTCATTAAAATCAGCTCTAACTCACTCACACGCTCCACCGAGGGTGAGTCAAGATAGAGATGCTGGTTTCAAGAGCCTATCCTAGATTGGAGTTCTAACTTAAATTTGAAACTAGGTACTATACTCATACTAGCCCACCTTGGATCCTCACTCGCTCAACCGAGGGTGATCGTCTCAAGGAAACCATAAGCTAGCAAGAGCCCTATGGATGCCTAACAATGATGCTCTAGGAGTTTGGAGGGGGGTTTATATAGTTTTTTGAATGAATCTGGGCCCTTGGATCTAGAGAAATCAACTCTTAACTCTAGGATCACTACTTTCGATTACAACCATTTGATTAATCAAATCAATGGCTTGGAATTGTTCTTTCCATCAAATATAGAATATAGTGTAAAGGAGTGAAATTTAGGCGCCCTCATTCTCCACCATTGGATCTGGGGATGATCTGGACCGTCGGATCAGTGCTGACATCAATTCGGATAAGATAAGCCACTATTTTTGGAGAAACACTGCATTATTGATCTTTGATTGTCAAAAACGTCTTCTTTTATGGAAAAACTCGTGGATCCTCCTTGCTTTGAGCATAAGTGCATCTCTACCCTTGAATATGAGCTCATCTCGATCGTACAACATGGCTCAATCAGCTTTCGCCATGTGGTGGCCCTTCAGCCCTTCAATTTGCTTAAACTAGAAAACTGCGGTGATCCTGAAAACTGGACTTTGTGCTCTTTGACCCTCCAAATAGGCTTTGATGAAGATGAAACTTTGTAGGACTATGTTTCCAAAGAACTCCTTCAGGAATATGCAAAAAAAACTTCCATCTGAATCTTCCTTGTACAAGTTTGTCTACGTTTGGAAGCTTGCAAGGTGGCATTAAGGTTTCTAGGAAGCTCTGATAGCCTTGAAACTTTGTACAAATATGTAGCCACATATGCTCTTTATACATGCCAAACCATATGGCTAACATAAATTTCTATACAAGAATTTGTAGGGTCAAACTAGAAAATTACATTTTTACAAAATGAACATAGCATATCAATGTGCTACAAAATCCATTTTCTGCTGAAATTTGGGCTATAGACTGCCTTTGACAATCTTTACAAGTATATGAGTTTTCATCTAATTTGGTGATAATGAAATTTTTGCCCTAATTTCCTAACTTTGATCAGCTTTGACCGCTACCATGGACTTTCTTGATTTCTTTGAAACTTTGTATGTGAGCTTCCTTTGACATCCTTGATGCATCCTGGACGTCTCGGGGAATTCTGGCTACCTTCACCAAATATGTTTTTTGTAGACCTTCACAGGTGAGAGAGGAGAGAAAATCTCGACGACACCGCCGGGGCAGTTTTTTCCCTCTTTAGGAGGTTTTCTTTCTCCTGGCTTGTATATAAGCATATTTCCCTAACAGGCTTCTAATCTTTGTACATTCTAGTGGTAATACATTCAGCGTTGTGTGTTGTGCTCCAAGCTTCTTCTTCTTCCTTATGTTGTTCGTGTGCTCCCGTAGATGTCTAACTCCAACAATTGGTATTAGAGCAGGTTGCTGCTTCATCTAGGGTGTTGTCTACACCTCTCCAATTGCAGTTTCAAAATCACACAAAATTTGGTAAGCATACTCAAGGTGTTTCAGAGATCAAAACAACTTCATTGTCTGGTGTTGAAATCTCGATCTGAGCTTGTTTCGGCCTCAGAATGCACTGTCAAAGTGCATGTGCAGGCTATTTTATCTTTTTGTGCCAAAGGTATATACTAGTTTCGGTTCGCCAATATAAGCGTCTCAGAGTCTACTACACGTTTAGCAGAATTCATCTAAGTAGTTCTATTCAACTTTTTAAGATACACTCAAATTTTTGCATCAAGGTATTTTAGTCATCGGCCATGGCTAAAAGCAGTGATGTATTCTGTATGTTGGCTGTTGAGGATAAGTTGGATGGTACCAACTATCCATTATGGAATTATATGATGCATCATGTATTGGTCGCAAAAGGACTATGGAATATTGTGCAGGGTGTTGAAAGACATCGTGTTACACCTGTGAATATAGGTACTACAAATACAGGTGCTAGAGTTGATGGAGATGGTTTTGAAGATTATGATATTCTATAGATTCCTATTCGTGCTACTGTTTCTGTTGCACCTACTATAGAGCAAATTCGTTGGGATGGCAAAGATGCTCAGGCACATGCATTGATAGCTTTGTCTATCAAACATGTCATTATTCCTCACATTCACTCTTGCAAAATAGCTAAGGATACTTGGGATACACTTACCACATTGTACCAGGCTAGGAATGAGGCTCATGTTGCTTACCTCCGAAAACAAATGGAGAGTGAGCACATGAATGAAGGTGATTCTATGGACACTTTTCTCACAAAGATCAAGGATTTGAAAGAACAGTTGATTTCTACCGATGAAGTTATACCAGATAGCTGACTTGTGCAGACCATTCTGAATGGTCTTCCTGAGTCATATAAGAGTTTTGCTTCTACTCTTTGTTTGATGATGAACGGCAATCCAAATGCCTTGTCATTTGAGGAGTTCGTCTATGTTATGTTGCAAGAAGACTAGTCTAGGCAGAACAAGTCTATTATGCATGTTGCACATCAAGCTTTCTTGGCTAGTTAAAAGGGCAAAGGTAAATGAAGCTCTTCTACTAGTAAGCAAAAACCTACAAGTGCTACATATTCGAAGAAGGAAGACAAAGATGAGAAGAAATTAAAAAAGCAGAAATTGTTTTGCAAATACTGTAAAGCAAATCATCATGTCATCAAGAGTTGACCACAACTGGCTGCTAAAGAGGCAAAGAAGAAAGAGGCCGGATTGGTTGTTGCATAGGCCTCTACATCAAAAATAGAGTCTACTAATCTTGTGCAGGAAGAAGAATGGGCGTCTACTACTGTTTTCACTTTTGATCCATCTTCTCATGAGCAATGCATGTCTGCAGTAGACTTAGATATTTGGTACTTTTATAGTGGGGCGATGAAACATATTACCTCGAAGTGCAGTTTCTTCTCTTCACTCGAGCCTGCCCCTATAGGGAATAATGTTACATGCGCCAACAACTCCTAATATCCTATTATAGGAGTTGGTAAGGTCATTTTGACTATTGTTGATGGTAGTTCTTTCACTTTGTTAGATGCTTTGTTTGTGCCAAGGATCAAGAAAAATCTGTAATCAGTTTCTACATTAGCCAAGATTGGCTTGGTTGTAAATTTGTTGATGATAGATGTACAGTTCATAATCTGTGGAATGGCGACATCATTATTGCTTCTGGCATTTTATGTCGTGGGCTGTATAATTTCATAGACTATGAAAGATCTGTAAATGATTTGGCATGTCCAATACATGATTCTCAGGCTATGAAAGATGCAAAGCTTTGGCATGCATGCTTTGGCATGCATGCTTTGGTCATCTGAATTTTGCTAGTTTTCTATGCCTACAGAAAACTGAAATGGTGTCCTCTTCGCCTAAACTTGAGGCACGTGGTAAACATGTATATGAAGATTGTATTTTGGGCAAAATGCAGGATTCTTCCTTTCCAAAAGATGTCGCCTACTAAAAAATTGGAGCTTGTACATAGTGATGTCTGTGGTCCTATGCAGACACCTTCTTTTGGGAACTATCTTTACTTCATGACTTTCATCAATGATTTTTCTAGGCATGCATGGGTATATCCATTGAAGGCAAAGTCCCAAGTGTTTATGTGCTTCAAACAGTTTCTGGTTTTGGCTAAAAATCTGTCAGCATGTAAAATGGGCACCCTCCATTCTGATCGAGCGGGGGAATATATGACTTTTGACTTTAATGCATTTCTGGCTGAACCTGGGATAAAACATCAGTGTACAGTGCCGTATACACCTCAACATAATGGATTTGCTCAACAAAAGAAGAGTTCACTGATGGAGATATGGTTTTAAAGATCAATTTTATCCAGGTTATGTGTGTAAGCTCAAGAGAGCTTTGTATGGCTTGAAGCAAGCCCCAAGGGCATGGAATTATAGGCTTGTAAAGTTCTTGAAGGAACTTGGTTTTCAAGCATCAAAGGCAGATAGTAGCTTGCTAGTCAAAGCAAGTGAAAATGGATTTATATATGTTTGTATTTATGTTGATGACATAATACTTATAGGTACAGATGACAAAGGCATTCAGAAGCTTAAAAGGGAAATGGAGAAAGAATTCAAGACTAGTGACTTGGGAGATTTGTCATATTTTCTAGGAATGGAGATTTTATATACTCAACATGGAGTATATGTAACTCAAAAAAGGTATTTGAAGAATTTGCTAATCAAATTTAAAATGGAAGATTGCAGCAACTCCAATGCAGGTGAATCAAAAATTGAGTAGATAAGGAGGAGAAGAACTCAAAGACATGAAGCTTTATCAGAGTTTGGTGGGTAGCTTGATTTATGCTACATTAACAAGGCTTGACCTATCATATGCAGTTGGAGTTTTATCTCAATTCATGCATTGCCCAAGAAAGGTACATTGGATTGTAGGACAAAGGGTATTAAGATATATCAAGGGTACACTTGAAGAAGTTTTGTATTATGGGTTCACATGAGATACAAGGATCAAGATTTTTAGTAATGCAGATTGGGTAGGTAACTCTGATGATAGAAAATCAACACGTGGGTATTTGTGTTATGTGGGAGATAAATTGATTCCTTGGTGTTCTAAGAAGCAACACACAATTGCTTTATCATCTACAGAAGCAGAGTATAAAGGCATGGTTGAAGCTGCAAAGGAAGTGATATTGTTGAAAACTCTCATGAATAGTTTTGACATCAATCAGAGTATTCCAATTATTTGTGGAGATAATATGAGTTATTTACATTTGGAAGCTAATCCTTTGTGGTGATGAGTTTGTACATACATACCTATATTTACTAGTATAGAGTCGAGACATAAGAGGGAGAAGAGATATAGAACAAATATAGATGAGTAGAAGAAGATTTCGTGTGATGAATGTATGAGATTCATCAATGAGATGTTTTCCATGAGAATAGAAGAAAACTTCTGAAATCAATGTCGCGATCCTTTCTCCATTTCTCCTTTTGTGTTTGATCATTTCAGAAATCCTTTGCTAGATGTCTAAGTCCATGGTCACGATTTGAGAGTCTAATTGTAATCAGGCTGAGAGAATTGTAAGTAGGAATATTTGTATGTGAAGAAGTGATAAGTGTCTTCTGAAACAGGTGCAATCTCAATGATTAAAGAATTGATCAGATCTCATTGCATAGTGTAAAGTTTTACACAAATGAGGAGTCAAAATCTAAGTTGGAAGGTAAGCCATCTATTTCTAAAAGAATTTCATTAAACGGGTTATATTTTGTGAGAACCAACTGTTTAAAGTTGCATATGTAAAAGTCGCCTGTAGAAAGTGCTTGTTCTAGACACAGGTTTACTTATTGAAGTAAATCTAAAGTTTTGTAAGTTCTTTTTAAGTAGAATTGTATCCTTGACATGAATTGTATCCTGATCTACGAGTACAATTGTATCCTTGACATGAAGCTTTATCAAAGTTTGGTGGGTAGCTTGATTTATGCTACATTAACAAGGCCTAACCTATCATATGCAGTTGGAGTTTTATCTCAATTCATGCATTGTCCAAGAAAGGTACATTGGATTGCAGGACAAAGGGTACTAAGATATATCAAGGGTACACTTGAAAAAGGTTTGCATTATGGGTTCACATCAGATACAAGAATCAAGGTTTTTAGTGATGCAGATTGGGCAGGTAACTATGATGATAGAAAATCAACACATGGGTATTTGTGTTATGTGGCAGATAAATTGATTTCTTGGTGTTCTAAGAAGCAACACACAGTTGCTTTATCATCTACAGAAGCAGAGTATAAAGGCATGGTTGAAGTTGCAAAGGAAGTGATATGGTTGAAAACTCTCATGAATAGTTTTGACATCAATCAGAGTATTCCAATTATTTGTGGAGATAATATGAGTTCTTTACATTTGGCAGCTAATCCTTTGTTTCATGTCAGGACTAAACATATTGAGATCCAATATCATTTTCTGAGAGAAAAGGTAATTGACAAAAAGATAGAGATCATGTACACTCCTACAAAAGATCAAGTTGCAGATATGTTGACAAAGATTTTGGATGGACCTAAGTTGTAGAGGTTTAAAGAAATAGCAGGTATAAAGAAAAGTCAAGTAATCCATTAAGGGAAAAAGTGAGCCCTACATGGGCCTTGTAAGGATCCCTAATTTTTAGGGATTAAAATGCTTAATCCATGAGTTTAAGGAGCCACATGAAACCACTAGTGGTATTGCATAATAAAACAATGTAGATGAAATATCTTCTTTTCTCTCTCATATGTGAGCATCTCTGAGCCTTTAGATTGATCCAATCAATGGTGTACATCAAAGTACACTTTAATGTAGAGAGAGAATACAAGAGAACTTGTTGGAATGGGGACAAGATTTCAAACTCTCTCTACAAAAACGTCGGCCCTCGGATCATCCCAAATCTAATGAATGCGTGCGAATGGGGCTGAGCCTCTTTTTTTTGATGCATTCCGGCCGTCAGATGTGAGGCACATCTAGTGGCTACAATTTGAAGGTGCTTTTTTTTATGTTTGCGGTGAATCCAAGCCATTAGATCCTTCCTAGATCTAATGGCTACAAACTTAAGCGCTCAAATTTCAGGGAATTCAAATTGGACCATTTGATTGAAGCTGAAATCCAATGGTTCTCTCCAAAAGTCACCTCTTGTAATGATTGCATGGATTTCATCCATTCAATCTCAAGCTAATCCAAGGGTGCAAATTCATCCGCCCCTTGACTTTTTGAATTCAACTGTGGCCCTTAAATATTCTATGAATCGAATGGCTCTAAATGAGTTCCAAGGTTCTCAAAACCATCCTCAAAGAAAAACCACCAATTCTAGATGGTTTCTAGCTCTTTGACCACACAAAAACAAGGGAAGCCTATGCCTATTCTATGTGATTAAGGGACTGGATTGTGGTCACCACCCTCTTCTCATTGGTCCATGCCTAATCACTCCTTAATCTAAAAGACCCATGTAGGATCCATTTTTCCTCCTAATGCACAATTAAAGATTGAGGGGGAGCTGTTGGAGTTGGATAATCATTAATTGATGATTACAATGAAGATTGAAGAGTGAACATGAAGAAAAGAACAAAGAATGGAGCATAAAGGAAAGAGGAAATCAGAGAATAGTGATTTGTATATACATGTACATTAAGCATGTCATTAGTTCACTTATGCCTTTGTAATGGTGATGAGTTTGTACAGATATACCTATAGTTACTAGTATACAGTCGGGACATAAGAGAGAGAAGAGATATAGAACAAATATAGATGAGTAGAAGAAGATTTAGTGTGATGAATGTATGAGATCCATCAATGAGATGCTTTCCATGAGAATAGAAGAAAACTTTTGAAATCAATGTCGTGATCTTTTCTCCATTTCTCCTTCTATGTTTGATCATTTCAGAAATCCTTTGGTAGATTTCTAAGTCCATGGTCAAGATTTGAGAGTCTAATTGTAATCAGGCTGAGAGAATTGTAAGTAGGAACATTTGTATGTGAAGAAGGGATAAGTGTCTTCTGAAATAGGTGCAATCTCAATGATTAAAGAATTGATCAGATCTCACTGCATAGTGTAAAGTTTTACACAAATGAGGAGTCAAAATCTAAGTTGGAAGGTAGGCCGTCTATTTCTAAAAGCATTTCATTAAATGGGTTATATTTTGTGAGAACCAATTCTCTTGTACTTTTCTTTATTTAATTCAAGTCCGGGAGAGTAGGCTATTGCCGAACTTCCTTTATATTAAAAAAAAATTGTTTAAAGTTGCATATGTAAAAGTCGCCTGTAGAAAGTGCTTGTTTTAGACACAGGTTTACTTATTGAAGTAAATCTAAAGTTTTGTAAGGTCTTTTGGAGAACTTTAATATGATAAGAGGACGAACTCCGGAGGTAGTGGCTTTGCTTCTCGCCCTTTATCTTATGCTCAAACCATCAAAGGTCTGGCTCACGGTAATCAACAACCGATTTTCTCTAACAAATTCTCTTTTTGCAAGAATAAAACAAAAAAGGGAGGGGCCACCAAACTTCCTCCTTTTTCCTTTTTTTTTTGTTTCCTTTTTGCTTTCACGAATTAAAAAAAGGGAGGACTAAGATCAAACATTACAGGGGAAAAAGCCATCGAGCACGGACTATAAACCTACATGACAAGTTTTAAGATCTAAAAACTGAGTGGTTCTAAATCCTTCTTTTTTCTTTCCAAGAGGAAGTTCGGTAATAGCAAACTCTCCCAAAACTTTAATTAATAGAGAGAAACAATTGTAAAAGTGAATGGGCCTATCACCCATGGGACCCCCCGAATCCCATAAGCAAAGGTTGCTTAAAACTTGCTAGAAAACATTATAGACAAGGTCAATAACCCTTTCGTCCCCCTCATGGGGGTCCACTTACTTTTAATCTTGTTGCTCTAAAGGAAAAACACTCTATGATGTCTAAAAGGCGGGGGCTTCTTACAATTAGAAATTCTTTTGCCTAGAAGGAGAAAATATTTTTTGATCAACCATTCTTTAGGTGCGTTACCAGAGTTGGCAGCACACCTCTCTTTCTAGAACTTCCAAAGGGTCTCACCTCGTATAGCATTCCATAGTGATGAGGAACAACTGATCGCTTCACCCAATAGCACTTTCTTTCAATTGATTTGTCCCTGTAGCAACATGATTCTCCCAAGGGCTCGCCAGATACTCATTGATTTGGAGCATGAAAGGAAGAGTTGTCCCTAGTCCTCAATACCATGAAGCCATCGTTTACACCATGGAGGGGATCCAAAAATGTTTTTATCTTCTACATTGGTCCGAATTCCCTAGTGGAGGATTTGACACATAACAACCGATTTCATAACTTGGATGAGGGGATGCCAAAAGGATTGGAGCTTGAAATCCCACCTAAAGCTTGACCAATCCTCACACCATATCCTATTAAGCATGAAATGAAAGTCTACATTCTTCTTGACTCTGCATTTAATCTTCTTAAATCCGCTCTTTTTTTTGGTGAGAGAGGACTACAAGATGATTAAGAGGTTTCAACAACGACGCACGAGGACCACGATTTGTTGTAAGCTTCTGTCGCATGCTTCCATGTCTTGCTTCGTTCCTCCCTTTACACACTACTATCTATTATTGCATCCTTGATGTTGTTTTCCAGGTTGCACTACTCTTTCTCAATCTACTATCTCTCCCCAAAGGGGAGACCATGCCACTTCACGAGGCTCTTCGGAATGGGCTTATGCACCCTGAAGCAGACAAGCCTATGGGTAATGCAAAATATGGTAAGAGGACGATCTCCGGAGGTAGTGGCTCAAACCATCAAAGGTCTCGCTCACAGTAATCAACAATCGATTTTTTCTGACAAAAATACAGATTTTTTTGCAAGAGCTATGCAACGACGCCCTCACAGCAGAGAACCGAGCTCCAGATGCTAACCACAGTACTCCGCATGAGACCTACGGAATACATTTCCTTTCTCAATGGAATGAACCAAGATAATGCAGGTCTAGTTAGGGTTAGACCAAATGCTTCAAATTGTACTTTATAATCTTCTACTTCTTTTGCCCTAATTAATTGTCTAAATTCTGCAGCATGGGCATGAGGATCAAAGTACCCTTCATATTGATTCTTCCATGGTAGGGCCTAAGCATTCTTCCATGGTTTTGCCACTGACGTCTGCTTCTGATTGGAAAATCATTCATTCCTTCTGGTTCTCTTTCAAAAGGATTTGGGGAAGTGTATACTCTCCTACCTTGTTGTTGGTCAATATTAATGTGAGTTTCATTTTGTCTTGGCAAGTCTGGTTGCCCTAGGTTTTGTTCCCAAGGTCTCTTGTCTGCACATTGCCCTAAATCATTAGAGTTTTTTGGATCCTGTGAAAATATGTATACACATCGCTGTCTATCCTCATATCTTCCATCCTTAAATTGTGCTACTGGTGTTATATTTAAGGGAACTTCTAAATTTCTCATCCTAATGAGAAACTTATGCATACCATCTTGATACACATAGGTTCCAAACCTATTTGTATACATGTACTTGAGAGTATTTCTATAATCACTAGTTTCAGAGGCTTCATTTGTTTCATTTAGGTTTTCCATGTTATGTATCTCTCCTAAATCCTTTTCTTGTAAATCTCTTAATACTGGCTCTATCTCCTTCCTTTTTAACTCTTGTTTATCAGGTGTGAACAATTTATTACCAGATCTCAAAATCATCCAACTAATTCACAATTTTGTGAAGAGTGTATTCCAAATTTTCCACAATTGTGTGAATAAAATCATGTTTCTCACGATCCTATGAATAGAATAGTGTTTCCCACGATTTTGTGAAGAAAATCGTGTTTCCCATGATTCTGTGAAGGGAATCGTGTTTTTCACGATCCTATGAAAGAAATCCTGTTTTTTACGATCTTGTGAAGGGAATTGTGATTTCCACGATCCTGTGAAGGAAATCGTATTTTTCACGATTTTGTGAAGGGAATCATGATTTCCACGATCTTGTGAAGGAAATCGTGTTTTTCATGATTTTGTGAAGGGAATCGTGATTTCCACGATCCTATGAAGGAAATCATGTTTCTCACGATTTTGTGAAGGGAATCGTGATTTCCACGATCCTGTGAAGGAAATCGTGTTTTTCACGATTTTGTGAAGGGGATCGTGATTTCCACGATCCTGTGAAGGAAATCGTATTTTTCACGATCCTGTTCACAGACAATCGTGATTGCTCACAATCGTTAAAAACACAATTTTCTTATGAAAATCGCATTCTGGGAATCGCGATCTTGTGTTTGATTATGGAATCGCGATTTTTTGTTTGATTACAGAATCGCGATTCTGTCAAATTTTTTGTAGACTTTTGGTTTTCGTTTTTCTGATTGCTTCTTACTCTAATGGAAGCGCCTTAGCAAAATAATGACATGCAATAAAGAAATTTTGACAAAACAATGATTTTTTCTACCAAAAAATTCAAAAAACAGAAAGTCGTGATTCTATGTTTTCCATTTTTTTATGCATTTTTGAATTTTTTCCAGTACTTCTAACTTGAAAACATGTAAAAACTTTATGTTAAGAGGATTACCTTGTAGCCTGATCCACCACTGTTCAAAAACTTTGTGTTTGCAAAATCGCACTTCTGTCAATGCTTTCTCCACTCACTCCCTCACTCAAATGACTATTTTTCTGAGATTTCAAGCTTTTATAGACTTCAGACAATCGCGATTGTGAGTGATGTTCACAATTTTGAGGTCCTACATTCTTGTTTCTTGTTCTTTTATGATCTTTTTGTGGTTTTATTTCAAAAATCTTTCCCTTTCCAACAAAAGTTTGCCCCCTTTATTCTTCTGATGAAAATCGCGATTCTGTGCCCAATTCTCCAATCTGATCACTTAATGCTCAATTCTTACTAAAATTTTGAACTTTTGATTTCCTTTACTCATGCAACTTATGAAACCTTTTAAAATCACTTACCTCGATACCCAATAGTGCAACTAAATCAAATTCTTTATATTACTGAAAATCACGATTCTGTGATGAGAATTGTGTTTTTCTCTGAACTTCCTGCTTTTGCACTTTTTGACTTTTCTTCCCTTCTGGTTTTCTCCAATGTTCTTCACCAACTCCAGATCACTTGTCACCTGCAGTTATACACCACCAAACTCATTCAAAGAATTTTTTTCGAAAAATTCAAACAACAACTTTTACTCTATATATTTTTTATTTTCTTTCAATTTCCAGATTTTTTTTCTTTCACTATTCCCCTTCCACTTTCAACAACAATCCTCCTATCCAACTTTCTAAGAAAAAAAATTGTTTGAATTTTTAATGGATTTTATGAATTTCTTAGTATTTTGAACCATAAATCAAGGTAAACACTTATCTTAGGAGTTTATCCCAAAAGGTTAACTCATGTTTTCTTTTCCCAAAAGACAAGCAAAGAAACCTACCTTTTCAATTTTCTTTCTTGATTATAGAGTAGTACCTTTTCAATGTGTTCAAATACCATCAACAATGGAAGATCCAACAAGGTCCAAAACTTCAATGAAGCTTTTGCTTTGTTCCCCGGCAACGACGCCAAAAAATGTTTGTTGTTAACCTTTGGAGTTGTCCTCTCCAATCATTATAGCACAAAAGATCAACTACACATCTTTAAATTGTCAATCCAGGAAGTATGCAAAGACCACAGCCCCTTCTAGTTAATGGAATCCAAGAATAAGGGTTAAGATGACTATTTTTCTGAGAAATTGTGAAGAAGGAGAGAAATATCTAGGGTTTTTATTATCTTGAGTTCTACAATAGCATTTTCAATGATATTTGTGCCTAAAGTGTGTCATTTCCACAGTAGAATACAATTATGAAGTCAAATATAAAAAAGAGTACTTGTATCACACAGACGAGACAATCACGATTCTGTGAAAACAGAGAATTTCCATTTCCGGCTTTGTTCTTCTGCACTTTCTTACTTGATACACTGAGAATCACCTCTCTTTATACATCTTACTCAACAATACACAACTGAAGCTTACGAATTCCATGGATTACACAAAGAATAGACTCAACAAAACAAGAGAAAGAGCATGAAAGGAGAAAACACGATTTTCTGTAGGAGAGCTCTTCACATTACTTTGGATAGCAAAAATAATACAACCAACCCTCTCAAAATAGAGGAAATTTTCTTTTACACTTTTTCAAGTGTGCCTTTTCAGACTTGAATTTTGGTCCTTTTCCCTTCTAATCTAAAAATATGCTATCAAAGAGCTTCCAAAAATTCTAGAAAAAATACATATGATTCTAATTTACATGAGGAAGACTCTTCCTCAATTTTACATCATTTGTATAACTATTTCTACAAATTTTTGACATTTTACAAATAATTTCTCTTCAAAAAAATTCTTTTTTAAAAGACTATGATGGAAGAAAGTGAGGTGGTGCAAGGGCGATGCACCAACGTGGATTCTCCTTTGCAAGAGCTATGCAACGACGCCCTCACAGCGAAGAACCGAGCTCCAGATGCTAACCACAGTACTCCGCATGAGACCTACGGAATACACAGAAACCACACAGTACAGTGACAACACGAACACAGGTTTCCTATGTTTCTGAGACGCAATCAAAAAGCAAGGGGAGGAAGTATTAATCCTAAGTGGGACCCAAAAATTATGGTGGAAATTGATTTAGCTAAGCCCATTAAACCGAGGAGCTCTTTAAAAGACTCTGATGGTAGAAGGCTTCATGAGGAGAAGGTTTTGTGAAAAAATCTCGCAAATGCTTGTGATGAATGCTATAAACAAGGGCACTTAATCAAAGATTGTCCTCTTCTAAGTCCTTTACCTTTTCGAAGGTGCTCTCGGTTCCCGTGATGCCATTGGAAAGGAGGATGTGAATCATGAATGTATGCAAGCTGCTCAAAGTTTCTGGGAAATTAGGACATGCTCGTAAATTAGCAAAAATGAAAGGAGGTAAATTTGTTGAATTCATTTGATGCGCTACTTGAAGAGGTTTATAATGATACGTGGGGAAGCATCGAGAGCATAGTGATGCAACATGGAGTCGAGAGAAACTACGAGAGAGAGAGAGAGAGAGAGAGAGAGAGAGAGAGCTCCTCTAGTTTGTGAGAGACCCAACTCCGCAAGTGAGCCTACTAGATGAACTCTTAAAAGCGTATATGGTTGATGAATTGTGAAAACCAAAGCCCTTAAAGGTATGGCGAAGAAGGGCCAAGAGATTGATGGATTCTTCGCCAAAAGAATGCAAAGAGGGAAGTCAATGCAAATGGGGATGTGATAGAGATGTTAGTTGGTGAAGTGTGTGAGTATGGGGGGGGAGGGGAGATGACTTCCCATCAAATCTAATGGGCAGTTGGCAAAAGAAGCCCATATCAGATAGTGGAGTAGGAGTGGCCATAGCTAACAAGAGGTCTTTAGGGGGTATTTACCACAAAAATCCATTTCTTGAGTGTGGGGGGAACGTCTGTCTGTTCGAATGAGACGTAAGAGGTGAATGGAAGACTCAAATTATGTTGTGGAATGGAAGAGTCAAAGTGCACATCGTTGGTCTATTTCGAGAGAAGCTTCTACTCATCTGCCATCCACATGATGAGTGCCAAGTGGCTGCGACGTCTCTTCTCTGTGCGTTGCTTTGCTTTGGCGAGCAAAATGGAGGAGCTCATCGGGAACGCATCATCAGTGTTCGGCACTCATCGGCCGGAAGAGCGAACAGCCGCCGCCCAATCACAGCACGTCAATTCATCATCTCGTTTTTCGCACTTTGGTGCTCCGAGAGGCGAACGGGCGTACCCTCCCTCCTCGTGGGATGAATAGTATATGCTGCGCCTAAAATGGGATGTGCGCTGCATGTGGGAGAGACGCTTCGCTGCGGTGAGAAACACGTGTTGCTGTTTCAATTAATTAGGCGCTTTCCTATATTTTCAATTAATTCAGCGCGCGCCGCCATTTCTTTTTTTCCTTTCTTTCTTTTTTTTGGCTTCCCCTTTTGCGAATTAAAAAGATGGAGGATTTGATTTGGGCGAAGAAGGTATGGACAACTTTTAAGATCTGAAAACTCGATATGTTTCTAAACCCCTCTTTTCTTTCCTTTTTCGTTTCTTTTCCCCCCTTCCAAAAGGAAGTTCGGCAATAACCTACTTACTCTCTCAAACTTTACGTAACAGAAAGACAAGTGAATGGGCCTAGCACCCATGGGACCCCTTCAATCCCACCGATCACGGGTTGCCTGAAACTCGCTACAAAGATGAAGAAAACGGGACGATCTCCAAGGGTAGTGGCTCCGCTTGTCCCCCTCGATCTTTATCCTCACGCCCTCAATCTCATGCTAGTCAACAGCCGATTTCTTTTAATCACAAAAATACACGTGTCTCGCAAAATCCCCTTTTCCGTTTCGACGCCAAAGGTAAGCGGAAAGTAGATGTTGACCCACACCATCTTACTGCCGATGCTCCTCGCATTGACACCAACTCCTTAGACATCGGGCAATCTCAACTATGTGAATGCATTGCGATAGGCTTGTGCCATGGTCCTAGGCCTTCTCGAGAAGCCTTGAAGCAATGGATTAGATCGAATTGGGAAACAAGAGGATTATTTGTGGGGCACATTCAATATTTTCCTAATAACTGTTTTCTTTCTTTCTTTTTTTTTTGGCTCATTCTAACAGTGCCCTCCGTGTAATAACTGAGGGACAGAGGCTCATAAACGGCATTCCTATTTCCTTTTTCAAATGGCATATTGCTTCTAATCCTCGTGGCCCTAAGCCCACCAAGATTCCGATATGGGTTGAATTATGGTGGAAACTCTCGAGTGTGGGGGGAAGATGTCATGCCCTCATGCTGATGCAATAGGGGACATCCTAATTTTCCTACTACAATTTCTTGTCTTTCTAGCATCATCAATGAGATCGAGTGGGCATTGCACCACTCACATCTATTTGAATGAGACCTAATAGATGAACGTAAGAGTCAAAAGTATGTTTTGTGCACATCTCTCTTCTATTTTGTATGAAATGATAGCACAGTGGAATTGATTATTAGATAGATCTCAGAAAAAATGAATACATAGAGAAGCGTAAAACTCAGAGATAGAGAACCCAAATTCTGCAATTGCCAAGAGCAATGCAGCTACAAAGATGGTGTTTTCCGCTCGTGCACTCCCAATATGGAGCTTAGATGGGGATCTAGACAGAGTCTAGATGAACGGCTTACTAGTACACCTACACATGGGCCATGCTTATATTCTGGAATGGAAGAGTCAAAGTATGTTCCTTGTGCATAACGCCTATGTTGTAAGGAATAATAGCATATCTCTATTTTGTAAGCAATAATAGCACATCTCTAGCCTCATAAAATAGTAACTCAAAAAATGTATTTTGTATAGAAAATCTCAACTTAGTGTGTGGACGACTATATTTCTTCTCGAAACATACGCATAAAATAATATTTGATGGCCATATATTGAACTTCACACTTCACATAAATTTCAACAATTGTAGCAAATTCTGCATTATTTGATTTAGCATGACTTGTCCTTGCTCATTTCTTGTGCTTTGAATTGGGAAAACAAGGGTTCAAGCCATTCAAACTAGTAGCAATTTTATATGTAGCTTTCGTTTATAGACCATTAAGCTTCAATATTAAGTAAACTCTTTTCTTGAGGAGGTTTCCTTTCCATAAGTCTTGCATGACTTTTGTCACACCTCCCTTGTGATCTTACAATCCAACACATTAATGTACCAAGCTCTTCATATTCACCAGCGCATCTTGATTAGAATTGATATGTCAAATTAAATATAGCTAGGTCTAAAAAGTTTCCAAAAGAGCTCAACAAAATGGAGTTGTTGAAAGAAAGAATAGGTCTTTCACCGAGACAGCGAGGTGTGTGGTCAAAAGTTAGGCTTTGCCACATAGCTTCTCGCTTGAGGCTATTATGTTTGTAGCATATGTACTTAACGGTTGTCGCACCAAAGCACTAAAACCTATCACTCCATATGAGACTTGGAATGGTTGCAAACCATTTGTTGCTCATCTATGTGTCTTTGGTTCTCTGTCATATGCATTAGTGCCTAAACAACAACACAAGAAATTGGATGATAGAGTAGTGAAATGTTTTTTTGTTGTGTAAAGTTTTGAAAGCAAAGGCTATCATTGGTATCATTCACAAACCAAACACATTTTGGTTCTCCGTGATGTTGTTTTTTTTGGAAGATGCAATTCAGCCATTAGTTTCATGTACCAAGGAGGCTTTAGTGAGCTCTAGAGATGTGCATGACACTTTTTTGTCTCTTTATATAGGATGATAGTCAAGTACAAGTGCAAATACAGTAATCTCTGAGCCTTTGCAGGTTCTATGATGATGCAAACCATTCCATTTCTAATACTTTCTGAGAGCTAGCAAATGAGATGCCCCTCTCTCATATCGTAGTCATTCAGGCTGTCATAGTGCGTCCTTTGCATCACATTGTTATGCAATAGCTTCCTCTAAATCTTTTGATGAGAACGAGCCATTTTTTCGATGAAGCACAAAATTTAACAAATCGGATGGCTACCATGCAATCAAAATATAATGTTATTATGAAGAATGGTACCTGGTCTTTATGTTATTTGTGTCCAAGAAAAAGGTCCATTGGCACTAAATGGGTATATAAGCTAAAATGTAAGCCTGATGGAACACTCGATAGCTATCAGGCTAGGCTTGTTACAAAAAGGTTAGGCTCAAGAGAGAGAGGTATTGCTTTTGATGAGACCTTTGTAATCACATGTCGAATGACCACCATTCATAGCATTTGTGTAGCTTCAGCCCATCATGCTATGAATTTACATTAGTTGGACATTAAAACTACATTTCTAAATGGTGATTCACATGAAGAAGTGTATTTATTTTAGCCTCATGGTTTTGCATGCAAAGGGCATGAAAACAAGGCGTGGAGGTTGATAAAGGCATCTTATGGTTTAACACAAGCACCATATGCTTGGTATGAAAAGATACAAGCCTACTTCATTGCGCATGGTTTTGAGAACAATCCAACTAAGAGAACCTTATACATGAAGCATGTAGCTAATGTACTTTTGATCATTGTTGTGTATGTTGATTGCATGTTGCTCACTGGAATTGATGAGATGAATATTGCTGAATTTAAGGCTGATTTGCATGCCTCTTCTGAGATGTCATATTTTGGGCATTTGCATCATTATTTGCGCATTCATTTAATGCAAGTTGATGGGGAAATAGATTTGTGTCAAATAAAATATACTGAAGCATTATTGGAGTGTTTGTGGCATTGAAGATTGCAAACCTATTGCAATTCCTATGGAAACAGGTTTATGGTTGAGACTTCATGATGGAGGAGATGCATTTTATGTTGTTCTCTATCAAATGGTGGTTGGATGCTTGATGCATAATGAATCCTAATATTTAGTTTGTTTTCTGGGTGAAAGCATGTTAATGTTAAAAAAAAAGTGATGTTGGGGACATAGTTAATTAGCTAGAAAAACCCGATCCTTCTTAGCTGAACATCGTGCGATAGTTATTGAAAGAGAACTAAAAGCGAGGTGGTGGGGTGAGAGTAGGCCACAGTATGCATGCTGGAGTGTGGATCATTCGTGACGTGGGTTTTTTTCCTTGCTCCGTGTTGGAGAGTTCACCGCAGTACCTCATCTCACCTGGGTGTTTTTCTGCATAGCTAATTGGTGTCATTGGCTGCCATGTTGTTTTGTTGATCTTGTGCTCTTGTAACAAGTCAGGGCTGAATCTTTCAGTGATTATCTTGATGAGCGGTGGAAGATGTACGTGAGCAACACAAAATCGGAGGCTTTACTCAACTCTAAAGAATTGGTTCTGTCATCGCATTTGCTTCAACTCATTACACTTCAGGTTCCCTAACTTTCACGCTGGCAAGAATAGGGTCAACCCAGAAGCTCTGTATTGGATGTTATTAGCCCAAGTTGAAGTGCAAAATTGACTCTGTTAAGAACCAGAAACAGACTTTGGAAGCCACCACCAGCATGTATCCTTGGGACAAAAAAGACATGATAAAGCTTGATGCGATTTCTATGCATTACAGACTAGGAATGCTTTTCGAACTCCCTGCTCTTTTGGATGGTGGGTGAAAGCATCTTAATGTTTACAAAAAAGTGATGTCTGAAACATAGTTAATTAGCTAGAAAACCCCGATTCTTCTTTGCTAAACATTGTGAAATAGTTATTGAAAGAGAACTAAAAGAGAGGTGGTGGGGTGAGAGTAGGCCGTAGTGCGCATGCTGGAGCGTTCATGACGTGGGTTTTTTTGCATGCTGCATGTTGGAGAGTACGCCGAAGTACCTCATCTTGCCTGGGATTTTTTCACGTTATGCATGTTGAGTGGGGAAGAGTAAGAGGGACTCCATCACTATAGCCATTTTTTCTGCATGTTGCGTCCAGAGTGGGGAATATTGATAACTGTTTTTCTACGTGTTGCATGTTGGAGAGTACGCCACAGTACCTCTTCTCGCCTGTGAGTTTTTCCACATGCTGCATGTTGAGTGGGGAACAGTGAGGGGGACTCCATCACTATACGTATTTTTTCATATCACATAGTTTTGTGCATATCACATATTTTGGTTTGAAGATCATTCCTGAAAAAGGTAATCCACTTCTTCATATTTGATGACAAGAATCATGACACCTTTTTTGTGTCGCAGTGTTTCCAATTACATTTGCAATGGCTGAGAGAGCTAAACCTTGACTTCAGCCAACATTGGGTATGGTCAGATGGTGCAGCTTCTTGTTGTAAAGATTGATGACATTGATTTTATGGTGATGGGTGGGCTCTTGGCCCCTCCACATTTTGTACAACTCCCTCATTAATCTACTTTTTTCTTTTTCTCTAAAAAAAAGGAAAGTTATATACGAGTAACATCTCAGATTATGGATGATTGTTGCAGGTTTAAAAGTATGCCTAACAATGTCCATTTAGTTTCATATTGTTTATTCATTGTATCTAACATCTGAGGTTTTGGATGATTGTTGTAGGTTTAAAAGTGGTATAACAAGTCTACATACATAAGTGATGGAGCACATAATGTTATCAGATGAACATACTCAATGTGAAGCCAATATAATAAAGTGGATTGATGAGTGGTAGATGTTATTGTTTTTATGGTTTCTTCATCATTTGTAGTGTGTTGATGCAGGGCAATCTCGGACAAGCGAATTAATGGAAGCTAATACAATACCAATAGTGGATAGTGGTCAGCAAGCATTAAGATTCCACAAAAAGGTGCTATAAGAGAGGCTTCTTCAATGCACTTCCCACAGGCCTGTTCACCTTGCTGATGTTGCTAGATACATGTTGCAAAAATTCAAGAGCTGCAGAGGGTTCAAAGACATTGCAGTGAGGTGTCTTCTTGCTATCAAGACAGCCCCTCTTGAGGATTTTCAAGTATCTAAACATCTGTATAACACCTCCCCCAACCAATGGAAAGATTCACTACTTAAGTTGTACTCTAGTTCCATATTTGACATGATTTTCTCATGTATATGAGCTTGTGTATCAAGAACCTTTGTATCTCTCTGACTTGTATCCTGCCGAGATGTATGCCCCCTCCTCCAACAATATTTGCTGAGTATTTATTGTAATCTAGGACCCTTGTGTGGGATCCTGCCCTCTATACACTTACATATACCATCATTAATCTAATCTTCTTGTTGTCTCAAAAAAAAAGGTGGAGTGCTTATCTGTATTTGGTGAGGGTTTACCCCTAGCACAGTTTGTAACTCTTCTATATTAATATTCAATTTTTTTGTTCTCTCAAAAAAAAGCGTGGCTCAATTCAGTTGGATTGGCTCTTCGCCTCTTGAGGCGAAGGCGGGGGCTCAATCCCTGGTGATGGAAAGACACTATGTGAGTCTAAAGCTAGTGTAAACCACTTGTATGATGTTGAAACCAGCTCTCTGATGTGTGTCACCTTCAAGTAGTCTACAAACCTTTTAACCCTTGCTTTGTGGGATACAGGGGGTCCCATGGGTACTATGCCCGTTAACTTGTATAGTTGCAATTTCAAAATTAAAGTCCAGGGGAGTAGGCTTCGATTGAACTTCCATTTCAAAAGAAAAAAAAGTGTGGCAACTTACCCCCCTCAGAACAAAACACGCACCGTTGAAACAGATGAATTGATGTGAGGGTGGAAGCATGATTTTGGAAGGAAATGCCATTTATGTACTATTGAAATAGTTTGAATCCACCCATAGACTTAAAAGTTTTCTTTTTTGATGGAAAATAGAGATTAAATTAAATTTAGGAAATATTATATAGCTGTGTAGGGGGCATGCCCTCACCTGCAATTACCAAAAAGGTACAGATACATCGTAAACCTCTTGGGACAATACATCTTAAAGAGAGTGACTCTCCACTCTTGGTATCTAACATTACATATGATTTTCGAATACATGGCTTGATGCATAGGAGCATCAGAGATACTAGAAAGGTAGGCCTGTCTAGCAAACTTCATTCCTTTCCAACAACTGTAAATTTGATTCCTACAACCATCTCCAAAGCATCTTTTATTTCTTCCAACCAAGATGTTCCATAATATTTGTGCTCTCCATATGTGCCAAAGCAAGGGGTGCAACCCATTATTGGTCTGCCAAGGGTGAGGCAGAGATTATTAAGAGGGGACCAGAATTTTTGAGCATGAAAGCATTCCATAAACAGGTGAGAAAGATCCTCCAACTTGCCATAGATGTTACAATTGCCATTCCCCAAATTTAATTTACGAGCTCTACTCCCTGTCCATAGGCCCTAGTGATAAGCCACAATAAGATGGAGTGCTTATTCACAGGAGGAAGGGCTCAAATGACTTGAAATCTGTAGGACCATTGATGAGCAGTCCACTAGAGATTCTACTTTTGATTGAGACTCCTGACCAACTTGGGAAAGGAACCTGTTTTTTTCTTGAAATTTTGGAACATATCCATAGCAATTGTATGTAGCTCAAGCTCTTTGTAGTGGTTGCACTTCTCTGTGGCTTTCAAGAGTAGCTCCCTCTGATCCATAAGCACCTGTTTACAACCAAGAAATAAATAAGCAATGTCATGAATGAAGAAAGGATCCACAATATCATGCCCAAACATAAGGCTATTCCATGAGTTAAAGCCTTTTTTCCTACACTTATTCATCTTAACAGTCAAAAGAGAAGGTTATTCAGCATTCACCCATCGAGTCCATAATGAGTCCTGTGATAAAACCAGAGATTAGAAACAAACACTGGATTTAAGGTATACCCCTCTTTAACTGTCTAGGCATATAAATACCTCTAATAATTCCTTGTTCACTTTTATCGTTAACTAACCATCCCAAAGCATCACTAGAAATAGCAAACAGAAGAGGAGCAAGGGGACAACCATGTCTCATAGATCTATAAAGATTGAAGGGTTAAAAAATAGAACCATTCATAGCCACCCTAGAGTTGCCATTACTTAGTGTTTTTGTCTGTAACCTCGATAATGTCTGTAATCTTGATTATGCTCTCAATGTATTCCATGATATATAGACATACTCTCTTCATCAAGAGGAATTAATCTGGAAATAATATCTGCATACTTAATACAATTTGGGTCTATTAACCATTTCCAAAGTTGATCACAAAGAGTTCCTAATAGATAGTTAAGTCTTTCACTGATTGTCATCTTTGGTAACGTTAGACAACATCTTCTAATGGTGTAAAATAACCTGTAAGCAGTAGTATCAATTATCAATGTATTGTTAGGCCCGTATTGCTATTCTTGTCCCAAAAATGAGCCACTTTCTTGAAATGGATTGAAAATTTCCAAAAACATTGATCCCTCCCCCAAATATCCATAAATTTCCTCCTGAACTCTCGGAAGATTGTATCAATACATTTGTTGACCTCGTCTAGATCATGGGCACTCCAAATCCAGACATTGAAATGTTCAAGGCATAATAGAAGAAAAGCATTACTGTCAAGAAAGGCTTGCTTACTTTGGATATTCATAAATCCTTCAACTTCTAGAACCAGAGCCCTAGGTTGTAAATCCTTGTGAATAGGTTTCGATTCCTGTATCTCGTCCTCTGTCAGGCCATGTTGAATCTTTGGAGGGTCCCTTTCTATCTCAATAAATTCCGGTTCCATTAAAAAGTCGCATGTAGAAAGTGCTTGTTTTAGACACAAGTTTACTTATTGAAGTAAATCTAAAGTTTTGTAAGTTCTTTTGGAGAGCTTTAATATGATAAGAGGACGATCTCTGGAGGTAGTGGCTTTGCTTCTCACCCTTGATCTTATGCTCAAACCATCAAAGGTCTGGCTCACGGTAATCAACAATCAATTTTTTCTGACAAAAATACAGGTGTGTCGCATGTGAATCTTTTATGGGAATAATCGATTGAACAGGAAAAGCATTCCATAATGATGAGGAGCAACCGATCGCTTCATCCAATAGCACTTTCTTTCAGCTGATTTGTCCCTGTAGCAACATGATTCTCCCAAGGGCTCGCTAGATAATCATTGATTTAGAGCATGAAAAGAAGAGTTGTCCCTAGTCCTCAATACCATGAAGCCATCGTTTACACCATGGAGGGGATCCAAAAATGTGTTTAGCTTCTACATTGGTCTGAATTCCCTAGTGGAGAATTTGACACATAACAACCGATTTCATAACTTGGATGAGGGGATGCAAAAATGATTAAGAGGTTTCACCAACGACGCAGAGGACCACGATTTGTTGTAAGCTTCTGTCGCATGCTTCCATGTCTTGCTTCGTTCCTCCCTTTACACACTACTGTCTATTATTGCATCCTTGATGTTGTTTTCCAAGTTGCACTACTCTTTCTCAATCTACTATCTCTCCCCAAAGGGGAGACAATGCCACTTCATGAGGCTCTTTGGAATGGGCTTATGCAACCTGAAGCAGACAAGCCTATGGGTAATGCAAAATATGGTAAGAGGACGATCTCCGGAGGTAGCGGCTCAAACCATCATAGGTGTGTCTGGCTGACGATAATCAACAATCGATTTTTTTTGACAAAAATACAGGTGTGTCGCATCCAAATCTTTTATGGGAATAATTGATTTAACAGGAAAAGCTGAGGATCCCATTAAGGGTTAATGTTACCCCATCTAGCCTTTTGACCTGAAACTTTACCTAACAAACCAATGATAAAATTCAACTAGCATGTTTGGAAAATCTACCCACATCAGAACTCTACTAGGCAGTTGGCAAAAGAAGCCCATATCAGATAGTGGAGTAGGAGTGGCCATAGCTAACAAGAGGTCTTTAGGGGGGTATTTACCACAAAAATCCATTTCTTGAGTGTGGGGGGAACGTCTGTCTGTTCGAATGAGACGTAAGAGGTGAATGGAAGACTCAAATTATGTTGTGGAATGGAAGAGTCAAAGTGCACATCGTTGGTCTATTTCGAGAGAAGCTTCTACTCATCTGCCATCCACATGATGATGAGTGCCAAGTGGCTGCGACGTCTCTTCTCTGTGCGTTGCTTTGCTTTGGCGAGCAAAATGGAGGAGCTCATCGGGAACGCATCATCAGTGTTCGGCACTCATCGGCCGGGAGAGCGAGCAGCCGCCGCCCAATCACAGCACGTCAATTCATCATCTCGTTTTTCGCACTTTGGTGCTCCGAGAGGCGAACGGGCGTCCCCTCCCTCCTCGTGGGATGAATACTTACTTTTCTCGGTGCGCAATATATGCTGCGCCTAAAATGGGATGTGCGCCGCATGTGGGAGAGACACTTCGCTGCGGTGAGAAACACGTGTTGCTCTTTCAATTAACTAGGCCGTTTCCTATATTTTCAATTAATTCAGCGCGCGCCGCCGTTTCTTTTTTTCCTTTCTTTCTTTCTTTCTGGCTTCCCCTTTTGCGAATTAAAAAGATGGAGGATTTGATTTGGGCGAAGAAGGTATGGACAACTCTTAAGATCTGAAAACTCGATATGCTTCTAAACCCCTCTTTTCTTTCCTTTTTCGTTTCTTTTTCCCCCTTCCAAAAGGAAGTTCGGCAATAACCTACTTACTCTCTCAAACTTTACGTAACAGAAAGACAAGTGAATGGGCCTAGCACCCATGGGACCCCCTCAATCCCACCGAGCACGGGTTGCCTGAAACTCGCTACAAAGATGAAGGAAACGGGACGATCTCCAGGGGTAGTGGCTCCGCTTCTCCCCCTCGATCTTATCCTCACGCCCTCAATCTCATGCTAATCAACAGCCGATTTCTTTTAATCACAAAAATACACGTGTCTGGCACAATCCCCTTTTCCGTTTCGACGCCAAAGGTAAGCGGAAAGTAGATGTTGACCCACACCATCTTACTGTCGATGCTCCTCGCATTGACACCAACTCCTTAGACATCGGGCAATCTCAACTATGTGAATGCATTGCGATAGGCTTGTGCCATGGTCCTGGGCCTTCTCGAGAAGCCTTGAAGCAATGGATTAGATCGAATTGGGAAACAGGAGGATTATTTGTGGGGCACATTAAATATTTTCCTAATAACTATTTTCTTTCTTTCTTTTTTTTTTGGCCCATTCTAACAGTGCCCTCCGTGTAATAACTGAGGGACAGAGGCTCATAAACGGTATTCCTATTTCCTTTTTCAAATGGCATATTGCTTCTAATCCTCGTGGCCCTAAGCCCACCAAGATTCAGATATGGGTTGAATTATGGTGGAAACTCTCGATTGTGGGGGGAAGATGGCATGCCCTCATGCTGATGCAATAGGGGACATCCTAATTTTCCTACTACAATTTCTTGTCCTTCTAGCATCATCAATGAGGTCGAGTGGAACATTGCACCACTCACATCTATTTGAATGAGACCTAATAGATGAACGGAAGAGTCAAACTATGTTTTGTGCACATCTCCCTCCTATTTTGTATGAAATGATAGCAGAGTGGAATAGATTAGTAGATAGATCCAAAAAAAATGAAGACACAGAGAGGCGTAAAATTCAGAGATAGGGAACCCAAATTCTGCAATTGCCAAGAGCAATGCAGCTACAAAGATGGTGTTTTCCACTCGTGCACTCCCAATACGGAGCTTAGATGGGGGTCTAGATAGAGTCTAGATGAACGGCTTACTAGTACAACTACACATGGGCCATGCTTATATTGTGGAATGGAAGAGTCAAAGTATGTTCTTTGTGCATAACTGGCCTATTTTGTAAGGAATAATAGCACATCTCTAGCCTCATAAAATAATAACTCAAAAAATGTATTCTGTATAGAAAATCTCAAATTAGTGTGTGGACGACTATATTTCTTCTCGAAACATACGCATAGAATATTATTTGATGGCCATATATTGAACTTCACACTTCACATAAATTTCAACAATTGTAGCAAATTCTTAGTTGGACATTAAAACTACATTTCTAAATGGTGATTCACATGAAGAAGTCTATTTATTTCAGCCTCATGGTTTTGCGTGCAAAGGGCATGAAAACAAGGTGTGGAGGTTGATAAAGGCATCTTATGGTTTAACACAAGCACCATATGCTTGGTATGAAAAGATACAAGCCTACTTCATTGCGCATGGTTTTGAGAAAAATCCAACTGAGAGAACCTTATACATGAAGCATGTAGCTAATGTAATTTTGATCATTGTTGTGTATGTTGATTGCATGTTGCTCACTAGAATTGATGAGAAGAATATTGCTGAATTTAAGGCTGATTTGCATGCCTCTTTTGAGATGTCATATTTTGGGCATTTGCATCATTATTTGCGCATTCATTTAATGCAAGTTGATGGGGAAATAGATTTGTGTCAAATAAAATATATTGAAACATTATTGGAGTGTTTGTGGCATTGAAGATTGCAAACCTATTGCAATTCCTATGGAAACACGTTTATGGTTGAGACTTCATGATGGAGGAGATGCATTTTATGTTGTTCTCTATCAAATGGTGGTTGTTAGCCTATGGATAATGCAAAATATGATAAGAGGACAAGCCTATGGGTAATGCAAAATATGATAAGAGGACGATCTCTGGAGGTAGTGGCTTTGCTTCTCGCCCTTGATCCTATGCTCAAAGATTGAGGGGGAGCTGTTGGAGTAGGATAATCATTAATTGATGATTACAATGAAGACTGAAGAGTGAAGATGACGAAAAGAACAAAGAATGGAGCATAAAGGAAAGAGGAAAATCAGAGAATAGTGATTTGTATATACATGTACATTAAGCATGTAATTAGTTCACTTATGCCTTTGTAATGGTGATGAGTTTGTACATATATACCTATATTTACTAGTATAGAGTCGGGACATAAGAGGGAGAAGAGAAATAGAACAAATATAGATGATTAGAAGAAGATTTAGTGTGGTGAATGTATGAGATTCATCAATGAGATGTTTTCCATGAGAAGAGAAAAAAACTTTTGAAATCAGTGTCGCGATCTTTTCTCCATTTCTCCTTCTGTGTTTGATCATTTCATAAATCCTTTGGTAGATTTCTAACTCCATGATCAAGATTTGAGAGTCTAATTGTAATCAGGCTGGGAGAATTGTAAGTAGGAACATTTGTATGTGAAGAAGTGATAAGTGTCTTCTTAAACAGGTGCAATCTCAATGATTAAAGAATTGATCAGGTTTCATTGCATAGTGTAAAGTTTTACACAAATGAGGAGTCAAAATCTAAGTTCAAAGGTAAGCCATCTATTTCTAAAAGCATTTCATTAAACGGGTTATATTTTGTGAGAACCAACTGTTAAAGTTGCATATGTAAAAGTTGTCTGTAGAAAGTGCTTGTTTTAAACACAGGTTTACTTATTGAAGTAAATCTAAAGTTTTCTAAGTTCTTTTTGAAAACTTTAACTAGGAGTAGTTGCATAAACACTAGGATAGCCTTGTGTCAATTTTTCACAGAGAAATTTAACCATTTCATCAGTCAATGAGTGAATTTTGTGAATCAGACTTTCTGAGTGAAGCTAGTTTTCATAGAGAAGCTGAGTGTTCATATTTTGGTAAAAGATTTCAAAATTGGTGAAAGTTTTAAGTTATTCTTGACATAGAGGTGTTCTAAACTCAAGTGTAGCTTGTCGTTTGGAGATTAATCATCTCATCACATGATTCTTGGCATGTATCATCTATCCACGATACCTTGTACTCCCCGTGTATCATGATACCTAGGTATTGTGTATTGTCGGGTTGAGTATCATGACCATCTAGTATCGTGTATCCTCGATACTGTGCAAGTATAATGTATCACGAGAAGGATAGGTATCATCGATCATGCCAAACATGTATTGTGTATCATGGGCCCCATCTTGTATCGTGTATCATGTTGACATCAAGTATCGTATAGAAGAGAGTCGTGTATCGTGTATAAGGGCTAAGGCAATTGTCGTATTATAAATATTGAATATCGTGTATCACCCAGGCCAGATCTGAACCAAATTCTCCTTTGTCAGAGTAAAAAAAAAGGGGGAGGAGCCAATAAACTTCCTCCTTTTTTCTTTTTTTTTGTTTCCTTTTTGCTTTTAAAAATTAAAAAAAGGGAGGACTAAGATCAAACATTTTAGGGGGAAAAGCCATCGAGCAATGACTATAAAGCTACATGACAAGTTTTAAGATCAGAAAACTAAGTGGTTCTAAACCCTTCTTTTTTCTTTCCAAAAGGAAGTTCTGTGATCACCCACTCTCTCAAAACTATTAATAGAGAGAAACAATTGTACAAGTGAATGGGCCTAGCACCCATGGTACCCCCCAAATCTCACAAAGCGAGGGTTGCTTAAAACTTGCTAGAAAACATTAGAGAGAAGGTTGATAACCCTTTCGTCCCCCTCATGGTGGGTCCACTTACTTTTAATCTTGTTGCTCTAAAGGAAAAACACTTTATGATATGTAGAAGCAGGGGGCTTCTTACAATTGAAATTTCTTTTGCCTAGAAGGAAAAAAGATTTTTTGATTCTTTAGGAGTGCTACCACAGTTGGTAGCATACCTCTCTTTCCACAACTTGCAAAGGGTCTCACCTCTTATAGCATTCCATAGTGATGAGGAGCAACCGATCGCTTCACCCAATAACTTCTACATTGGTCCGAATTCCCTAATGGAGGATTTGACACATAACAGCCAATTTCATAACTTGGATGAGGGGATGCCAAAAGGATTGGAGCTTGAAACCCCACCTAAAGCTCGACCAATCCTCACACCATATCCTATTAAGCATGACATGAAAGTCTACATTCTTCTTGACTCTCGGCATTTAATCTTCTTAAATTCCCTCTTTTTTTGGTGAGAGAGGACTACACCACATCCTATTAAGCATGCCTCATTTGAGATGTCTGATTTGGGGCATTTGCATCATTATTTGGGCATTCAGTTTACGCAAGTTGATGGCGGAATAGCTTTGTGTCAAATGAAATATATTGACATATTATTGTAGCATTTTGGCCTTGAATACTTTAAACCTATTGCCACTCCTATGGAGACAAGTTTACAATTAGTCTTGATGATGATGGAGATGCATTTGATGATGTTCTCTATCAGCAGGCTATTGGATGCTTGATTTACTTATGCATTACTCAACCAGATATTATGTTTGTTGTCTCACAGATGAGCAGGTTTATGCATTGCCCAAGAGTCAAGCATTGGTAAGCAATTAAGCACATCTTTCGCTACTTGAGTGGTACCCACCTACTTGGATTGTTTTATCCCAAGGTGCATCACTACCGCTAGATTCACAAGCATTTTCTATTTCTAATTGGGATGGTTTCTATGACACTCATGTGTCCACTAGTGGTATTACTTCATGCTTGGTAGCTCATGCATATCTTGGCTGAGCAAGAAGTAGCCTACTGTGGCCACTTCCACTTGTGAGGCTGAGTATAGGGCAACTTTTACAACAACTGTTGAGTGTGTTTGGCTCAGATGCCTTATGGCTGATTTGGGTGTTGGCAAGTCTTCTGCCACCACCATCTTCACTAACAGTCAGAGCGCATTGACAGTTGCGAGGAACCCTGTGTTCCATGCTTGCACTAAGCACATTGAGGTGCTAGGAAGAGGTTCTCTGTTAGAGAGATGAGCTTGGCATATGTGCCCATGCAAGAGAACATTGCTGACCTTTTCACGAAAGCTCTCCCTAGGGAGAAGTTTGGAGCTTTCCGCAAAGCTTTGGGCTTACTTCATTTTGTGGATTGATTCCACATACCTTGGCATGTGTGCCAACTCCTTGTTCACCACATCACTCCTAGGGTGGATTTGTTGATATATTTAGGTAGTGATGTGTGTGAAAACAGTAGGACCACCGGGACACTTTTTTCCCTCTTTATAAGGTTTTTTCCCCCGGCTTGTATATATGCCTGTAGCCCTAATGGGTTCATTAGGGGAAAAAATGAACCCTGCATGGGCCTTGTAAGGATCCCTAATTTTTAGGGATTAAGCTTAATTCTATTCTTGTTTAAGGAGACAAAGTGCATTTAATAGGGCACTTTTTAGTAGGCTGGAGTAGGCTTTTTTTTAGGCTTCAATAGGCCTCTCTCTTTCTTATTCTAGAGAGAGAGAAAGAGAATCTACTTTCCACATCATCAAACTCGTACATGTATTTGAATAAAAAAATGATTTTTTTTTTAAAGTCTCATTTTCAGTGTATATTAACTCAAAAGAGCTTAGTTTTTAATATATATGTCAGAGGTCACTTTTTTGGGCCCATTTTCTGAAGTTTCTTTTAGAAAAAGTATAATTTTCAAACTCCCTCCAAAAGTAAGTGCCACATCATCAAATCCGTGACTATGCTTCCCCCAAAAAATGACTTTTTTCAAATTTCATCATTTTCAGCCATACTCAGTGGAAAAATACACTTTAACCCATACACATACAAGAAAACACATTTTTTGAGCAAAACATATGCTTTAGACTCCCTTCCAACCAGTTTTTCATCTTTGTTTTTGATATTGTTGGTCATTAGCAAAGATGGTGTTGACATGTATCACAAACTTCACAATAGAACGTCCTCATGCTCCTGCATCAACAAGTATCCATGTTCGTGTGCCTAGAGAGTTTGCTCCTAATACACGATGCAACAATGATGCCAATTCTCAAAATGAACGTCGTGCAGCTGGAGAAAAAAGTATTGATCTTTGGGCTCATGGTTCACTCTATCCTCTTGATCCAATATCTTCTTACCATCCAACATTCCATAACCTCTCAACTTTACTTCAGTTCATTGGTGCGGGTGAAGTTGGACTATTAGGTTACTGCAAGAGATTATCTACACATTCACTTGCTATTGCTAAGTATTGGTTCCAACAATATCACATCCATCATATGAGGGTGGTCACTTTAGAAAGCACAATCATATCTTTACAAAAACAACTTGCAGATTTGGAACAGGATACTGAAGCAAAACAAAGCACAATTTCAAAGTTAACTGCCAATCTCCAGCAGCTGAAAGAGACTCCACTTGGTATGAGACATAGGAAAAGATCATTGTCATCCTTTGAAGCTCTTTCAAAAGGTGGTGGAGCACGCAAACGACGTATATATGCAACAAGGTGAGTGTTTGTTTTACTTTTATATGTTTTAACGAAGATTTGTAATGGAATATTTCATTGTGTAGGTCGTTTATTGAAGACATAACTGCTTCATCAACAACACAAGACCAATTCAAGCTGATGAATAGCTGTATAAACACCAAAGAAATCACTTCTGCTTTAGACTCATGCATAGGAAAGTGTATTAGAGTTGTTGTTGAAGCTGAGTTTTCAAAGAAGTTAAAAAATCTTATCACAGTGCAAGATGTGCAGGCAATATGTGACGAAGCGGGCATCAGTAGAAATGGGTATACTGCAATGTACACCCTTCTCAGGCAAGCCTTACAATCACAAGGTATTTCTCAAAGTATATTTCCATGCCCATATAAAGTGTCTATCAATAAAAAAACTTCAAATGAGGATGTGACTCGTACTATTGGACAATATTTATTCATAGAAGAAACTATGCCTGCCTCTATTTATCATCCAAATATTCCCAAGAAGCAATCAAAAATCCTATCTACACAAGGATTTACTTACACTAAATTCAACAATATATTTGTGGATCTTCACAAGCTTCAACAAGCAATGGTTCACTTTTATAGTTCAACAATCAAAGGTACCCCTACTACATTTTATTTAGTGTTGAAGTTCTATTGCATTCAAGTGTCATATTAAGATAATGTTTTCTCTTTTGTGCAGACTGTAATGTTAAGTTAAAGTTCATACTGAAGCTTGATGAGTGTCAAATCATAAAGGGTCGGCGACTAGAAAGGTTGAGTGTGACGCTAATGAACGAAATTATGGACCATGCAATGAGTGATGAAACTTTAGGAGGGAGGGACCATTTGACTTACAGTGTGCAATCAGAGAGAGATATCTGGTGGTTAGGTGCTATAGAAGTTCCCAAAGAAACAAATAATGTTATTTCATGGATTTTTAGTAGGACTCCGTGGATTACAGAAGTAATCTCTTCTCAAATACATGGGCAAAAGCTTTTTGTAGATGATATAGGTGATTTTGATGTAGAATGGCATTTGGGTGGAGACCTTAAGAGTATAAAATGCATGTTAGGTTGTAAACAAGGAGCATCTTCTCTCTATCCTTGCCCATATTGTACACAAGGTTACAAAGGATCTAAGAGACAGTCTAAACATGCAAGGGCATTGACGAGAGTTGATGACTCTGAAGAAATTGATGAAACAGACTCATCGAATCACAGGGAATGGGAGATATCACTTTTGAGGTATCCAATGTTACAGGAACCGACTCGTGATAAAATAAGCAATGATTGGAATCCCATTATCCCATTTCCATTAGTCAATGTTCACTTTTGTACTTTGCATGCATTCATGAGGATCTTTGATAGGCTTTTGAAGCTCCATGTTGAATATGCATTTGTAATGAAACCACTAGAGAGGTCTACAATAGCAATCCAAAAAATAGAAGATCTTTTGAATTCTATAGGTTGTCATGGTGGCCACATATCTTTAGTTGTTAAGAAGTATGGTGAGTCTCAAGAGATTTTACAACAAGTTTCAATGACTGGGAAGAAGGCACGGCATTTCTTTAAAAAAGATGTGAATAGTCAAGATGATGGGAAATGGGAGCTTTGGAAGGACCTCTGTTCAATTACAACTGACAATGATAGTCAGGTTGATCTCATTAACAAGCGAAAGAAGGTTTGGTCATCGTTCGATCAATTGTTACATTTGATGTGTTTGGTTTCCACTAATGCTTCACAACGAGAATTATTCCAAGTGACTTTGAAGGAGTTTACACAGTCATTCATCTTATCTTGGGGAGAAAGCAACATTACACATTACATAGTAAGTTTCGCTTACATTTTTTTATTTGGTCTAAACACTATGTGTATATCTTATTGACCAGATCATATCATATTCTTTTTGCACATGGAGCATATTTTATGAATGGATATGGGTCACTGAACATTTTTAGTACACAAGGAATGGAGAAGTCACATTACAGGGCTAGAGGTGTTTACTTTAAAAACACTCGTCATGAGGGTGGTCTACTCCAATCAAACTATTTAGAAGAAATGTTCAATTGGTTTTTTCGTGCGACATTTGCTAGAAAATATGTAATGGAAAAGGTATGTGAGTCATAACTAGCAAAGATTACACGAAAGCTACAACATGATATTGCAAGAGAGAAGTGGATGTCATCGTCAGGACCCGAACATCATGCCCAATGGCGTGCACAAAGAGTCCGCGAGGGTTCTGCTTGGAAATAATTTCCAAACTCTTAAAATGCATATACTTTTCAAGGTTTTTATAACCCCTTTCACTTCAAATAAAATTCTACTATTTTTGTGAATATACTTTTAATGTCTTAAAACTAATTTTTATCCATTTAAATGTGAACAGGACAATTCTTAAGTGAAAGCCTATAAATAGAGGTGTCCTTCCTCATTTTACCACTTTACAACCTAAGAGAATGGCACGCACAAAGCAGACTGCTAGGAAGGATCATGTCGTCTACCCTAGCCATGTGCAAGGTACTCAGCGCCCAACATGGATGACACCCCACAAGAAGCGTCGAACCACAAGCCACTCTTCAAGACGAAACTCGGGTGCAGGGACACAGTCCGGTAGCATTGCATCGCGGGGGGATGAAGCTTCACCAGAGAGAGATGTATCCCAAGAAATAAATTATTCCCCTTCCGCATCTGATGATGTGCCCCCAATCAGGACACCAATGAAGGCAAGGCCCAAACAACGAGGACATAGACGAGTTGTGATTGAGACATCAAATTTATCGAGTTCCTCAGATGAAGAAAGTATAAATGAGCCACCATGGAACAATGATGATATCCCCGTGAACCATCGAGTAACACAAGGAGGCAAGACACTCCCCCCAAGACAAGGACAAAGACCAACCGATGAAGAAAGAGAGCAAGGTCGGGTAGAGGAAGTAAATGATGAGGCAGGACCATCTAGGCGTCCTCCAAGAAGAAAGAAGAACTATCAACCACGTCGTAGACCACAACGACCACAACCCAACATCCCCCCAAATGCAAGAGCACCACAAAGGCGCAGAAAGCAAACTAGAGCCTTTGCGGAGATTCGACACTATCAAAAGTCTGTGGAGCTTCTGATTCCACGAAGGTCATTTGCAAGAGTTGTGAAGGAAGAGATCCAACGCTATTGCCCTAGACTTTGTATCCAAGGGATAGCCATTGAAGCTCTCCAAGAAGTTGTAGAGGCGTATCTTATATCAATGTTGGAGGACTCTAACCTATGTGCCATCCATGCAAAGAGAGTGACAATACAACCTAAAGATTTGTAGCTAGCTAGGAGAATTAGAGGGAATAACCATTAACCATAATTTGTACTCCCTTGTTTGGAGAACCTTTTGTATATCCCATATGATGAATATTTTGTAAAACCCAAATGATGAATATAATCTTTGTCTTCTCATATTTGCTCTCCCAAATGTTTATCTCTTAGTGTACATGTTTTGAATTTTATTTCTCCTATGTTTGTAGGTGTGTTTTTCCAGTACATCTTTGAAGTGTTTTTCATAGTTGTATCATTCTTTTTTCTGTACTTGTTGTAAGTGGTAATGCTATTTAATGCATTTCATGGCCAAGAAATGCCAAAAAAAGGCCTGCCACAGAAACACGGGGATGGGCCCTGCAAAAGTTTTGCAGGGCCTATCCCCGCGTTTCTATGGCAGGCCTTTTTTTGGCATTTCCAAGCCATGAAAACCCATGCCATGCACATGGGGGCATATGATTGGCCTTGGCTAGATTGCAGTGCATGCTAACCCCCTGACCAATAGCTAAGCAATGTTTATGAACATACATGCACTTATTTACTGCTGCATGCTTATGTGCACCCAGAGGAGTCTTAATTTCTCTAATTATTGCATATAAGAAGAGTGTTCCACATTTCCCCAAGTGAAGGTGCTAATTGAGAAGATAGACTTGCAATACAGGTAACCTAGTGCATAGGATGGCCTAGGAATGCAAAAAAAAGGCCTGCCACAGAAACGCGAGGATGGGCCCTGCAAAAGTTTTGCAGGGCCCATCCCCGCGTTTCTGTGGCAGGCCTTTTTTTTGCATTCCTAAGCCATTCCATGCATTTTGGGCAACACAAATTACAAGAAACAATGGAAAAAGACTAATTAAACTGTGCAAAAGTTATGAAATTGTCAAACCATAAAGATATAATAGATTGAATGCACATGGAAATTGGAAAAACAAAACATTGGTATTATAAAGTTTTTACAATTGGCTCTTGGCCTTGAGCCTCTCCACTACATTCTTTCTTCTCTGAAAAGATAGAGGCAATTGGTAAGTCAAAACTGATTGGGATATTAATTGAGGGTCTGTCAATCCAAGACCCAAAGCTATTCCTATTTGACCTAATATTTTTCCTCTAAAATTAACTCCTAGGGTAGTAAGGGCAAGGGACTTCCTAACTAGAAATATACAATTGGTCCCTTGCATTATTGTAGATAGGCACAAAACTTTACTCAAGGCCTTCATACACCAAGTCATGAAGTGTCCTTGAGGGGAAACGTCCTTGTGGATTATTACAAAATCTTCCTTTGGCAATTTTCCAATGTACTGTGCCAAGGAAGAGCCATGGCCCCGGGAAACACGGTCACCACCACTCCTTGCTGCAAATTTATCCACTTCAATTGTTTCCTGCACATAGACAATCATAAAATTAAATAGATACATCTTGTATGAATATGAGACAACCATAAATGTCAGTAGAGACTTACATCTTGAAGCCTGTCTTCATCCTCTCCTCTTCCCAGTGCATCTAGTGGAATTGATGAATGGGCCATGCCACTTTGCTCCACAACAGGGGATGTTGGAATCTTCTTCTCCAAAATTCTTTCCCTTGCTGTGGCTAGATCTTCTTCAGTGGCATCTTGGTTGGCATGGCTCAAAATCTCTTCACACACAAATGCAATGGTGTCCGCAACTGAATCACCAAGTGGAATTGTTGCCTTTTCGATAATGTCAGAAGTGTTGTCCATGGGAACATCCGAGGTTGAGCTGAAAATACTAAGGCATTCGTCAAGGCGTAGACCGAATGCCTTCTCAATATCATGCAGGAACAAAAATTCCTCTCCATCAACAAGTACAACTGAAAACATTTCCATCTCTACCTCTGGTAGAGTGGGTTCCACGGGGTCTAAGTTGGAGGATGGACTCTTCTGTGTACTGGCTTCCTTTAATTTGTCCACTACTCCTTGAGGAAATTCTCTGGAAATTTTTTGACTCTCTTCTAATAAGTTGAGAGCTTCTGTCTGGGGTTCCTTCTTGTCATCTACAAAACCCCCAGTAACAAGATGGGGTAGGTCCATGGGTGAAGGTTCGGGCTCCTCATTGACAAAAAAGATTGTTGTTGCTATGTAGGAAAGATATTTTCTTCCCATTCTCCTTTTCTTATTTAATTGTTTAATTAAGGGCACTGTGTCATCTAACAGTTGCCCTGAAGCCTCAGAAATAGCCATGAAACGCTTTAAGCGCTTCACAAATGCCTCATCTCCTTTATGAATGTAAAAAAGCAGGTCACAGGGGACCCATTTACACTCATATGTTGGAATATCTATGGCATATCTTAAAATATAGAATTCCATAAAATCTGTGATCTCATCGATCACATCGGAATTCATGGCTATTGTCCCTTTAAGATTAGGACTCTACAGACTAGGTCATACAAATCCGTACGACCATTGTAGTCTGTAGTATCCAAAAACTCCATGAATAAATCTCGAGGAGATTTCATGGGAGTGGAAGTGCTAGCAGCCATTGCTTGCGCGCGAGATTTCTAGAGGCTTGCAGTCTGTGCTTTCTAGCTCTTTGAGAGTGCGAATGTGAGAAATGAGCACATAGAGCCATTTTTATAGCAGTTTCAAGTTTTTAAATTGACTGGGCCCACTTTTAAAAGTATAGAATAAAGAAGTGCAATTTCAAAAAATGAGTTTCTGATGATAAAATAATGCACAGAAAAAAACATGAGCAACCACATTTCAAAGTAGTGAACAGAATTTTTGACGTTCCAAAAGTTTTGAAATTATTATTGCAGAGAATAAGGTATATACAATGACTAGGGCCCAAGAAGTGACATTATCAGGTTGCAAAAGAACTATGACAATGAGAGCTCTGTTCCATCTTTGCTCCAATCTATAGGGACTTTCATTTTGTATTCCATTCTTCTGCCCACCTGTAATCAATTTGCAAGAAATTGAAGTCATTAAAGTAAAATAAACAATAACAAAAAGATTACTTTAACAAAAACATGAAACATTTCTCACCTTATGTCCTTGAATTTTGAAGATGGATTGAGTTAGTCCTTCAAACCCCATAATCATCAAGTGTTCTCTCAGATTAGCCAAGGTCCAATGATTATTCACTAAAATAGTTTCTGTTTCATTGTTGGGCAATCTAAGCTTTAATTCAAATGAATGCAAAGATCCCTCTGAACTTTGAAATGGTATCCATTTGCCAAGTTTGCACATCCACTGATCATAGTAGAATCTGATGTATAATGAAGTACGTTGTTTCAAATATCGAAATGCTATACCTGTTCCAGCTATTTTACAGAGATATTTATCACCTTTTGCAATTCCTTCCATCAAACCCCAATTTTCACCAAGAAGACTTTCGACTTGCTCATATGTGATATCTTTACACATGAACATGGTGGAAGTCTCTTGGAATGAGAATCCTTGGAATAAATATACAAAACAATGAATGGGAAAAGACCAGTGCAAACCTACAGACCTAGACACTTTTGTGAATTTCAAAGAGTTATGTATATCCATTACCATCTTTTGCTTCAAAGATGATACAGACCATATATCAGGTTTTGGCCACTCCAAGCTAAGAAGAGAATGTACTTCAATTCTCTCTAACCTTCCAAAACCATTCATTGTAGAGGGTACAACATATCTATGTGTGTAAAAGAAAACTCTATCATGGTAAAGTTGAGTAGGAGATATATTTGGAAAGACTAGTGCACCAACATCTGCATGCAATGCCTGGAAAGTACCTGTAAGACTATGAAGTGGTTGCTTTTCCACCAAAGTAGAAGGAAATATATCTGAAACAAACAAAAACATATCTAAATAGTTCAGAAATATATCCGACACAAGAAAACATAAAATATTGTAGAGTAATACTTACAGTTCACAGGATATCTCATACTACTAGAGTTTTCAAGTTTCATAGTTGCCATTGTAAAAACATGTTGTACAATAGCAACCATCCCATTGTCTCTATGCTTCTTGAAGCCAAGTAACTTTCCCTTCCAATGAAGATCTAAGTTTCCACGATCTCTAACTCGATGAGGCCCAACTCTAGAGGGTTGCATGTACACCCATGCACCTTTGGAGTACTCATGTGATAGCCACTATCCATCTGTGGCTTTGATATTGTGACATCTTAATGTGAGGATTTCATCTTTTGGTCGCTTAGAAGCTTTAGATGTTTCCATTGAAGCTAAAGGTCTTCAAGCTACAACAGTAATTCGAGATAGGAGATGCAGGTAGGTTGGAGTGTAGAAACAGGAGCTTCAATGGTGTGCTACAGAGTGAAAGTAGTGGGAAAAGATGACTTTTTGGGACCTGGGTATGAAAATGTGAGGTTTAGGAGGGAAATAACTCTTTTTTGAGTATTTTTGAAAAAACTCATTTTTTTCAGCTCAAAACATGCACGGATTTTGAATTTGGGGTCAAAAAAAGTACTTTTGACCCTAAAAAGTAATGGGGGGTCCATTTTCAGGTGTTATGATGAGTTTTTTAACTTTTTAGAAATTTTGAATTTTTGGGCCAAACTGAGTTACGACATTCATTCTCTCTCTAGAGGCAGCTCATTAAATAAGGGAGAAATATGTCCCCTCTCCACCCTTCAGCATAGTATTTTATAGGGCATAGACTGTGGCCACCACCCTCTTCTGATTGGTCCATCACTAATCACTCCTTAATCTAAAAGGCCCATTCAGGGTTCATTTTTTCCCCTAATGTACTTATCTTTGTACATTCTAGTGGTAATACATTTAGTAATGTGTGTTGTGCTCCAAGCTTGTTCTTCTTCCTTGTGGTGTTCGTGTGCTTCGCAGATCTCGAACTCCAACAAGTAGTGCCAAAGAAAAACAAAAAACTTAGGGTTTCTATTAGCCTAAAAAAGGTTAATACAACTACGAGTCGTGATAGTTATCCTTTACCCATTACAAACCATCTTTTGGAAAGGGTAGTAGGCAAGGAAGTATACAGCGTTCTTGACGGGTTCTATGGATACAATCAAGTAGCCATTCCTACTGAAGACCAACATAAAAATGCTTTTGCTACCGAATGGGGAGTATAAGATTTTGGGGTTATGACATTTGGTTTGGCCAACGTCCGAGAAACTTTCCAAAGATTAATGTGTCATGTGTTCAAGGAATTTATGAGGAAATGCATGCAAGTCTACGTGGATGACCTATATACTTACTCTTCTCAATGCATAGCTCATATACCCAAATCAAGGAAAATATTTAACAAGTGTAGACAAAACATAGTTTGTTTGAATCCAAAGAAGTGTGTCTTCATGGTCAGACAAAGTAAAATACTAGGACATATTGTGTCCAAAAATGATATCTCAACTGATGAAGACAAAATTAAGGTAATTTTGGAAATAGCTAGGCCCAAGAACATGAAGGAAGCGCAACATTTTTCTTTTATTGATATTTTTGCTTCCTGATTAATGAAAAACATTGGACTGAGGGGAATCCTTCTTCTGATTTTCACCTTTTCTAACAGTCTCAATCACAATTGAGTTACGATTATCTTTTTCAATCAGGGGAAAGTCTTTTATTAAATGCCCTTGCTTATAACATCTAAAATAGGCATTGGGCAAGTTTATATAGATAATTTTTTGTTCATGCAATAACACATCATCTGAATATTTTATGGGAATAATAGATTTAATAGGCGGAGCTACACCAATTTCTATCATTAATTGAGGATCCCATTTAGGGTTAATGTTACCCCATCTAGCCTTTTGATATGAAACTTTACCTAACAAACCACCCGGTCTCTCAAGCCAATGATAAAATTCAACTGGCATGTTTGGAAAATCTACCCACATTAGAACAATAGTAGGTTTTGGCCCCCTCAGGTTGAACCCCACATGGACCTAGGTCTTCTGATCAGCATACAATCAAGAACTAGATTAAAGTTAACTGGGAGGCTAGAGGGCTGATGGTTAAATAGATTCAATTTCTTGCTAATGGATATGTTTTTTTTTTTGACGATAATAAGAGTGCTTTGTAGATATTATCTCAAGGTCATTTAGGTGCTCTTTATTTCTTTCCCTCATGTGTGGAAGACAAATGATCTTGTCTTTTTAATGAAAAGTGCAAAGATCATCCACATAAATTTCCATTATATTTCTAAGGAATTCTTTGAATATGTGACACATCAATCTTTGAAAAGTTGTTGGGGCATTAGTTAAACCAAAGGGCATAACCCTAAAGGCATAGATTCCCCATTCTATGGAAAAGGCAGTTTTATGTTGGTCTTCCAAAGCTATTGGTACCTGATTATATCCTGAAAAACCATCCAAAAAGCTATAGACCTCTTTAACTACAACTCTTTCCAAAAGATCGTTTGTTATGGGTAATGGATAGCTATCCCTTATAGTTGCAGCATTAACTTTTTTCAAGTTAATACATACCCTGAGTTTCCCATTCTTTTTAGGTACCACAACTATAGGAGATACCCACTCTGTATACTCAATCTCATAGATGAAATTGACAGCCAGCAGCTTGTCAATTTCTTCCTTTATTTTAGCAAAGTATTTGTCATTAAATGTATAGTGTCTTTGTTTGCTAGGTTTTGCATCAAGAGTAATAGGAATCTTATGTTCGCAAATGTTAGGATCAATTCCTTTCAAATCTTTGTAACTGTAAGCAAACACATCTCTATAAGTTTTTGCCAATTTTCTCAATGCTTCCTCTTCCTGACTTGTCATGTCATCTGCTATGACAATGTGTCTATCTTCCTCCTTGTCTTGAGTGATCACCACCTTCTTAGTTTGTTCCTCATTATCATAAGCCTCCCCCTTTTTCTTTTCTCTTTTTGGTTTCATTTTTAGAAGTAATCTGTCTTCTACTTCATAGGTCTTGAAATTTGAAGGTACATCAAATTGTTGATCTTCTTTTCTTATAAGCATCTGAATATTTAGTTTGTTGTCTGGGTGAAAGCATGTTAATGTTAAAAAAAAAGTGATGTTCGCGACATAGTTAATTAGTTGGAAAAACCCGATCCTTCTTAGTTGAACATCGTGCGATAGTTATTGAAAGAGAACTAAAAGCGAGGTGGTGGGGTGAGAGTAGGCCACAGTATGCATGCTGGAGCGTGGAGCATTCGTGACATGGGTTTTTTGCCTCGTTGCATGTTGGAGAGTTTGCCGTAGTACCTCATCTCACCTGGGAGTTTTTCTGCGTAGCTAATTGGTGTCTTTGGCAGCCATGTTGTTTTGTTGATCTTGTGCTCTTGTAACGAGTCACGACTGAATCTTTGAGTGATTATCTTGATGAGCGGTGGAAGATGTAATCTGAGGCTTTAATCAACTCTAAAGAATTGGTTCTGTCATCGCATTTGCTTCAACTCATTACACTTCAGGTTCCCTAACTTTCACGCTGGCAAGAATAGGGTCAACCCAGAAGCTCTGTATTGGATATTATTATCCCAAGTTGAAGTGCAAAATCGACTCTGTTAAGAGCCAAAAACAGACTTTGGAAGCCACCACCAACATGTATCCTTGGGACAGAAAAGACATGACAAAGCTTGATGCGATTTCTAAGCATTGCAGAGTAGGAATGCTTTTCCAACTCCCTGCTCTTTTGGATGGTGGGTGAGAGCATCTTAATGTTTGCAAAAAAGTGATGTCCAGAACATAGTTAATTAGCTGGAAAACCCCGATTCTTCTTTGCTAAACATTGTGAAATAGTTATTGAAAGAGAACTAAAAGCGAGGTGGTGGGGTGAGAGTAGGCCGTAGTACGCATGCTGGAGTGTTCATGACGTGGGTTTTTTTGCATGCTGCATGTTGGAGAGTACGCCAAAGTACCTCATCTTGCCTGGGAGTTTTTCACGTTATGCATGTTGAGTGGGGAATAGTGAGAGGGACTCCATCACTATAGGCATTTTCTGTGCACGTTGCGTCCTGAGTGGGGAATATTGATAACTATTTTTCTACGTGCTGCATGTTGGAGAGTACGCCACAGTACCTCTTCTCGCCTATGCATAGAGGTGGAAAAAATTATGCATAAATGGCTAGTGTAGACTTTTTGAGAGATAGCAAATTAGATGCCCCTCTCTCATATTGTACTCATTCAGGCTCTCATAGTGCTTCCTTTGCATCACATTGCTATGCAATAGCTGCCTCTAGTTCTTTTGATAAGAACGAGCCGTTTTTTCGATGAAGCACAAAATTCAAGAAATTGGATGGCTGCCATGCAATCAAAATATGATGCTATTATGAAGAATGGTACCTGGTCTTTATGTTATTTGTGTCCAAGCAACAGGTCCATTGGCACTAAATGGGTATACAAGCTAAAATGTAAGCCTGATGGAACACTTGATAGGTATCAGGCTAGGCTTGTTACAAAAAGGTTAGGCGCAATAGAGAGGGATTGATTTTGATGAGACCTTTGTAATCAGATGTCAAATGACCACCATTCATAGCATTTGTGTAGCTTCAGCCCATCATGCTATGAATTTACATTAGTTGGACATTAAAAATATATTTGTAAATGGTGATTCACATGAAGAAATGTATTTATTTGAGCCTCATGGTTTTGTGTGCAAAGGGCATGAAAACAAAGTGCGGAGGTTGATAAAGGCATCTTATGGTTTAACACAAGCACCACATGCTTGGTATGAAAAGATACATGCCTACTTCATTGCACATGATTTTGAGAACAATCCAACTGAGAGAACCTTATACATGAAGTGTGTAGCTAATGTACTTTTGATCATTGTTGTGTATGTTGATTGCATGTTGCTCACTGGTATTGATGAGAAGCATATTGCTGAATTTAAGGCTGATTTGCATGCCTCTTTTGAGATGTCATATTTTGGGCATTTGCATCATTATTTGGGCATTCATTTAATTCAAGATGATGGGCAAATAGCTTTGTGTCAAATAAAATATATTGAAACATTATTGGAGTGTTTGTGGCATTGAAGATTGCAAACCTATTGCAATTCCTATGGAAACAGGTTTATGGTTGAGACTTCATGATGGAGGAGATGCATTTTATGTTGTTCTCTATCAAATGGTGGTTGGATGCTTGATTTAGTTATGCATAATGCATCCCAATATTTAGTTCGTTGTCTAGGTGAAAGCATGTTAATGATTGCAAAAAAGTGATGTCCGGGACATAGTTAATTAGATGGAAGAACCCGATCCTTCTTAGCTGAACATCGTGCAATAGTTATTGAAAGAGAACTAAAAGCGAGGTGGTGGGGCGAGAGTAGGCCACAATACGCATGCTGGAGCGTGGAACATTCGTAACATGGGTTTTTTTACTTGCTACATGTTGGAGAGTCCGCCGCAGTACCTCATCTCGCCTGGGAGTTTTTTTGCGTAGCTGATTGTTGTCTTTTGCAGCCATGCTGTTTTGTTGATCATGTGCTCTTGTAATGAGTCACGATTGAATCTTTCAACGATTATCTTGATGGGTGATGGAAGATGTACATGTGAAACACAAAATCGGAGGTTTAATGAACTCTAAAGAATCATTTCTATCATCGCATTTGCTTCAACTCATTGCACTTCAGGTTCCCTAACTTTCATGCTGGCAAGAATAGGGTCGACCCACAAGCTCTATATTGGATATTATTAGCCCAAGTTGAAGTGGAAAATTGACTCTGTTAAGAGCTAGAAACAGACCTTGGAAGCCACCATGAGCATGTATCCTTGGGATAGAAAAGACATTACCAAGGTTGATGCGATTTCTATGCATTGCAGAGTAGGAATGCTTTTCCAAGTCCCTACTCTTTTGGATGGTGGGTGAAAGCATGTTTATGTTTACAAAAAAGTGATGTCCGAAACATAGTTAATTAGCTGGAAAAACCCAATCCTTCTTAGCTAAACATTGTGCAATAGTTATTGAAAGAGAACTAAAAGCGAGGTGGTGGGGCGAGAGTAGGCCGCAGTACGCATGCTGGAGCGTGGAGCGTTCATGACGTGGGTTTTTTTGCATGTTGCATGTTGGAGAGTACGCCGCAATACCTCATCTCGCTTGGGAGTTTTTCTACGTGCATGTTGAGTAGGGAGCAGTGAGAGGGACTCCATCAATATAGGCATTTTTTCTGCACATTGCATCTTGAATGGGGAATATTGATAACTATGTTTCTACACACTGCATGTTGGAGAGTACACCATAGTACCTCTTCTTGCTTGTGAGTTTTTCCACATGTTGCATGTTGAGTGGGGAACAGTGAGAGGGACTCCATCACTATACATATTTTTTCTACGTGCTGCATCCTGAGTCTGTATAACTATTTTTGTGCATATCACATATTTTAGTTTGGAGATCATTCCTAAAAAAGTAATCCACTTCTTCATATTTGATGACAAGAAGCATGACACTTTTTTTGTGCAACAATGTTTCCAATTACATTGGCAATTGCTGAGAGAGCTAAACCTTGACTTAAGCCAACATTGGGTATGGTAAGATGGTGCAGCTTCTTGTTGTAAAGATTGATGACATTGATTTTATGGTGATGTGTGGCCTCTTGGCCCCTGCACATTTTGTACAACTCCCTCATTAATCTACTTTTTTCTTGTTCTCTAAAAAAAAGGAAGTTATATACGAGTAACATCTCAGATTGTGGATGATTGTTGCAGGTTTAAAAGTATGCCTAACAATGTCCATTTGGTTTCATATTGTTTATTCATTGTATCTAACATTTGAGGTTTTCGATGATTGTTGTAGGTTTAAAAGTGGTATAACAAGTCTACATACGTAAGTGATGGAGCACATAATGATATTAGATAAGCATACTCAGTGTAAAGTCAATATAATAAAGTGGATTGATGAGTGGTAGATGTTATTGTATTTATGGTTTCTTCATCATTTGTAGTGTGTTGATGTAGGGCAATCTCAGACAAGCGAATTGATGGAAGCTAATACAATATCGGTAGTGGATAGTGATCAACAAGCATTAAGATGTTATTGGAAGGAAAAGAAAAGGAAATATAGAGATACAATAATGTCAAGGTGGGGCACTAATGTGGAGGGTAATGCTAATCGCAATTCAAGCAACTTGAATGGCATTGTGGATAAGATCATCAAGTATTTTAACAATCAAACTAGAAACTTATGTTGTGAAGAGTAACTAGTAACAAGCTAATTAGTAGTAGCCAATTACAAACAACTAACCAAGAACTAGCTACTTTCTAATAGAAAATTAGTCACAAGTTAATTAGTAATAGCTAATTACAAACACCTTACCAAGAACCAGCTACTTAGTAATAGCTAATTACTATCAAGCTAATCAGTAATAGCTAATTACTCAGAACTAACTAAGAACTAGCTACATAGTAACATGTTACTAGTAACAAGTTAATTAATAATATCTAATTACAAATGATTATACAAGAACCAGATACTTAGTAATAGCTAATTAATAACAAGATACTTAGTACTTTCTAATTAGTAACAAGCCAATTAGCAATAGCCAATTACAAACAACTAACCAAGAACCATTAGTAACAAGTTAATTAGTAATAGCTAATTACAAACAACTAACCAATAACCAACTACTTAGTAATAGTTAATTACTAACCAACTAATTAGTAACAAGCTACTTAGTAATAGCTAATTAGTAGAAGCTAATTAGTAATAGCTAATAACAAACAACTAACCAAGAACCGACTACTTAGAAATAGCTAATTACTAACAAGTTAATTAGTAATAGTTAATTAGTAATAGTTAATTAGTAACAAGCTAATGAGTAACAAGCTAATGAGTAACAAGCTAACTAGTAACAAGGTAATTAATAACAAGCTTCTTAGTAATACCTAATTAGTAGAAGCTAATTGGTAATAGCTAATTACAAACAACTAACCAAGAACTGACTACTTAGTAATAGCTAATTAGTAACAAGCTAATTAGTAACAAGCTAATTAGTAACAAGCTAATTAGTAATAGCTAATTAATAACAAGCTAATTAGTAATAGCTAATTACAAATAGCTAATCAAGAACCAGCTACTTAGTAATAGCTAATTACTAACAAGCTAATTAGTAATAACTAATTAGTAACAAGCTAACGAGTAACAAACTAATAAGTAACAAGGTAATTAGTAACAAGCTAATTAGTAACAAGCTAACGAGTAACAAACTAATAAGTAACAAGGTAATTAGTAACAAGCTAATTAATAATAGCTAATTACAAATAGCTAACCAAAAACCAACTACTTAGTAATAGCTAATTACTAACAAGGTAATTAGTAACAACTAATGAGTAACAAGCTCGTTAGTAACAAGTTAATTAGTAACAAGCTCATTAGTAATAACTAATTAGTAACAAGCTAATTAGTAATAGCTAATTACAAAGAGCTAACCAAGAACAAGCTACTTAGTAATAGCTAATTACTAACAAGCTAATTAGTAATAGCTAATTAGTAACAAGCTAATTAGTAACAAGCTAATTAGTAACAAGCTAATTAATAACAAGCTAATTAGTAATAGCTTATTAGTAACAAGCTAATTAGTAATAGCTAATTACAAATAGCTAACCAAGAACTAGCTACTTAGTAATAGTCAATTACTAACAAGCTAATTAGTAATAGCTAATTAGTAACAAGCTAATGAGTAAGAAGCTAGTTAGTAACAAGCTTATTAGTAATAGCCAATTACAAACAACTAACCAAGAACAAGCTACTTAGTAATAGCTAATTACTAAGAAGCTAATTAGTAATATCTAATTAGTAACAAGCTAATGAGTAACAAGCTAATTAGTAAGAAGCTAATTAATAACAAAATAATTAATAATAGCTAATTAGTAACAAGCTAATTACTAATAGCTAATTACAAATAGCTAACCAAGAACCAACTACTTAGTAATAGCTAATTACTAACAAGCTAATTAGTACTAGATAATTAGTAACAAGATAATTAATAACAAGCTAATTAGCAACAAGCTAGTTAGTAACAAGCTAATTAGTAATAGCTAATTACAAATAGCTAACTAAGAACCAGCTACTTAGTAATATCTGATTAGTAAAAAGTTAATTCGTAATAGCTAATTACAAACAGCTAACCAAGAACTAGCTACTTAGTAATAACTGATTGCTAACAAGCTAATTAGTACTAGCTAATTATTGAGAACTAACTAAGAACTAGCTACTTAGTAATAGCTAATTACAAAGAGCTAACCAAGAACCAACTACATAATAATAGCTAATTACTAGCAAGTTAATTAGTAAAAGCTAATTATTGAGAACTAACTAGTAACAATGTAACACCTTGTAACAACTAACCACGAACTACTTAGTAATAACAAACTAATAACTAGCTAGTTAATGACTACTAATAACCACTTGTTTGTGTAATGTAGATGGAGCTATTTATACGCTTCAAACAATTGCATCCAATGATAAATATCTAGCTTCGAAAGTTGGAATCATTGAAGCCATATTTTGTTAAGAGATTGAAAGACAGATTCACATGTTGGTGCATTTATAACGTTCAAATGTCATACCTTAAGGATGCAATCAATCTCCTATGTCAATCAAGCTCGGTCATGCATAGCTATCTTTGTAAATGTTATTGTTCTATTTGTCAAGTAGGGAAGACATCAAGGTGCAATGCTTGAGCAACTACATTTTGATCGATTAACAGCATTATAGATAGTATTCTATGTCCACGTCAAAATGATACCACATTCCACCAGTACAAATGTGTGATGGGTGAGTGCTCTGATTGCAGAGGAGGAGATTTTAAGTGGTGTCCGAGAGAGACTAGCATTGAGGAATATCGTATACCTGTAAAGATCTTTGAAGATGTTGAGTCAATGTATGAAGGACAAGTTCATAAAAGGAAAGAATTGATAAAGAGGGAGATGAGTCCTAAAGTTATAACAAGATTATTTGAGAAAAATCTAAAGAAATTTATCAAGCACAATTTCATTTATTTATGGCAAGTGAACCATTTTAAGATGTGTGTCTGTGAATTTCCAAGCGATGTTGTGGTTTCGATGGTTGATTTTGTAGAAAACTATACATTCCGTGAGCAAAATGAAATACAATCTATGCATTGGTGGTCTGTATAGGTAACTATTTTTGTGCATATCACATATTTTTGTTTGGATGGTATTCCTAAAAAGGTAATCCACTTCTTCATATCCGATGACAAGGAGCATGACACCCTTTTTGTGCAACATTGTTTCCAATTACATTGGCAATGGTTGAGAGAGCTAAACCTTGAATTAAGCCAACACTGGGTATGGTCAGATGGTGCAGCTTCTCAATTTAAAGCTAAACATCCATTTTACTTCGTAGGAAGATATCCATGGCTAACAGGCATGACTATTATATGGAACGTCTTTGAGTCAGGGCACGGGAAGGGAGAATATGATGGTGCAGGTGCAATTGTGAAAAGTGTGCTAACCCATGAACAACTTAAACCTGAAGGTGCAATGCTGAAGTGTGCTACAAATGTTGTGAAATTTCTCAGGGGAGGTTTGTGAGAGTCAAAAGGGAGAGATGTCACATGGGTCTTCTAGGAAGTGAAGATTGACGAAGTGAACAGGGAGAATTCTTGGGATTGTAAGGGGATATCTCAAGTTCGATCCTTGCATTTGATTCATGGCTATTCAAGGTTAGGTGGACATTGCATTGGTGTCAGAGAACTAACATGTTATTCCTTTCATTGTATCCATGGTCAGTGGAAAAGATGCATCAACAAATGCCACATTCAAAATTGGGTGTTCTATACTTTGACTCCTATTAGTGAGTCAGATGAAGCAAAAGACTCATCCTTTTCCAATTTTACATTTGAAGGTGATGGCAACTACCTATCAGATGCATTTGGCAGTGGATGACAACTTTGTAGTCAATGCAAAAGAGGACAATGATGAAGGCGTAGATTTCTATTTATGAAAGTGCACACAAGGAAAACATTTCAGTCCAAAGAATGTAATGGATGCTCGGAACAACCTAATAGCTTCAGGAACATATTATGTGGTGGGTTTATTTTATGAGAGACTAGAAGAAAATATCTATAGGTTGTTAGAAACAAGACCACTAGCTTATATGTATTCCCATCTTGTAAGATGCATTAAAATACTCATGTCACCAGTCCAGGATTGTACATACATGTTTACCATAAAATGGTGATGTGTATGAGGCCGTTTATAATAGTATGCCTTGGAATTTGTAATACCCATGTGATGCTAGACAACTTTTTTGTCTGGCACTATGTAGTACACGATTTGACTAGATAATTATAAACTAGTTTCTTCAGTAACCATTTCTATGCTGAGAAGTTCAATCAAGTGGTGGGAGTGGGTCATGCATAAATTTAGATCCAAGATTTTCCATTAGTATGGTTGCCAGTGTTCTTTGTCTCATAGAGTTTTGGTCCTCAATCATTATATCCTCACTTCCCTGATTTATGTGTTGTCCTGCTCGATGCCTAACAAAAAGCATTTTAACTAGGTGATTGCACTTTCCAAAAGATTCTTGTGGGGTGGAAGTCTCCATCACAATTCCTAAGGTAGCTTGGAATATTTGCTGCCTTCCTAAGGAGGGAGGTTTGGGTTTTTTTTGTCCTCTCTTAATGGCTACTAATCTGTGTGCTAGATGGATTTCTAGAGCTATTGAGTCTAATGACATTCGGGCCATTCTCATCAAAGGAAACACTGAAAGGTTTTACCTTACTAATTATAAATCTTAGAAATAGCATAATTTGTGGGACATTTTGGTTTCCCCTCACCCCTACTCTACCGTTGGAAGCACCCTCACTTTTAGGTTCTGGCAATCATGGATGATGGTAAAAAAGCGTAGTAGTCCAAATGAAAAATTCTTTGCTTTTAAAGACTTCTTTATGCAGGAAAGTGCTTGGGCTGGGTGGCTATCCCTTTGGATCAATTGCAACCTAATTATTAGAAAGCATAAATGTTGTGCGCAGGGTTTTGTCAAATGGAGTGACTTCTGTGTTGGATCTGATGTGCTGAGTGATACTCATTTCTTTGATTCTACTAATTTATCCTCTGGTTGCTTGCAGGTGCTAAAGCTTCATAGAGATATACTAGCAACGAGACTCCTGCTTTGCTCTCAGAGAAGGCCTGTCTAACTCCAAGAATTCCTTCATGTACTCTTTTGTAAAAGGCTTTCAAGCCATGGGTAGGTAGAGCATACAAGACATTAAGTTTTCCCCTTCAGATGAATTCAATCTCTCGGGTCACCTCAAAGTCATCCCTCCAAGTCAGTGGAGGGTTTCCTTGCTATCTCTGTACTCTGTTGTTAGGATGGAAATGGTTTACCATTGTATCTAGTTCTGGTTATCTTTCTATTGCCTTTGTATCTTGCTCCTGCTATTATGCTCTTGTAATTGTGAGGAATTCATGTCCTCTGCCTTGTATCTCTGATGGGGGAATCTGCCCCTTGTACAATTGTACATTTCTTCATTAATATCTTGTTTTCTATTTCTCCTAAAAAACAAAATGGTGGAGTGCTTGCCGGATACCTAATAATAAGAAGTACTTCTCCCAAGTCATTGCCCTTGCCAGGAGATTTTGGTGGGGTGGCAACCTTTATCATAACAAAGTTCCTAAGGTGGCTTGGAACATCTGTTGCCTCCCTAATAAAGCTGCTAAATGGATAGCTAGATCCCTGGATTCTTTTGACATATGGGCTAACCTCATAAAAAGAAACACCAAATATTTTCTATATAGAAAACTATAAATGCTGGAAAGATCATTCTTTATGGGATATTATTGTGTCTCATCACTCTTTTGTTGTTGTAGGCAGTTTCCTTTGTTCTAGATTATGGAAGGCTTGGATGGAGGTTAAAAGGCATGTTGTCCTAATGAGAAGTACTTTACGCATTCTAACTTTTTTGTTTAGGAAAGCATTTGGATTGGATGGCTATCTCTGTGGAACAACTGCAAAATGGGAATCAAAGAACACAAGTGTTGCAAGAAGGGATACTCTAGCTGGAATGACCTCACTGTCAATGGTGGGGTCATTCAAGACTACGATAATGGATATCACTAACTTATCTCTTGCTTGTCTTCAAGTATTGCTGCTGTACAAAAAGGTGCTGCAAGAGAGGCTTCTTTAATGCACTTCCCACATGCCTGTTTACCCTGCTGATGTTGCGAGATACATGTTGCAAAAATTCAAGAGCTGCAGAGGGTTCAAAGACATTGCAGTGAGGTGTCTTCTTGCTATCACGACAGCCCCTCCTGAGCATTTTCAACTATCTAAACATCTGTATAACACCTCCCCCAACCAATGGAAAGATTCATTACTTAAGTTGTACTCTAGTTCCAGATTTGACATGATTTTCTCATGTACATGAGCTTGTGTATCAAGAACCTTTACATCTCTCTAACTTGTATCCTGCCCAGATGTATGCCCCCTACTCTAGCAATATTTGATGAGTATTTATTGCAATCTAGGACCCTTGTGTGGGATCCTGCCCTCTATACACTTACACATACCATCATTAATCTAATCTTCTTGTTGTCTCAAAACAAAAGGTGGAGTTCTTATCTGTATTTGGTGAGGGTTTGATCCTAGCACAGTTTGTAACTCTTCTATATTAATATTCAATTTTTTTGTTCTCTCAAAAAAAGAGCATGGCTCAGTTCAGTTGGATTGGCTCTTTGCCTCTTGAGGTGGGGGTGGGGGTTCAATCCCTGGCTATGGAAAGACACTATGTGAGTCTAAAGCTAGTGTAAACCAGTTGTATGATGTTGAAACCAGCTCTCTGATGTGTGTCGCCTTCGAGTAGTCTAGAAACCGTCTAACCCTTGCTTTATGGGATACGAGGGGTCCCATGGGTACTCTGCTTGTTCACTTGTATAGTTGCAATTTCAAAATTAAAGTCTGGGGGAGTAGGCTTTGACTGAACCTGCATTTCAAAAGAAAAAGAAAATGTGGCAGCTTACCCCCCTGAGAACAAAACACGCACCTTTGAAACAGATGAACTGATGTTAGGGTGGAAGCATGATTTCGGAAGGAAATGCCATTTTTGTACTATTGAAATAGTTTGAATCCACCCATAGACTTAAAAGTTTTCTTTTTTAATGGAAATTAGAGATTAAATTAAATTTAGGAAATATTATACAACTGTGTAGGGGGTAGGCCCTCACCTACAATTACAAAAAAAGTACAGATACATCGTAAACCTCTTGGGACAATACATCTTAAAGAGAGTGAATTTCCACTCTTGGTATCTAACATTACATATGATTTTTGAATACATGGCTTGATGCATAGGAGCATCAGAGATACTAGAAAGGTAGGCCTATCTAGCAAACTTCATTTCTTTCCAACAATTGTAAATTTGATTCTTACAACCATCTCCAGAGCATCTTTTATTTCTTCCAACCAAGATGTTCCATAATATTTGTGCTCTCCATGTGTGCCAAAGCAAGGGGTACAACCCATTATTGGTCTGCCAAGGATGAGGTAGAGATTATTAAGAGGGGACCAAAATTTCTGAGCATGAAAGCATTCCATGAACAGGTGAGAAGGATCCTCCAACTTGCCACAGCTGTTACAATTGCCATTCCCCAAATTTAATTTAGGAGCTCTACTCTCTGTTCATAGGCCCTAGTGAGTGATAAGCCACAATAAGGTGGAGTGCTTATTCACGGGAGGAAGGGCCCAAATGACTTGAAATCTGTAGGACCATTGATGAGCAGTCCACTAGAGATTCTACTTTTGATTCAGCCTCCTGACCAACTTGGGAAAGGAACCTATTTCTTTTCTTGAAATTCTGGAACATATCCATTATAGCAATCGTATGTAGTTCAAGCTCTTTGTAGTGGTTGCAATTCTCCGTGGATTTCAAGAGTAGCTCCCTCTGATCCATAATCACCTATTTACAACCAAGAGATAAATCAACAATGTCATTAATGAAGAAAGGATCCACAATATCCTGCCCAAACATAAGGCTATTCCATGAGTTAAAGACTTTTGTCCTGCACTTATTCATCTTAATAGTCAAAAGAGAAGCTTATTCAACATTCACCCGTCCAGTCCATAATGAATCCTATCACAAAACCAGAGATTAGAAGCAAACACTAGATTTAAGGTATACCCCTCTTTAACTTTCATCCAGGCATAGAAATACCTCTAATAATTCCTTGTTCAATTTTATCATTGACTAACCATCCCATAGCGTCACTAGAAATAGAAAACAGAAGAGGAGCAAGGGGACAACCCTGTCTGATAGATCTATAAAGATTGAAGGGTTCAAAAATAGAACCATTCATAGCCACCCTAGAGTTGGCATTACTCAGTGTTTTTGTCTGTAATCTCGATTATGTCTATAATCTTGATTATGCTCTTGATGTATTCCATGATATATAGACATACTCTCTTCATCAAGAGGAATTAATCTAGAAATAATATCTGCATACTCAATACGATTTGGGTCTATTAACCATTTCCAAAGTTGATCACAAAGAGTTCTTGACAGATAGTTAAGTCTTTCACGGATTATCATCTTTGGTAATGTTAGACAACATCTTGTAATGTCATAAAGTGACCTGTAAGCAGTAGTATCAATTATCAATGTATTGTCAGGCCCATACTGCACATTCTTGTCCCAAAAATGAGCCAGTTTCTTGAAATGGATTGAAAATTTCCAAAAACATTGATCCCTCCCCCAAATATCCATAAATTTCCTCCTAAACTCTGGGAAGATTGTATCAATACATTTTTTGACCTCGTCTACATCATGGGCATTCCAAATCCAGACATTGAAATGTTCAAGGCACCATTGAAGAAAATCATTACTGTCAGGAAAGGCCTGCTTACTTCGGATATTCATAAATCCTTCAACTTCTAGAATTAGAGCCCTAGGTTGTAAATCCTTGTCAATAGGTTTCAATTCCTGTATCTCGTCCTCTCCCAGGCCATGTTGAATCTCTGGAGGGTCCCTTTCTATCTCAATAAATTCCAATTCCATTATCACATGATCCAACCTCTTTCGTTTTTTTGACTTGCCTAGTATTTGTTTAGGCGCTTGATTGCCTTTTGGTGTAAACACTAGTACATGATTAGTTTGAGTTGAAACTGATACTTTCTGCTCAACTGCTGTTGCAATAAGATCAGTTTGAGTTGAAATAGGACATGTTTGAGTTGAAATAGGATCAGTTTGAGTTGAAACTAATACTTTCTGCTCAACTTTTGTTGCAGTATGATCAGTTTGAGTTGAAATAGGAGATGTTTGAGTTGAAATAGGATCAGTTTGAGTTGAAACTGATACTTTATTTATTTTTTTTCTTTTTGGGCATCTTTGTGCTCAACTTCTGTTGCAGCCTGACAATGACTTGCTGAGGATGTAAGATTGTCTTTTGTGGTAGTTGCGGATGGAACTTTGTTCTTTATCTAACCTATAAGCCAAACACCATTACAAGTTACAATCCATGACACTGTTAATCTATCGAAAATTGTACAGAATAGGATAAATACAATCAACAACATCGTTACCAAATAGGATAAATATAAAATCCTATGCGAGCTAATCCATTTGGACAATGTGATGTGTTGATAGTAACCATTACAAAGAGGTGTTGTAAGAAGTAACTCAAGAAAGGTATTTGAAAAACTTGTTGATCAAGTTTGAAATGGATGATTGCAGGGTAGCACCTACTCCAATGGAGGTGAATCACAAATTGAGCAGATATGGAGGAGAAGAGTCCAAGGACATGAAGCTATATCAAAGATTGGTTGGTAATCTGATCTATGCTACATTAACTAGGCCTGATTTGTCATATGCAGTTGGAGTATTGCCTCAATTCATGCATTGTCCTAGGAAAGAACATTGGGTTGCAGGACAAAGAGTGTTGAGGTACATTAAGGGTACACTCAAAGAAGGTTTGTATTATGGTTTTACATCAGATACAAACATCAAGATTTACAGTGATACAGATTGGGCAGGTAATCTTGATGATAGGAGATCAACTTATGGATACTTGTGTTATGTGGGAGATAAGTTAATTTCATGGTGTTCAAAGAAGCAACACACAGTTGCTTTATCATCCACAGAGTCTGAGTACAAAGGTATGGTTGAAGCTGCAAAGGAAGTGATATGGCTTAAGACTCTTATGAAGAGTTTTGACATCATCCAGAGTACACCCACTATTCATGGAGATAACATGAGTTCATTGTATTTAGATGCTAATCCTGTTTTTCATGCCAGGACTAAACACATTGAGATTCAGTATCATTTTCTAAGAGAGAAGGTGATGGATAAAGAGATTGAAGTTATACATACTTCAACAAAAGATCAGATAGCTGATATGCTAACCAAAAGCTTGGATAGACCAAAGCTACAAAGATTCAAAGGCATGGCAGGTATAAAGAAGATAGAGAAAACCTCAATTGATGATTGAGGGGAGATGTTGGTGCAAGACAATCAACAATTGAAGTTTTGATGAAGTTTTGAAGTCAAGGATTGAAGAGAAGGTCACGATATGAATCATGAAGAAAGTATACGTTCAGAGAATGAAGATATGTATACATATGTACATTAACTTAGAGTTAGCTCACTTATACTTTTGTATGGTTATGAGCTTGTACATATCTTCCTATATATACAAGTAAAAATGTCGGGGCAAATATGAGAGAGTGTGAGAGAACAAGATTTGATGAGAATTAGAAATCATTAGACACTTGTAAAGTGAGTTAGATAACTCTCTCATCCAGATGTAAAGTTTTCCAGAAATGAAGAAAAGTTGTGCCCAATATTTCTGAGAGTTCTCCTTCTGTGTTGTATCATTTGTGAAGTGCTTTTGTACAAGTCTAAGTCTATAGGTGATTGAACTCTGTACAAATTTTCAACTTTTAATTGTGATCAAGCTGAGAGAATTGAGTGTAAACAAGAGAAGTTGCGAGAGGCGCAAAATTTGATGCTAATGTCTTGGTCAGTTCTCCTTCGACAGTGTAAAGTTTTGAGAAAGCAAGAACTCATTCTTTAAGTTGGAAGGTAAGCTACCTATGGCTAAAAACATTTGATTAAAGGGGTTCTAATTTGGGAGAACCAAGCTTTAGAAGTTCCAGGTGTCAAGTCGACTGTAAATCACTAGAATTTTGGACATAGGTGACTTGTTAAGATTATTTCTCAAGATCTACTAAATCTTTTGAAATGATTCAACTTGGAGGAGGTGTGCAAACTATAGACGACACCTTGTGCAATGTTTTATCAAAAACTTCACACATTTGATAAGTCAATGAGTGAGTTATGTGCAGCATACTTTCTGTGTAGTCACCTTCTTCACAGTGTGTTCAAGATTTTGGAAATTGAGTATTGATCCTCTGAATTGGTGAAGGTTTTGAGTTATTCTTGATATAGAGGTGCTCTAACTTCAAGGATAACTTTTTCTTTTGGAGATTAACACTCTCCATCAAAGATCACCTCTTGGGTAGGCCTTTTCATGTTGCTCTAGACTAGGTCCTGTCTCTATCCTAGACTGACCACATGTTCAAGTCTTCTGGCATATGATTCGCTAGAATTGATCCTACCTGTTCCTTCATTTTTTTTCTCGTCACTACATTTGATTTCTTATTTTCTGAATTGCTTTCTCTATGCTCACTCTCTTTCAATGTCTGTTCTTTCTCTTGAACATTTTTTTAAACCCACATAGTTTTAAGTTTTACTGGCCTTGCCTTCCATCTTTGAGCCTTTTTAAGTTTTGAGGTGTCTTCAGGCTCTTCCGAGTCCTCGACAAAATAACTTGAATATAGAGATACAATAATGTCAAGGTGGGGCACTAATGTGGAGGGTAATGCTAATCGCAATTCAAGCAACTTGAATGGCATTGTGGATAAGATCATCAAGTATTTTAACAATCAAACTAGAAACTTATGTTGTGAAGAGTAACTAGTAACAAGCTAATTAGTAGTAGCCAATTACAAACAACTAACCAAGAACTAGCTACTTTCTAATAGAAAATTAGTCACAAGTTAATTAGTAATAGCTAATTACAAACACCTTACCAAGAACCAGCTACTTAGTAATAGCTAATTACTATCAAGCTAATCAGTAATAGCTAATTACTCAGAACTAACTAAGAACTAGCTACATAGTAACATGTTACTAGTAACAAGTTAATTAATAATATCTAATTACAAATGATTATACAAGAACCAGATACTTAGTAATAGCTAATTAATAACAAGATACTTAGTACTTTCTAATTAGTAACAAGCCAATTAGCAATAGCCAATTACAAACAACTAACCAAGAACCATTAGTAACAAGTTAATTAGTAATAGCTAATTACAAACAACTAACCAATAACCAACTACTTAGTAATAGTTAATTACTAACCAACTAATTAGTAACAAGCTACTTAGTAATAGCTAATTAGTAGAAGCTAATTAGTAATAGCTAATAACAAACAACTAACCAAGAACTGACTACTTAGAAATAGCTAATTACTAACAAGTTAATTAGTAATAGTTAATTAGTAATAGTTAATTAGTAACAAGCTAATGAGTAACAAGCTAATGAGTAACAAGCTAACTAGTAACAAGGTAATTAATAACAAGCTTCTTAGTAATACCTAATTAGTAGAAGCTAATTGGTAATAGCTAATTACAAACAACTAACCAAGAACTGACTACTTAGTAATAGCTAATTAGTAACAAGCTAATTAGTAACAAGCTAATTAGTAACAAGCTAATTAGTAATAGCTAATTAATAACAAGCTAATTAGTAATAGCTAATTACAAATAGCTAATCAAGAACCAGCTACTTAGTAATAGCTAATTACTAACAAGCTAATTAGTAATAACTAATTAGTAACAAGCTAACGAGTAACAAACTAATAAGTAACAAGGTAATTAGTAACAAGCTAATTAGTAACAAGCTAATGAGTAACAAACTAATAAGTAACAAGGTAATTAGTAACAAGCTAATTAATAATAGCTAATTACAAATAGCTAACCAAAAACCAACTACTTAGTAATAGCTAATTACTAACAAGGTAATTAGTAACAACTAATGAGTAACAAGCTCGTTAGTAACAAGTTAATTAGTAACAAGCTCATTAGTAATAACTAATTAGTAACAAGCTAATTAGTAATAGCTAATTACAAAGAGCTAACCAAGAACAAGCTACTTAGTAATAGCTAATTACTAACAAGCTAATTAGTAATAGCTAATTAGTAACAAGCTAATTAGTAACAAGCTAATTAGTAACAAGCTAATTAATAACAAGCTAATTAGTAATAGCTTATTAGTAACAAGCTAATTAGTAATAGCTAATTACAAATAGCTAACCAAGAACTAGCTACTTAGTAATAGTCAATTACTAACAAGCTAATTAGTAATAGCTAATTAGTAACAAGCTAATGAGTAAGAAGCTAGTTAGTAACAAGCTTATTAGTAATAGCCAATTACAAACAACTAACCAAGAACAAGCTACTTAGTAATAGCTAATTACTAAGAAGCTAATTAGTAATATCTAATTAGTAACAAGCTAATGAGTAACAAGCTAATTAGTAAGAAGCTAATTAATAACAAACTAATTAATAATAGCTAATTAGTAACAAGCTAATTACTAATAGCTAATTACAAATAGCTAACCAAGAACCAACTACTTAGTAATAGCTAATTACTAACAAGCTAATTAGAACTAGATAATTAGTAACAAGATAATTAATAACAAGCTAATTAGTAACAAGCTAGTTAGTAACAAGCTAATTAGTAATAGCTAATTACAAATAGCTAACTAAGAACCAGCTACTTAGTAATATCTGATTAGTAAAAAGTTAATTCGTAATAGCTAATTACAAACAGCTAACCAAGAACTAGCTACTTAGTAATAACTGATTGCTAACAAGCTAATTAGTACTAGCTAATTATTGAGAACTAACTAAGAACTAGCTACTTAGTAATAGCTAATTACAAAGAGCTAACCAAGAACCAACTACATAATAATAGCTAATTACTAGCAAGATAATTAGTAATAGCTAATTATTGAGAACTAACTAGTAACAATGTAACACCTTGTAACAACTAACCACGAACTACTTAGTAATAACAAACTAATAACTAGCTAGTTAATGACTACTAATAACCACTTGTTTGTGTAATGTAGATGGAGCTATTTATACGCTTCAAACAATTGCATCCAATGATAAATATCTAGCTTCGAAAGTTGGAATCATTGAAGCCATATTTTGTTAAGAGATTGAAAGACAGATTCACATGTTGGTGCATTTATAACGTTCAAATGTCATACCTTAAGGATGCAATCAATCTCCTATGTCAATCAAGCTCGGTCATGCATAGCTATCTTTGTAAATGTTATTGTTCTATTTGTCAAGTAGGGAAGACATCAAGGTGCAATGCTTGAGCAACTACATTTTGATCGATTAACAGCATTATAGATAGTATTCTATGTCCACGTCAAAATGATACCACATTCCACCAGTACAAATGTGTGATGGGTGAGTGCTCTGATTGCAGAGGAGGAGATTTTAAGTGGTGTCCGAGAGAGACTAGCATTGAGGAATATCGTATACCTGTAAAGATCTTTGAAGATGTTGAGTCAATGTATGAAGGACAAGTTCATAAAAGGAAAGAATTGATAAAGAGGGAGATGAGTCCTAAAGTTATAACAAGATTATTTGAGAAAAATCTAAAGAAATTTATCAAGCACAATTTCATTTATTTATGGCAAGTGAACCATTTTAAGATGTGTGTCTGTGAATTTCCAAGCGATGTTGTGGTTTCGATGGTTGATTTTGTAGAAAACTATACATTCCGTGAGCAAAATGAAATACAATCTATGCATTGGTGGTCTGTATAGGTAACTATTTTTGTGCATATCACATATTTTTGTTTGGATGGTATTCCTAAAAAGGTAATCCACTTCTTCATATCCGATGACAAGGAGCATGACACCCTTTTTGTGCAACATTGTTTCCAATTACATTGGCAATGGTTGAGAGAGCTAAACCTTGAATTAAGCCAACACTGGGTATGGTCAGATGGTGCAGCTTCTCAATTTAAAGCTAAACATCCATTTTACTTCGTAGGAAGATATCCATGGCTAACAGGCATGACTATTATATGGAACTTCTTTGAGTCAGGGCACGGGAAGGGAGAATATGATGGTGCAGGTGCAATTGTGAAAAGTGTGCTAACCCATGAACAACTTAAACCTGAAGGTGCAATGCTGAAGTGTGCTACAAATGTTGTGAAATTTCTCAGGGGAGGTTTGTGAGAGTCAAAAGGGAGAGATGTCACATGGGTCTTCTAGGAAGTGAAGATTGACGAAGTGAACAGGGAGAATTCTTGGGATTGTAAGGGGATATCTCAAGTTCGATCCTTGCATTTGATTCATGGCTATTCAAGGTTAGGTGGACATTGCATTGGTGTCAGAGAACTAACATGTTATTCCTTTCATTGTATCCATGGTCAGTGGAAAAGATGCATCAACAAATGCCACATTCAAAATTGGGTGTTCTATACTTTGACTCCTATTAGTGAGTCAGATGAAGCAAAAGACTCATCCTTTTCCAATTTTACATTTGAAGGTGATGGCAACTACCTATCAGATGCATTTGGCAGTGGATGACAACTTTGTAGTCAATGCAAAAGAGGACAATGATGAAGGCGTAGATTTCTATTTATGAAAGTGCACACAAGGAAAACATTTCAGTCCAAAGAATGTAATGGATGCTCGGAACAACCTAATAGCTTCAGGAACATATTATGTGGTGGGTTTATTTTATGAGAGACTAGAAGAAAATATCTATAGGTTGTTAGAAACAAGACCACTAGCTTATATGTATTCCCATCTTGTAAGATGCATTAAAATACTCATGTCACCAGTCCAGGATTGTACATACATGTTTACCATAAAATGGTGATGTGTATGAGGCCGTTTATAATAGTATGCCTTGGAATTTGTAATACCCATGTGATGCTAGACAACTTTTTTGTCTGGCACTATGTAGTACACGATTTGACTAGATAATTATAAACTAGTTTCTTCAGTAACCATTTCTATGCTGAGAAGTTCAATCAAGTGGTGGGAGTGGGTCATGCATAAATTTAGATCCAAGATTTTCCATTAGTATGGTTGCCAGTGTTCTTTGTCTCATAGAGTTTTGGTCCTCAATCATTATATCCTCACTTCCCTGATTTATGTGTTGTCCTGCTCGATGCCTAACAAAAAGCATTTTAACTAGGTGATTGCACTTTCCAAAAGATTCTTGTGGGGTGGAAGTCTCCATCACAATTCCTAAGGTAGCTTGGAATATTTGCTGCCTTCCTAAGGAGGGAGGTTTGGGTTTTTTTTGTCCTCTCTTAATGGCTACTAATCTGTGTGCTAGATGGATTTCTAGAGCTATTGAGTCTAATGACATTCGGGCCATTCTCATCAAAGGAAACACTGAAAGGTTTTACCTTACTAATTATAAATCTTAGAAATAGCATAATTTGTGGGACATTTTGGTTTCCCCTCACCCCTACTCTACCGTTGGAAGCACCCTCACTTTTAGGTTCTGGCAATCATGGATGATGGTAAAAAAGCGTAGTAGTCCAAATGAAAAATTCTTTGCTTTTAAAGACTTCTTTATGCAGGAAAGTGCTTGGGCTGGGTGGCTATCCCTTTGGATCAATTGCAACCTAATTATTAGAAAGCATAAATGTTGTGCGCAGGGTTTTGTCAAATGGAGTGACTTCTGTGTTGGATCTGATGTGCTGAGTGATACTCATTTCTTTGATTCTACTAATTTATCCTCTGGTTGCTTGCATGTGCTAAAGCTTCATAGAGATATACTAGCAACGAGACTCCTGCTTTGCTCTCAGAGAAGGCCTGTCTAACTCCAAGAATTCCTTCATGTACTCTTTTGTAAAAGGCTTTCAAGCCATGGGTAGGTAGAGCATACAAGACATTAAGTTTTCCCCTTCAGATGAATTCAATCTCTCGGGTCACCTCAAAGTCATCCCTCCAAGTCAGTGGAGGGTTTCCTTGCTATCTCTGTACTCTATTGTTAGGATGGAAATGGTTTACCATTGTATCTAGTTCTGGTTATCTTTCTATTGCCTTTGTATCTTGCTCCTGCTATTATGCTCTTGTAATTGTGAGGAATTCATGTCCTCTGCCTTGTATCTCTGATGGGGGAATCTGCCCCTTGTACAATTGTACATTTCTTCATTAATATCTTGTTTTCTATTTCTCCTAAAAAACAAAATGGTGGAGTGCTTGCCGGATACCTAATAATAAGAAGTACTTCTCCCAAGTCATTGCCCTTGCCAGGAGATTTTGGTGGGGTGGCAACCTTTATCATAACAAAGTTCCTAAGGTGGCTTGGAACATCTGTTGCCTCCCTAATAAAGCTGCTAAATGGATAGCTAGATCCCTGGATTCTTTTGACATATGGGCTAACCTCATAAAAAGAAACACCAAATATTTTCTATATAGAAAACTATAAATGCTGGAAAGATCATTCTTTATGGGATATTATTGTGTCTCATCACTCTTTTGTTGTTGTAGGCAGTTTCCTTTGTTCTAGATTATGGAAGGCTTGGATGGAGGTTAAAAGGCATGTTGTCCTAATGAGAAGTACTTTACGCATTCTAACTTTTTTGTTTAGGAAAGCATTTGGATTGGATGGCTATCTCTGTGGAACAACTGCAAAATGGGAATCAAAGAACACAAGTGTTGCAAGAAGGGATACTCTAGCTGGAATGACCTCACTGTCAATGGTGGGGTCATTCAAGACTACGATAATGGATATCACTAACTTATCTCTTGCTTGTCTTCAAGTATTGCTGCTGTACAAAAAGGTGCTGCAAGAGAGGCTTCTTTAATGCACTTCCCACATGCCTGTTTACCCTGCTGATGTTGCGAGATACATGTTGCAAAAATTCAAGAGCTGCAGAGGGTTCAAAGACATTGCAGTGAGGTGTCTTCTTGCTATCACGACAGCCCCTCCTGAGCATTTTCAACTATCTAAACATCTGTATAACACCTCCCCCAACCAATGGAAAGATTCATTACTTAAGTTGTACTCTAGTTCCAGATTTGACATGATTTTCTCATGTACATGAGCTTGTGTATCAAGAACCTTTACATCTCTCTAACTTGTATCCTGCCCAGATGTATGCCCCCTACTCTAGCAATATTTGATGAGTATTTATTGCAATCTAGGACCCTTGTGTGGGATCCTGCCCTCTATACACTTACACATACCATCATTAATCTAATCTTCTTGTTGTCTCAAAACAAAAGGTGGAGTTCTTATCTGTATTTGGTGAGGGTTTGATCCTAGCACAGTTTGTAACTCTTCTATATTAATATTCAATTTTTTTGTTCTCTCAAAAAAAGAGCATGGCTCAGTTCAGTTGGATTGGCTCTTTGCCTCTTGAGGTGGGGGTGGGGGTTCAATCCCTGGCTATGGAAAGACACTATGTGAGTCTAAAGCTAGTGTAAACCAGTTGTATGATGTTGAAACCAGCTCTCTGATGTGTGTCGCCTTCGAGTAGTCTAGAAACCGTCTAACCCTTGCTTTATGGGATACGAGGGGTCCCATGGGTACTCTGCTTGTTCACTTGTATAGTTGCAATTTCAAAATTAAAGTCTGGGGGAGTAGGCTTTGACTGAACCTGCATTTCAAAAGAAAAAGAAAATGTGGCAGCTTACCCCCCTGAGAACAAAACACGCACCTTTGAAACAGATGAACTGATGTTAGGGTGGAAGCATGATTTCGGAAGGAAATGCCATTTTTGTACTATTGAAATAGTTTGAATCCACCCATAGACTTAAAAGTTTTCTTTTTTAATGGAAATTAGAGATTAAATTAAATTTAGGAAATATTATACAACTGTGTAGGGGGTAGGCCCTCACCTACAATTACAAAAAAAGTACAGATACATCGTAAACCTCTTGGGACAATACATCTTAAAGAGAGTGAATTTCCACTCTTGGTATCTAACATTACATATGATTTTTGAATACATGGCTTGATGCATAGGAGCATCAGAGATACTAGAAAGGTAGGCCTATCTAGCAAACTTCATTTCTTTCCAACAATTGTAAATTTGATTCTTACAACCATCTCCAGAGCATCTTTTATTTCTTCCAACCAAGATGTTCCATAATATTTGTGCTCTCCATGTGTGCCAAAGCAAGGGGTACAACCCATTATTGGTCTGCCAAGGATGAGGTAGAGATTATTAAGAGGGGACCAAAATTTCTGAGCATGAAAGCATTCCATGAACAGGTGAGAAGGATCCTCCAACTTGCCACAGCTGTTACAATTGCCATTCCCCAAATTTAATTTAGGAGCTCTACTCTCTGTTCATAGGCCCTAGTGAGTGATAAGCCACAATAAGGTGGAGTGCTTATTCACGGGAGGAAGGGCCCAAATGACTTGAAATCTGTAGGACCATTGATGAGCAGTCCACTAGAGATTCTACTTTTGATTCAGCCTCCTGACCAACTTGGGAAAGGAACCTATTTCTTTTCTTGAAATTCTGGAACATATCCATTATAGCAATCGTATGTAGTTCAAGCTCTTTGTAGTGGTTGCAATTCTCCGTGGATTTCAAGAGTAGCTCCCTCTGATCCATAATCACCTATTTACAACCAAGAGATAAATCAACAATGTCATTAATGAAGAAAGGATCCACAATATCCTGCCCAAACATAAGGCTATTCCATGAGTTAAAGACTTTTGTCCTGCACTTATTCATCTTAATAGTCAAAAGAGAAGCTTATTCAACATTCACCCGTCCAGTCCATAATGAATCCTATCACAAAACCAGAGATTAGAAGCAAACACTAGATTTAAGGTATACCCCTCTTTAACTTTCATCGAGGCATAGAAATACCTCTAATAATTCCTTGTTCAATTTTATCATTGACTAACCATCCCATAGCGTCACTAGAAATAGAAAACAGAAGAGGAGCAAGGGGACAACCCTGTCTGATAGATCTATAAAGATTGAAGGGTTCAAAAATAGAACCATTCATAGCCACCCTAGAGTTGGCATTACTCAGTGTTTTTGTCTGTAATCTCGATTATGTCTATAATCTTGATTATGCTCTTGATGTATTCCATGATATATAGACATACTCTCTTCATCAAGAGGAATTAATCTAGAAATAATATCTGCATACTCAATACGATTTGGGTCTATTAACCATTTCCAAAGTTGATCACAAAGAGTTCTTGACAGATAGTTAAGTCTTTCACGGATTATCATCTTTGGTAATGTTAGACAACATCTTGTAATGTCGTAAAGTGACCTGTAAGCAGTAGTATCAATTATCAATGTATTGTCAGGCCCATACTGCACATTCTTGTCCCAAAAATGAGCCAGTTTCTTGAAATGGATTGAAAATTTCCAAAAACATTGATCCCTCCCCCAAATATCCATAAATTTCCTCCTAAACTCTGGGAAGATTGTATCAATACATTTTTTGACCTCGTCTACATCATGGGCATTCCAAATCCAGACATTGAAATGTTCAAGGCACCATTGAAGAAAAGCATTACTGTCAGGAAAGGCCTGCTTACTTCGGATATTCATAAATCCTTCAACTTCTAGAATCAGAGCCCTAGGTTGTAAATCCTTGTCAATAGGTTTCAATTCCTGTATCTCGTCCTCTCCCAGGCCATGTTGAATCTCTGGAGGGTCCCTTTCTATCTCAATAAATTCCAATTCCATTATCACATGATCCAACCTCTTTCGTTTTTTTGACTTGCCTAGTATTTGTTTAGGCGCTTGATTGCCTTTTGGTGTAAACACTAGTACATGATTAGTTTGAGTTGAAACTGATACTTTCTGCTCAACTGCTGTTGCAATAAGATCAGTTTGAGTTGAAATAGGACATGTTTGAGTTGAAATAGGATCAGTTTGAGTTGAAACTAATACTTTCTGCTCAACTTTTGTTGCAGTATGATCAGTTTGAGTTGAAATAGGAGATGTTTGAGTTGAAATAGGATCAGTTTGAGTTGAAACTGATACTTTATTTATTTTTTTTCTTTTTGGGCATCTTTGTGCTCAACTTCTGTTGCAGCCTGACAATGACTTGCTGAGGATGTAAGATTGTCTTTTGTGGTAGTTGCGGATGGAACTTTGTTCTTTATCTAACCTATAAGCCAAACACCATTACAAGTTACAATCCATGACACTGTTAATCTATCGAAAATTGTACAGAATAGGATAAATACAATCAACAACATCGTTACCAAATAGGATAAATATAAAATCCTATGCGAGCTAATCCATTTGGACAATGTGATGTGTTGATAGTAACCATTACAAAGAGGTGTTGTAAGAAGTAACTCAAGAAAGGTATTTGAAAAACTTGTTGATCAAGTTTGAAATGGATGATTGCAGGGTAGCACCTACTCCAATGGAGGTGAATCACAAATTGAGCAGATATGGAGGAGAAGAGTCCAAGGACATGAAGCTATATCAAAGATTGGTTGGTAATCTGATCTATGCTACATTAACTAGGCCTGATTTGTCATATGCAGTTGGAGTATTGCCTCAATTCATGCATTGTCCTAGGAAAGAACATTGGGTTGCAGGACAAAGAGTGTTGAGGTACATTAAGGGTACACTCAAAGAAGGTTTGTATTATGGTTTTACATCAGATACAAACATCAAGATTTACAGTGATACAGATTGGGCAGGTAATCTTGATGATAGGAGATCAACTTATGGATACTTGTGTTATGTGGGAGATAAGTTAATTTCATGGTGTTCAAAGAAGCAACACACAGTTGCTTTATCATCCACAGAGTCTGAGTACAAAGGTATGGTTGAAGCTGCAAAGGAAGTGATATGGCTTAAGACTCTTATGAAGAGTTTTGACATCATCCAGAGTACACCCACTATTCATGGAGATAACATGAGTTCATTGTATTTAGATGCTAATCCTGTTTTTCATGCCAGGACTAAACACATTGAGATTCAGTATCATTTTCTAAGAGAGAAGGTGATGGATAAAGAGATTGAAGTTATACATACTTCAACAAAAGATCAGATAGCTGATATGCTAACCAAAAGCTTGGATAGACCAAAGCTACAAAGATTCAAAGGCATGGCAGGTATAAAGAAGATAGAGAAAACCTCAATTGATGATTGAGGGGAGATGTTGGTG